>CM064967.1:52642690-52750823 GCA_032847665.1 Solanum chilense
TATTTGTCGGAACGTGACACTCCGATCCACTAATACTATGTGTCGGAACGTGACACTCCGATCCACTAATACTATGTGTCGGAACGTGACACTCCGATCCACTAATACTATGTGTCGGAACGTGACACTCCGATCCACTAATCTCATTCTATATGTTCATCAAGCCTTCTCTATACCAAGGCATCATCAATCCCATTACTTTCATTCATCAAGCCTTCTTTTTACATCAAGGCATCATCATTAATGAAGTATATTAAAGTTTCTTTCAAGATTTGGGATTCAAGGGTTTTCATCATGCTTGTTTTATCAAAATCACATAATCATGTTCATACAAGCATACAATTAAGCATATAGCAGGGTTTACAATACAACCAATACATATCATTCGCTATTAAGAGTCTACTACGAATAGCATGAAAACCATAATCTACCTCCACCGAAGAATTGGAATCAACAAGCAATTTCCCAAGCTTTGTTTTCCTCCCTCTCGATCGATTTCTCTCTCTCTTTCTGTTCTTTCTCTTTTTCTTATTCCAAACCCTCTTCCTTTTACCCTAATTAGTATATAATTAAGAATAAAATATGGCAATAATACCCCACTAATTAACTTAAGGTTACCTCTTTTAACCCCCAAGTAATTAGACTTATTAATATTAACCCTCTAACTTTATAATTAAGGAAAGAATAGTCCAAATCGTCCCTTAAAACTTAACCAGAAATCCGACTCCAACTGGGATTATGCAACCTGTGACGGCCCGTCACGCAGGTCGTCGCAGCATCTTAGAACTCCATTTTTCGCTAAGTAGACTGCGACGGTCCGTCACGCCTGTGACGGTCCGTCCTGCACTTCCGTCATGACGTTCAGAAACTCGTTCCCCGTACCAAATTCTCAAGAGTTGAAGTGTTTTGCAACGGAATCTCACGACGGTTCGTCGTAGCTGTGACGGCCCGTCCTGCAGGTCCGTCACTATTTACAGAGAGTCGATTTTAGTACCCAAATTTCAGAATTCTAAGTGTTCTGGGACGAGACACCCTCGACGGTCCGTCGTGCTCATGACGGTCCGTCGTGGTATCCGTCGTCTCCGCCAGTTTTTCCAGAAATAAAATTTGCTGCTTAAAACGACTAAACAGGTCGTTACAATATATCATGGCATTGCCTTTTCTTTACAACTTATATATAAAAGAAAATTCCAATTGTCTATTATTTGTTTCAAAGAAGAAGAAATGGATGGTAAAGTTTTTGAGACATGTGAAAAGAGTTTTGTTCAAGTTCAAAATATATTGGATCAAAATAGGCTGTTAATCAATGAGATTAATCAGAATCATGAGTCGAGAATCCCTGATAAATTGCACAGAAATGTTGGTTTAATTAGAGAACTCAACAACAACATCAGAAGAGTTGTTGACCTTTATGCACATCTTTCAGGTTCATTCAACAAATCTAATGATGTTTCATCTGAAGGAGATGATTCCTCTGGAAGACCTACTCACAAAAGGAATAGGCCTCTCTAAAAACCTTTGAGGATAAGCAGTTTACCCTCTTCCTTCCCATAGTCAACATTCTAATAATGATATTTGTACCTTCAGATCTAATTTAATATTTTATGCTTTTATTTTGTATATATTTCAATATCAAATATATATATATATATATATATATATATATCAAAATCAATTGTTTTGGGAATTGTTGTTGTCTCTCTTTTAATTAATGGAGTTTGTATGTGGAGAACTTAATTAGCAGAGTGAAGAAGATGCCCTCAAATTCTCTGTAGAAAAAAAAGTTTTATATTAAGATTCTTTCTACATTCATTTATTGCCACATCCTAATTTCATATCAACGTTTATTTATCATATTCTCAATAAAACTTTCTAACTTGAAATTTGGATCGAAATCTCAAATTCACTTAAAAGGTAGAATTTAATTTTAAATTTTCTATAATCTTAAAGTTAGCCCCATAATTTTAGATTTTTAAAAAAAAAATCATCTTATTAAAAAAAAAATAAAAAAAATAGCCAACCCCCACTCTCCCTCTTTCATAAAAAAAACCATCCTAAAGTTTGTTGGTGTTACGGCGAAGAATCTTCTGTTATCATTAATTTAGGTAGAACTGAGAGAAATTTTAATACTCTCATTTTCTTTTTTACTGATTTTAATATGGAAAATTAAAATTAAAAAAAAAAAATTTATGATTCTTAGATATGTCATGTAAAAAATTAAAATTAAAAAAATAAATAAACAGATTAAAATATAAAAACTACTTTTTACAAATTCTAAGTTCTCAAGATAATGAGAAAATTAGAATTTGTTTGGAAAACTTATGAACAAATATAATTTCAATTCAAAAATAATATAACCCGAATAAATAATTTCAAGTTCACGTCCAAACATCTACTAACTTTTTAATTTCCTAATCACACAGCACTACAAGATAATACTCTAAATAAGAAATGATGCGTCTTTTTGACAATATTTTTTTAGTAAAACTGTGCCCCATTTGTTATGTTTATTGTTAAGAATATCTAAGAACATTGATAGAGAAAGATATACATAGTAAATTCTATGGATGTAAATAAATAAATAAATAAATAAAGAGCAATTTGGAAGTTAGTTTAAAGTCCAGATAAATGTGTGAACAAGTGACTCTCCTTTTAGATGCAACTTAACTTGTATGTGCTTTTCCCCAACTCTAAGTTTCTTTCTAGTTACCTTTTATTTGCTTTCCTGTTTCATTTGGTCATCAATGTATATTCAATGATCGTATTCACATTTTCCATAAAATTTAATACTCAAATGTTAAAAAAAATATTTCATTGAATTTCCATAAGTGATTTTATCGTGATCATTTAATAATTAGAATTATTTATATCATCATCATCATAACATATTTGGTTTAGTCATGCTACATACTAACTACTAACAGACTTCCGTTATTATTAGAATTTATCGATGAAATTATCTTCACTATTCATTATTTATCAAGCTATTAGTCTCACTCCCTTTTATGAGTAATTTCATTATATTCAATATTATATTTAAATCTTTTCTCAATGACTTATAATGTGTGACCCTCGTGCATAATAAAATTGAGAAAAAATTAAACATATGTCCCATAAAAATATACTAATTACATATATATATACTTCCTTATATTTATGCTCTCTCACAAATAAAAAGAAGGTAAAATTATATATAATGACAAACTAACAAATCAAATAAATGTTATAACTACACTTTGATTTAATTGTGTCATTTAAAAATTTATTTGTCAGTCACATCTCTCTCTCAAATTCTCGTCCACCACTCTCCTTCTCTCACTCGCTCCCTCTCACTTTTATACAAACAGAAAAATATAAAATATGTTTGTTTTTTATAAAGCGAGACAAAATTGTATACATATATATATATATATATATGTATATATATATATATATATATATATATATATATATATATATATATATATATATATATATATATATATATATATATATATATATATATATATACATATATATTCGTTTCTCTCTCTCCCATGTCCAATTTTCTTTTGTCTTTCTCTCTTTCTCGTTTTATACATACACAAATTATACAATTGATTGTATACAATTGCATTCTTTTCATATATGTATAGCGAATTATACAATTGGTTTCTTTTTATATGTATAGCGAATTATACATATTTATGTTTGCTATGGAGCACAATTATGCAAAATTTACTATAACATACAGGAGCAGATCTATTATATCCTGTGGGGGTGTCACGCCACCTACGAACTTCGACGGACACTCTATTTATATAGAAGTATTTCTGTACAACACATGTATAAATAATAACCGTGCCACCCAAAGAACAAACTCATTCTTTATTGCAATGGTAGACTGACCAGTTTGCTATCACTCGATCAAAGGATCGATTCTAGATAGCAGCCTTTTTTTGTTTTAAGTTTTCCTTTTTATAAGCACGTGCATCATTTCTTTTTTAAACTACTAGCACTTTCTCTGTTGATTGTTGATTTTTTTTAACTTATAAACTTCTTATTAAGTATTAATTAATAATTATTGTGTAACTAATCTAATTTAACTCTTTGACTTTCTTTTTACATGATTAAATATATTTAAAAAATTCTCTTCACCGTTGAAACCTCCATTAAACTTTTGAACAACAAAAAGTTGTCATTAATTAAAGCTTCATGCTTCCGTCCGCCGCTCAATCCCCCTGCTTCCTCATCCAGCCACAAGACGAATAATTCTATATGAATCTAAAATTGATTTAATCGATTAGTCTACTAAGAATTAGAGACAATCGAAAATTTGAAGTTTTGACCACCAATACTATCTTAATTTAGGTAGTTAAGAAATTTTTTACTACAATTAATGAATAATGTAGTATTTGATTGGTACTAATGGCTCGAATATGAATTATAAGCTAAACTTAAAATAAAAATAATAAAATAAGACTTAAACATATTCTCGCGAGTGGTTCCTCTGGCTTGTACCAACTAAAGAAGGGCATTCATATGCTTCTTATGGGTGCACGGTTGATTATACCCTACTTTATGTCAGTTTTCTCTCGATAGATATACATATATACACGTTATCTTTTTGAAGTTAACGAATGCACGTGCATCCCTATCAAATCATGTGTGTCCGCCTCTGCTTGGCACCCAGTGACCCTGATTCCTAGATCCGCCTCTAAACATATGAATATGAATTTTGTGTTTATTATATGTGAAAGTTGCCAAAATAATGGTTTATTTCCTTGTAGCTTTAGTTATTTAAGTCTCGTTTTTATTATTATTATTATTATTATTATTATTATTATTTCACTGCTTCTTTTTTTCCCTTTTTTTGTTCATTTAGAAAATTTCAAATTATTCATTATTTTTTTTCACCATAATGTTTATACTCAAATATTTATTTTATGTACTTCCTTTTCTTCTTTTATTTTCTTTCTTTGTATTTTTTTATTCCTTTGTCTTCCTTTTATCTTTTTTTTTTTAAAAAAAATATCTCGTGTCTCTTTTTAATGCATTTTTTTTTTCATTTAGTTTTTTTTTTCCAAATTATTTTTTTCTTTATTTTTTTTACACCACAATCTAATTCATACTAAAAATTTATTTTATACACTATTTTTCTTTTCTTTTTTCTCATTATAACTTTATTCGTTTGTTTTCTCTAGTTCATTTTTTTCTTGCTTTTACTGTTCTCATTTTCTTTTCCTTTTCTTCTCCAATATTGTTTGCTTTTATTGTTTCATATTCATCATATTAATTATTTATTTATTAATTCTTTATTTTATGTTCCTTTTCTTTTATTTTTTTTCTAATTATTTCTTTATTTTAAAAATATTTTTCTTCCCTTCTCATTATTCTTTTTTTCTCAAAGCATAATATTCTTTATTTATTCACTACGATTTAATTTTATGGTTTTGGTCATTCTATATTTTATTTTTTAGTTTTTTTTTTGGTTAATTTTCTTTCCATTTTTTATTTCTGATTTTTTTTATCTGATTCAGTCCGTAATGATACTTTATAGAATATTTATATACTTTCATCGTATCATGGATGTATGCTTCAATACTTTAGCAAGATTTCACGGCCCGATAGCTCTGGTTATGATGAAACCTACTACCTCCCACTAGTAGGTAAGCCTAACCCTTATCCCGAAATCATAAGCAATGAGCTACCAAGCGGAAGCCAACAAAAAGAAGCAAAAATATTATATCAACCGAAGAAAGGATAATCAACAAAAAAAATATCGGAACCATCTAAAGACCTAAGATTAGTTAATAGTTGAACATCTAATCCAAAATAGGATTACACGACTTCTACAAATACAAGATAAGTATTGATGTCCCTGAATACAACATAAAGACTAAGCCTAGCGAAAAATACACGGAAACCGACAACTCTAAATGCGAGGTGCTCACCCAAGTTTACGAAACACCAAGCTGCTCCGCAATACTCCAAATCAACTTTGATAACTCAATCCATGATCTGTCAGGGGGAAAATGTAGTATAAGTACCAAAAATTGTACTCAACACGCAACGACTAACTGAGCTCAAAGATAACACAAACATATACAACAAGTAATAAGGAGAGTATAACACAAGCAACTAAACAACATATACTAACATAGATACAGAAGCAATAAGGAATTGAAACAAGATACAAGAAGTAATTAAGAAGCCAAGTTAAAAACTTATCTGGAACAGAAGCTAAAACCTTATTCGCAGGCAACTAAGATACCAAGACAACTACCCAAGGTTAGGAGGACCCATCGTCACAATTCTAAAGTCAAAGCCTGTCACGCCCCAATGTTACCCTTACCCCTAGACGTAACACGAGATCGAGGATCATGGTAACCCCAAGCTAACCTGGAGTCTGGCATATAACAAACATACTTGAACATAACTAAGTAAATCATATACTATATGGAAACTAAAAACAATGGATATCTAAACTAGGGAAATACACGAGCTAGCCTGAATATATAAAATATAGTAAGAGGTTAGTGATGATTGAGATAACACTTAAAAACTCAAGTTGAATCTACTACTATGTATGATAAGCCTCTAACTGAATTGATTTGCTGGGACATGCCTCAGCTTACTATAACAAAATTGAAAACATAAAGTGAAGACTAAAATAGAAAACATACATGTTGTCCTTGAAGTGTGTGACTCACCAATGAAGTTACTGAAGTCAAATCGAGAATTGATCTAAGCGTGATATGGATACTGAGTGTGTAAAGCCTCGATTTTTGAAAGAGTTTAATAAATAAAGAGGCAAATATGAAAATTTACAAGTTATGCGTAAGTTCAAAATTTTGGGTCAACTTCAAACGACCATCACTTTAAGTACATGATGAGTTATTTGGCCCTCAAATGAAAGTTCTTTAAACCCTCTTTCCAACGCCACCGAGTTTACTAAATTTTAAGCTCGTAAGATAGAGCTATGCCCATTTGAAGTCGGTGTTAAGGAAAGTTACCTTAGGTATTTTGGTCTTTTCCTTACCCCATCACATTAAAATGATCTTTAGCAATATTTTGGTGTCAATTATGTTAGGTCGGTTTTACAAATCCTAATTTATGCTTAGGATTTTGAGAGGAGTTCAAGTAGAGGAAAAGAGGAGAAAAGGAAGGAAAAATGAGATCTCTTGCGAATCGAGG
Source organism: Solanum chilense (assembly GCA_032847665.1). NCBI lineage: Eukaryota > Viridiplantae > Streptophyta > Magnoliopsida > Solanales > Solanaceae > Solanum > Solanum chilense. The sequence continues at coordinate 52,649,867 of CM064967.1, forward strand.
GTTTGTTTCATCAAATCAAGGTATGCAAGTTTTATAGTGTTGAGCCCGTTTATCCTCACAAAATTCATGATTTACATCTTCGAATTCATCCATACAAATTGATGAATTTTAGTTCTTGATAACTGTTTGTTGAAGTCTTACTTTCGTTCTTGAATTAGGATGGGTTTGATGAATTCTTGAAACAAATGTATCAATTTTGAGAGTGATTTTTGAGTAGATTCTCGTGTAGTTTTATTGGGTAATTGAATCTAAGGAAAACTTGACAAGAGAAATCGATTCAATCTGAATTAGGGTCAGAAAATGAAGAGAAAAGTTCATCTGGTTGTTTAAGGATAGGTCTGGGTAGCGCACCCCAGATGTGCCAGAGGGGCTTGGGCGGTTCCTCATCAATGTGCCAAAATCCAGTCTCTGAAGTTCAGGGGCTGACGTCCCTCGTTAACAGTGGCCAAGGCCCCTACCCGGCCCTTTTTTCGTGGTTTGCTCTATTTAAGTCTTTTCAATGTGTGCTGTAACGACCTAACCCTAGAATTCTTCCATTGCTCTTGTATTGCCTAAAAATGCTACTATTTAAAATTCCTATTCCAAATGATCCTTATGCCAACTAGTCCAATCTTGATCACTCACACACACACGCACACGCATACGCACACGCACACGCACACGCACATGCACACGCTCACACACACGCAGAGATTCGAACCCACAACCTCTAGTAACGCGCGGAAAAAAAAAGTGAGGTGTGGGGATGGAACTGACGACCTCAGCGCTGAAGGGGGGCGAAATAACAAGAAAATAAAGTGAGGCTGTGGGGATTCGATCCCACAACTTCACTACCACTTACCCCTATTAAAAAAAAGATGGAGGGCTGTGGGGGTTCGAACCCACCACCTTACAGTCTCCTCCTCAGCGAAATTAAAAGAAAAAATAGGGGGCTGTGAGGGTTCAAACCCACAACCTCCTTATTGTAGCAAATTTAATTCTAAAAATCAAAGGGGTTGTTGGGGCTCGAACACCCAACCTTTCGGTTAACTAATAGTAAGATTAAAATAGAAAATTTATCCATTCAAGTACATATTTAGATTTAAATTAGAATTCTAATTAAAATAGAAAATTTAATTCTTTCATGTAAATATTGAGATTTAATTTAGAATTATAATTAAAATAAAAAATTTATTTCATTCATGTAAATGTTGAGATTTAATTTAGAATTCTAATTAAAATAGAAAATTAATTCCTTGATGAAAATATTGAGATTTAATTTAGAATTTTAATAAAAATAGAAAATTAATTATTTCATGAAAATGTTGAGATTTAATTTAGAGATCTAATGTTATGAATATTAGAAATAAAATCAATGAAAAATATAAATGATATCCAAGTGATTCAAGATTTGCGTTCCCGTACCCAAAACCTCCGTGTTGATACATAAGTCATACGTGAGGAAAATATTCAAGAATAATGCATCTACTTAGATAAAAAACAAGATCTTGGCATATATATATGATACATAAGTCTTGTAATACATAATCTTAGGAAAGTAATAATCATTAAGGGAACTACAAATGAGGCCCCATGGCATGTGTATATAGACACATATGTCTAACATACATTTAAAAATAAGTGAACCTAAGATGCACGTAATGAAATGATGAACCTTAGGAGGGTTAAATACGAGTGTAAGATACACTAAATGGTCAAGTGCATTGGCATATAATGAGATGAATTATGATATGAGGAAATGAACATTCACGAAATAAAAGGTGAGTAACTATGAAAAACAAAGGTGCTAATAATGAAGAATGTGGTGACAATCATGATGTGAGTCTAATGTATATGATGAGAGCAATCTCAAATGAACATAAATAAATGTTACCAATACGTACGTACTCACCAATGAGAGTGTAAGATAATGAAGAGACCAGTCTGTATGAATACTCTAATGAAAATATTGGGTTTAAAACACTTAATACTAATGATGAGATGAGAAATCTTCTAATGAGCTATGATGTCCTCATACTAGAAGTCAGCTTCCATGATGTATGAGTTGAATGTAATGGAACTTTATACTGAGCACCGATAGGCCAGCTATGACCGGTGATGCCTTCTTTCGGGAAGGGCGAAGGTTCACGTAACTCTTATGAGATGAGATTGTCTGGCTCGGCGGGTATGAGTCTCCATACATATCCTAGTCTTTGAACTTATACTGCCAATATAGGGATCTGGCGGGGTTAAATTCCATATACGCTAGCATGTTATTGAGTCACTTTGGCCGGTGATTTCACCTCTTTTCGGTGTGGGGGAGACACTGGATTTCATGATGCTCACATAATCTATGTCGGTTAAAGTTAAAGTTCCCAATGATTAAATTAGGTCAGCGTCAAATGAATCATATAAAGAAATGAATGATACCGAAGGTGTTAGGATAGGATAATCAAGAGGTGATCTAGATTCAAGTAATGACATTACGTTATTCCTAATCATTGCACAACAAACCTAATGAAAGTCTTAAACTACATCCTAGGTATAGCTGGTGTTCACGCTGGACTATGAATGAATTAAAATGAGGTACGTATGAATGAATGAAACAGACTCTGTTGCTAAAGAAGGCTCCCTAGTTGAGGTCTCATATGTTGAGCCCTCATTTTGAAAAGTCTTAATGTCAAGTCCATGATAACAAGGTCTCATAGCATATGAATGAATAATATGAAAAAAGCTACGTGTTATCTGCTATGTGCTATGATATGTGCTATATGAATATGTTATGTGTTGTGTGTAATACGATAACTATAATGATGCATGTCATTCTCATGGCATAACTTTCCCAATCTCAATTTGGCAAGTCCACTGACTTGACTTCCAAAAATCATGTCGTTAGGAAAGAGCTATTCTTTCTCATGCATGTTCCTGGTGTGTGCTTGCATATACCCATACTTAGTACAAGTGTGTACTAATTCCATACAAACATCTACTTTTAGGTGCAGGCACAGGTGGATGATGGAGCTAAAGGTTTGTTGTTGCAACTATCCGAACGTCAGCATTCATCCGGAGTTTGGTAGGTCCTCACGCTTTCGAGGATGCTACTGTTTTACATTCTAGCGTAATTTTAGAGTTGAGCTAGTAGAGCATGTTCCACTAGCTTTTCTTTCCTGTTTTGGTTCAGACGTTGTATTGGTGCTATTTTGGCCGATATACAATTATTAATTAATGAATTATTTCTTTCAGTTGCTTATCTCTTAAATGTTAGATGGTTAATGATGAACGATTACGAAATATAAAAAAAATATTTAGCAAGTATATTTAGAGAATACAAAAATTTCAAATTTTCCGCTAAAATTAACCTACGCAAAGTAAGAATGACATAAGTAGGCTTTTGCGATCTCAAAGAGGTCAATGACGTCGGTCTCCTCTAGGGTCTAGATTCCAGTCGTGACACTTAATTAACCAACTAACTTTTTAAATAATTAAATTAATTAATTATAATAACACAGCCAAACACAGACATGACCTACGAGACCCCGACTAACGGGCCATAGGTTAGTCGATAAGCAGTGTGGACTCTGTGCTGCACATCTGTGGTTTTGGTCAGAGAGTGCTCCTAAATGGCTTCCCACGAAATTGGCTAAGTTACCATCAACGCCACGTCGTTTGGACTACGCCTTGTTGATGACCTTCATTGGTGACATTGTCCCTTGACAACTTTTAGCCACTTTTGTAAGGGTCGTCCTCAAGGGCCCTTGGTTGGTCCTTGTGGAGTCGTACCAAGACATTTCGACTAAAAACTAACTCTACTATGTTTTGGACACCTTACCACGAGATTTCATCATTTTGCGACTCCAAAAACTTAGTCAAATAGGCTAAGGCATACTAGCACCTCTTGAACTAATTTTCAGACGTCATGGACGTTCCTTGATGTTTTGATTCTAAAATGTCATAAATGACTCAAATACATTATAATTGACTTAAAAACAATGTTACAACTCATATAGTCTCATGTTAGACACTATATTAGGCTTTAGACTTCTGGAGTATTACATTATCCCCCCCTTAGGAACATTAATCCTTGAATGACACTAAAATTCGTAAAAAGGAAGGAATAGACTCAATACAAGCAGCCCAACAAACAACAACATATAAAAAAATAAGTCACAATCAATATCAACTAACTTCATGGCCCTTTTCACAATGCAACTCAAAACATCATTTCTTTCAACTCACAAGAGTTCAACATTCATTTCATGCTTATTCATTATGCCATGGCTTTATTCAACACACATCAACATGCTCAATACAAATCATGGCGACACAATATACTAAAATGCACAACATAAACTCAAAACAAGTAAAAAGCAAAATTTTCATTTTTAGGCATAAAGTTCATTGTAACATGTACCTTTTGGCACATTTTCACCAAAAATCAAGGCAATTTCAAATAAACTCATTATTTTCACTACAAGTAGGAATAACTAACCTTTTTTATAAATAGATGAGGGTAACGAGATTTCATGTTGGCCCCGGCCTCCCATGTTGCACCCTCAACTAGGTAATTCTTCCATTACACCTTTACGGAAGCCACATCTTTGTTTCTTAACCCCTTTACTTTCCTATAAAGGATTTGAATCGGAACCTCCTCATAAGAGAGGTTCTCTTGAATACCTAGACCTTCAATGGGAAGAATGGACTCGAGATCACTGATACACTTCTTAAGCGTAGAAACATGGAACACCGGATGAACCAAAATAATTCACTAGGTAACCTCAACTAATATGCCACCTTACCAATCATTTGCAAGATTTCATAGGGACACACATAACGAGGACTCAACTTCCCTTTTTTGCAAAATCTCAGGTAAATTTTTTAGATACACTTTATCACCTTCTTAAAACTCTAATTTCCTTCTCCTATGGTCGCCATAAGACTTTTGCCGGCTATAGGCTGTTTTCAAGTGATTCCTTGTGATATGAACTTTGTCCAAAGTCTTACAACATCAGATAGGGACCAAAAGTGAAGACTTACCCACTTCAAACCATCCAAGTGGAGATCTACATCTTCTACAATACAAGGCTTCATAAGGAGCCATAGATATATATGAATGATAGCTATTATTATAAGCAAACTCAACCAAATACAAGTGCTTATCCCAATTTCCCTTGAAATCAATTATACAAGCTCTAAGCATATCGTCAAGGTTTGAATAGTATGTTACGCTTGGCCATCAATTTGAGGATGAAAAGCAGTGCTTAGCTTCTCTTTGGTACCCAACACTTTTTGGAACAACCTCCAAAACCTAGATGTCAATTATGCTCCCTTATCTGATATGATGGATAACCGAATACCATGGCAACACACAATTTCATATATGATGATCCTTGCATAATCGTCTATCGAACAAGTACACTTGACGGGAATAAAATTAATAGATTTGGTCAACCTATCCAAAACTACCAATATGGAGTCATATTGTTTTTGTGTCCGAGGCAAACCTACCACAAAATCCATATTGATACCTTCCCACTTCCAAGTAGGAACTAGGACTTTATGGAGTAAACCACCCGGCTTTTGGTGTTCAGCTTTCACTTATTGGCAATTTGGACATTTTGCAACATATTCCACTATATCCTTCTTCAAGCCTCCCTATCAGAAATCTTCTCTAAGATCATGATACATCTTTGTAGAATCCAAATGAATGGAGTAATGAGACCCATGAGATTCCTTAAGAATCCGATTCCTTAAGCCATCTACATTGGGAACACACAACCTTCCTTGATAGCTCAAGACACCATCACCCACTAAGGAGAATGACTCTTTAAGCTTAGCAAGAACATGTTCCTTCAACTCCATCAATGGTTGATCAAAGTATTTCTTAAACATCACCTAAACCACCACAGATGACTCGGAGTGATGATGGACCATAAAGACACCATTCGAAGAATCTTCCAATCGAACACCGAATCTAACCAACATATGAACATCTCTCACTAGGTCTTTCTTGGCTTCTTCGCCAACAACTCACAATTCATGCTTCAAAACACTTCAATTCAAATCATACCAACCCTATTAATCTTAATATAAGGTATAATTCAGTACAACATCATCACTTAAGCACACGTAACCATATTTGAAGTAAAGAATAGAGATCACAAGACTTACTCGATCTCCTTCACAATGTCATCATCAAGGTCTTACCATTAACCATCTAATTCAACCAAACAGTGGTATAATAGCATCACATAATAGTAATCAACATAGTAACAAGTCCAATTGAATCATTATACAACAATCCTTCACTAGTTCATATCCTAGAATCACTACAAGAAAAAAAGTCTCCAAGGAAGGGAAATCTAGTCCCTAAAAATGCATATCTGGTCCCAAAAGTGCAATGCAGACCAAAAAAATATGGTCGTCACCCTTCCAAGATATTGTCGTCACTACTAGTTAATCACGACGAGTTCAAAAAACTAGTCGCTAAATTGGTTTTGAAAGGAGAAAATTTCTAGTCAGTGAAATTTTTCTAGGGACTACTTATCTCAAATAGACCAATGATATCTTGGTATTCAGCTTGTTAAACCTTTTTTGCGACCTTTCATAACCTGATCCTAATAGATCATTGGAGAGGAGTTTGACCTGGTCATAAAACACTATTTGAGACCATTATAAATCTGCTCCTTGTGTACTTTTAGCGAGTACAAAGAACTGGTCCTAGAGAACTTTTATAGACGAACAGCAACCTAGTCCTTATATAACTTTACAACAACCTAGTCCTAGAATAGCTTTACAGAGAAGCATCGTTTCTAGTACTAGCTTATTCATTAGAGACGAGCAACAATTTTGATTTTAGATTGACTTTTAGAGATGGTCAGTAATTTGGTCTCTAATTTGCCAGCACTGCTCCTATAAGCATTGATATATCACAAGAATCTATACTCATAAATAAATATCAAAATCCATTACTTCTAAAAATCTTGATACAAAAAAAAGACTATTTATAGAGAGGGGGCAGGAGGATAGAAATACAGAGTGCAATTGATTACAATAAACATTCAATGATGTTAGTTTCAATACTTCCTTAACTAACAAAAAACATAGATAAAATTCAATGTTTTGCATAACATTCATAGCAAACTAATATTAATAAGTTAGTGCATCTTCTAAACTTTTATATTCGTTGAATAATGAACAAAAGTTAGGCAGAAAACATAATGTTAAGTCTTTGTAAACTGAATCAAGAAGCAGTTACAAAAGATACAGGAAATAAGAAAAACTGTTAGATTAACTTTCGGATACATTAATCAAGAATCTAACATTTATTTTGAAGATTCATAACTATATATTATGTATTGGGAAAACTTTGCAACAACGGTTAAGTAGAAAATGAGCACGTTCTTGATGAACAACCGGACAAAAAATGATAAAACACAGAAGCTGACTGCAATATATGACAAATATATTGAAACAAAGTTTTTACCGTTATGCAGCTATGCAGAAAATGAAAAACAGAGCCTAACATAATTAAGAAAGTTCTGCAGTTATCTTGTTAATGTTGCACCCACAGGGATATTTCAGTTTCAAATTGCAATCAACAAAGGATATGGATCAGATCCTACAAGCTAGGCCTTACATGTATAAGGAAAAACCTATGGTGGTCAAGATGTGGGAGGTTGATTTTTCTTTCAACTAGGATGTGTTGAGTATCAATCCTCTATCGCCTAGAGTGTTGGTATAATAAGGACCAAATGGAGCAGCAAGATTGCTCAGATAGAAGTTCGAACAACCTTAATAGAAGAAGAGGAGAAACAGGAAGAAAAGGGTGCCATTTCTTTCGATTTGAGTGCTTTCAACTCCAGCCGGAAATTTTTGTAGTAAATCTAGTAATTCAAGTGAATCTCTTTTATGTTTTTGAGAAAGCAAGGGTACAAATGTAATGATGCATGGATAACTGAAATCGATGTAAAATTTATCAAGATCTGACAATGTTAACTGATGTACTACGTACGCAAGATGCTCTATCACAAAGTTGTGAGGATGTTAGCTGCCAATCAATTTTCCTGCGAGCAAAAATATTTGTTCCGATTGTTGATTTTTATAGAACTTTAGAGTATTGTGTGTCCGACTGGAAGGATTTCTGCATAATTAGGGCTAGATAGGACATAGTAGTCAGTTAGGCCCATAAAGCATGATAAGTGTAGACTCTCCATAACTTATCTCATTTCCCGTTGGTTTGTCAAAAATTTATTATGGTAGAAAAGTTACCAATAACTTGCAGGAGGATTAAATGTGTTGCAGCACTGCATAAAATAGTAAAAACAGAGAAGTAACAATGCATAAAGAAATGTTCTTGTCAGTACAAGATTGGAAAGGATACTCTATCAAGAAACATTGCAGCAGTGCATAAGAAAATAAAATAGAGAAGCAGGCAGCAATGTTGTAGCAGTAAAAAAAAGTTCTAAAAATTTGTGTAGTATGCAACTGTGCAGAAAATAAAAGGAGGGAATACAAATGTGTGGTATGAGAATTGGACTGCAATATTTAGATCCTTATGAATTAAGGATTAACAAAAATTTTGAGGATGCATCGGAGCTTATTACTGAAGGATCTTGGAATGAGCAGACTCTACAACAAAATTCCCAAAAGACATTGTCATCAACCTGAATTGGAACACAGAAAGCATATATAGGTGGAACACAACTATAAATATAGTGGAGGACTCCCCATTCAAAACAGAAATTTTCCAAGTAAAGTATGTGTTCTTGTTTAATTTTTTGGAGTGAACAGTTCTATTGCGAGGAATAAATATTGTTCTTATTAGGCTATTAGTAATATGTGTTCTGCATTTGCTTTAGAATGTATATGCTTGGCTAATGTGTTAGAGCTAAGAATTAATATGGATTTGTCATTATTGAGATTTATCGAAGACTATACAAATAGTTGTATGTTAAAAAATGGCGTTCCGTATCTGAAGTCCCTTCTAGTTTATCAATCAATGAAACTTTCTCTTGAATGTTTGGGGGTATAGATGTACAACTGTGCATCTCCTAAGTCTATCTGTACAACAAGTCTTTTAGAGTAGACTGATTAGAAAAATGGTTGATCAATTTTTATCTGGCTTGGCTTAACTCGGCTGTCTTAGAATCAAGCTTTAGTACTTGCTTCCATCTAGGCTTCACAGTTAAGAAAAGTTTGTCTTTTTTTCTCCTTTGATGTAAAGGTAAATTGACTCAAATGATGTTCAATGCTTTTAGTTTAGGTTATACTGCTATCTTTTTTAATAAATGGGAGGTAGATCTTTCCCGGTTTCTCATACACTACTTATAAAAAATAAAAATTAGGACCTTAGGTGTAGAGGCATATTTCTGCCTTCATCTTATGCAGATAAATGGTAAGTTGTTGTGCATAAGAACTAGTCAAAGAAGTGAAGGTAGAAGGCGAACAACTATATATGTAAGTACACAATCTGTCACATTTTGAAAGATATCTTCTGTGTGGTATTATCATTACTCATCCTACTAGAATTCTTGAAATATGAGGCAGTATGTACAAACACAGCCACCAGAAGATAACACACCGTTGACCATAAGACATTATGTGACCAGATAGTATAGCGAGAGAACTCGGTAGGTATGTTTCAACTACATTTTTTTATTTTCAATAACCTATGCTAGGGTGAGATCATTATTGATGTGTTGTGTGCTCTATTTTTTTTTACTTATCCTTCAGAAATTCTCAAATTGGTGACAGAATATAGTACCTAGTGAGGGCCTGGAAGGACTTTTATATGTTTCTATCCAAAAGGAAAAAAAACAAGCATATTTTCAGCAATAACAACAGTAAACCAATAAAGTGGTTTGGAGTGTACATAATTTCCAAATTGAACTTTAAAAGCAAAGAATATCAAGTTATAAGCTCAAATAGTCGCATATCTATATGATGGATAGATATAACCAGGGGAATATATTGCTCTATTCATTTTAGAATAGATTCTTTGTTATTCCATAGTTCTTGTTTGATTGGGAACATTTCATTTCCACATTTTAAGCCTCCAAAGTGTGTGGTTCAGACATATGCAGATGACAGTTTACTACTAATAAATGAAAAAATTGCATTGGAGATGTGATAAAAGTGCGAAGGGGGATCTCATTATGACTTTCTCAATTTCGAATTAATGCACTAGCAATAATAGGGAAGAAGTTGAAATTGCTACCTATGGTAATGAATAGTGTGACGATAATGACTTTTCAACAATCAAGAAACTAGAAGCCTCAACCTTTGAAATACAATTCAGATTTTGAAGACCGAAGACGTAGAAATTATGTACAAAGGCAACTGAGATGCATACTTCATGGAAAAGTTGCCATCTAATAGTACATTCTTTTACTTTTTCTTAAGATTTTCCTAGGAAATACACTTGGATATCAATGTAAAAGATGATCACCTGCTAATCTTTTTTATCTCTTTTGACAATTAACTGAATATATAAATTTGTAATTAGATTTAAATGATATCCATTGTAGTAATTTAAACATGAATATAAGAAAAAGACGTAATTAATATAACTTATGAAAGAAACACAAGAACTCAATCAGAAGATGATTTGGGGGTGCGGAATTCATCATAAGTTAAGATAAGTTAAGATATTAAGATAATTATTTTTGGGGGGTGCGGAATTCATCATAAGTTAAGATAAGTTAAGATATATATATATATATTTTTTCTAATAATTGTTATAATCTAATTATTTCTTCAAGGTTGTTTATTATATATTCTATATATAATATATCTTGTGTTCTTTGATACATATTTAAATTCTCTTGTACTAATTGTTCTAATAATCTTATATTTTCCATAATTTCAATCCAATATTCTAAATAGTCATAGTTCATTTTAATCTGAATCTATTTCTAAATCGTATATATTTATTCTTTCTATTTCTAGTTCTTGTAAATTTATTTCATACTATTCTTGATTTAATATATCCTCTAAATCATATTCAAAATTTTTTTCCCATATAACTCTTTTTATGTCATCAATTTCTATATCTTTAAGTATATATAAAATCAAAGTCTTATGGCTTCTTATTTCATCGTACATTGTAAACATGTTTATTTTTATTATGCAGATTTTTCTTCAGTTATTCCTTCCTATCATATCATAATCTAATTAAATCTATATTATTTTATTATAAACTAGAGTATCGTTATCATGTTTTTCGGTCACTACTAGCATCGTACTTTAGCGGATAATTACTGCTTATCAGCACCTCAACCTTGTGTACTCCCCTACCGGCATCCCTCACCTACCGGTTTCCACTGTGGGATGGCATAGTCTAGCAGTTTTTTCCCTGTTTCCCGTTTACTAGCAAACTAGAATTCATGATTCAAATATTTCTAGTGTATAATAACTAACATAAATTTAATCAATCATATATATGATATTCAGGAATATATGAAATTAGTTCTGCATATGTAATAAACAATATACCTTTGCCTCTTGATTTGTCATGCTATCTGAGATATCTGATTGTATTTTTGATTTTCCCATATGTTTTTCTTAGTTTGTATCTTTGAGAGAGCTTTGTATTTTGAGAGAGGGTTTATTAACTTGAATTTTAGTTTGGCATTGCCTGTCTTTCATTTACAATTTGGCAATCTATATATACTAAATCCTAAGCCTGCACATAAGTGTGTCTACTGTACACTTTAAATGGCCGGCTATACACATTGGCCTTTCAAAAAAACAAAAGTTATTTACTGTACAAAGGAATCTTATCTCTTTCTTATTACATTTTTTTTATCTCTTTGTCTGCCATCTTTTGTATCTTTATGTCTCTTTTTCTTTTGTCACTTTTTCTTTGTCTTCCATATCTCTTTTTCTTTTCTTCATCCTTATCTTATATTGCATCTTTATCTCCTTGTCCTAATTCCAAATCTACATCTGGTATTATGTTATCTTCTCCATTGTATTTGGAGCATCTGTGATCTGGATATTTATGTCCAATAAGTTTGCAATATCTGGTTAATAATTCTTCTGAAATAAATTCCTTTTTCAATGCTCTTGTCGTAGGTTGTTCTTCTGGTTTTAATATTGACAAAATCCATCGCTGGACTTCATCCATATCTGCTCTTCTTAACTCTCTGGAGTTTGAATATATCATAATTTGATCTCTAGCGTAATAACTCCATATAGCGTTTCCATTTAAATAGTTGTGTGCTAACTCCTGTATAATAGTTGATATACCAATTATTCTTTTATTGGCATAAATATTTGGTATTTCTATTTTTGGTATTTCGTTATGATGTCCACTATCTTCTGGTATGATCATATCTTTTGTTAATCCTATCTTGATAACTTGAATCGGTGACTTAATTTCTTCATACAATATCTCTGTTGGTGCTGTATAAAACTTCATATAAAACAAGTTTCCTCTTGTAACTCTTTTGTATGTGATAAATGCTTTGTATAACTCTGGTATTTCAGTAATTTCTTCTCCGTCGTATGTATATACTGTACTTAGTAGTCCATAACTGTAACATGTTTTTACTAAATTTGAACTAGTTTTAGGTTGTGCAATCAATCTATTATATCCTTGTAGTTTTTGGGTTATATAATCTTCGTTTGGGTTTTTGGTTTGTGTGGATCTGGGGTTTAAATTTAAATATGTTTGGATCTTATATATGTTTTCAATGTATGATTGTGTGATATAATTGTATCTTTTTTTATCACTATGTATACTAACTGCGTATGTAGAAGTTTGCGGTTCTGTGGATATATGTTTTTGTGTGTTTTGGGTAAATGGTTTTATAAATAACTCGTTTAAGTTTGTATTTCATGATTTCTCACTAACTTTCCTGCTTGTACCTGCAACTGTATTTATACAAACGTTATGGGTTTTAGGGAGTTTCCCATCGTCTCCTTTTATCTCTGAAATTTTATCGTCTTTTGATCGACGTAGCTCCGCATTTTTATAGTCATGTTGCTGACTTATATTAGCTTTAGACTTCAGGTTATCTTCATTAGTCTTTAGCTTTTATATCTCATTGTCCATTCTGTCCACTTTGGTACAAAGTGTAGTAATGGCTTTGAGTAGCTCTTCGATTGTATTTTCATTTTTGTTCTCAGTCTGAGTAGCTTTGTCTTGATAAGTATTCTCCAACACCATTCTTGTTAGTTTTTATTACTTCAATTGTAAATGTAAAGTTTAATATATTTAATACCAATCTTCTAATTTCTTTTGTCGTTACTGAATCTTGTATTTTTCTGGTTAACCACCATTTTACTTGTGTATTATCTATTCTTACAATAAATTTGTTATATACAATATATGGCTCAAATGCTAATAAACATTTATATACAGAAAATAATTCTTTCCTATTTATTTCCCATTTTATTTCCGTATTCGTATATGTGCCTCAATAATATCTACAGTGATATTCTATATTACTATTATCATATTTATTTTTCAATACTCCTCCATAACTCTTTTCACTTGCATCAGTTTCTACTATATAAATAAATTTTTTATCTTAATTCGAAAAATATAATTTCGGTAATGTTTTACATAATACTTTTATCTTTTGTATTTGTGTTTGATCTCTATTATCAAAATGGTATTCTACGTCTTTCTTTAGTTTTTGTTGTAATGGTTTTAAGTTTTCTGCCAATTTTGGTATATATTCCCTTACTTGGTTAACTAATCCTAAAAAGGATTATAATTTCTTTTTTGTATCTAATTTTTCATTTGAGGTTATTATCTTTTGTACTGTATGCGTTTGCATTTTTATTCCATTTTTATCTATTTGTATTCCTAGGAATTCTATTTATTTTTTCATTATTCCTGCTTTCTTTTTACTTAAACTTATTCCTGAGTGTTGTATTATATGTATAAATTTTTCTAATAATCTTATGTGTTCATCTTGTGTTTTAGAATATAATAATATATCATCAATATTGTAATGACCCCGAAGGTCATTTTTGATAATTTTGAACTATTCATTTACTTTAGTTAATTATTTGATGGGTAATTGTGGACAATTGACTTAATTGATAGTTAATGACCCAAGTTAATAAATCTTGTAATATCCTACATAATGTAACCCGTGTATAAGAATTAAATTAAGTGGGAAGGATTAAACCTAATAAAGAATAGCATCAAAAGTTTCGTTAAAAAAAAAAGGACACACAATTTTACGAAGCAGTTTCAGATAAAAAGCTTCAAAAGAAATCCTTCATAAGTCCAGGTTTGATTTCTTTTAGTTGTTGTATTCCTAGTATTAATTATTATATTGGCAAAATTGGGAGAATGAGATTTTATTAATCTACATGGACCAATTAATGTTTTAGATTTAGGTGTCATTATGTTGCTTTGAATTAATGGATAAACCATGATGAAGTAATGATAACCCAATAATAAGGTTAGCCAATAATTAAAAATTACCGTATTATAGTGAAAATTTTTGGTGTTGCACAGTGGATCTGTTAATTTGGTTTCAGAATCTATATTATATTAGTCCGTAAGTAATCGACTTCAACTTTGAGATTATTTTTTTGTTATTACATTAGAAATAAGGTTTTTACATATTAAGATAGGTAATTAAATATTAGGTATAGAATAATATAAGAAGATTAGTTGGGATTATGTTATTTGGAGGAACTATGACCTAACCCTAAACTTGAAATTAAGAAAAATATGAGATTTAACCTATTAGTTGGAATCAAGATTTAGAAACACTATTATAAATTCGGGTGAGTTTTGAGTCTAAGATAGACATATAGTGTAATGACCCGGAAGGTCATTTAAAAAAAAATTGATTATTCTTTTAACTTGAGTTAATTAATTAATGAGTAATTGTAGATAATTGACTTAATTGATAATTAATGGGCTAAAGTGATAATTTATTTAACACCTTATAATATTAAATCCATATTTATCAAAAATAATTTACTAGGGTTTGTCTCATATAATAAATAATTATTTTAATCAGATAAAATTAAGAAAAAGAGAGAAGGGACGAAAACTTACCTGACCAGAGAACGGCGAAGGAAAAGAGAACAAACTGCATCATCGTAAGAACAATTCTTTTTCATGTTCTCTTAGGCATGCATTAGTTGTTCCTCATAGTGCATATTCTATCATAATTGATGCATATATATATGTATATAATAGTATTATATTATAATTGAATTGAAATAGGGATTTTGGAATATAGTGCATGTGATATATGTATACGTACAATGATGATATGCCATGTGTTAGTTTTATGTCTTATTCAATTTGCTCTTACCAAAATGTTAAGGAACAATCTGTTCCAATTGCATGTAGTTTTCTAATTTATATTTGGAATATATAGAAATTAGAGAATTTTGTGATATTGTAATTTATCTATAAAAGTCAGAAGATGAATGAGATCCCTTTTAGATATTGGAGTATTTCACATACTTAACTAACTATTCACATTAGTTAGATTGTCATTGGTCCGGTAGCTAGATTTTTATTTTATATAAGTGGAGTAGATTTGGTTTAGGTATTGTATATTGTGTTAATTTACTAGGAATATTTTTATCTTCGATTATAAAAGTTTTCATATGGTTATCGCCTTAAAATTCAAGGTTTGACATATTAAGATACCTAATTAAATAGTAGGTGCATTGTGGTTCGTGAATGTCAAATTGACTTATATATTTGAAAGAATAATGACTTAACTCTTGACTTGAAATTTAAGAAATATGAGATTTGACTTATTAGTTAGAATCAAGATTGAGAAACTTTATTATAAATTTGGATAAATTGTTGGGTCAAAGTTAAACAAATAGTAATATGAGTGTTGTAAGATTTGAACTCTTATTGTGGTTATTGGTTTGAATCGATTGTATTGATTTTAAAGTACAACAAAGGAGGAAGGCTAAAGTCCCGAAGTGATTGTTCGATAAATTGAGGCAAGTGGATTTCTAAACTCTTGTTAAGTGTATGAAATGCGTGTATGTCCTTGTAGTATATGTTGGGAGTAACGGGATTGGTGATGGGTTGATTTGTCCACATTGATTAATTCTAATGATGAAAAGAATGGGGATAACAAAAGGCAATGTGATTAATTGTTTATGTCTGTTGTGTTGAGAAAGGGTTGAAGGCTTGTTGAATCATTGTGGATGTAACTTCATGTTTATGTGGTTGTGAACTGTGCGATGTTATGAAAATGGTCATCTCCTCATTATATGTGTGAACTTGTCATCTGCATTATTCTGAGGCATTTGTTGTGACAAGTGTTATGTGGAGAAAGAATGGGTACTTAAGAGGATGTACCATTTCGAGGGATGTATCGCGTGCCATGATGGATACTATATTTCGAGGGACGTATCGCGCGCCGCGATGGTTACTATTATCGAGGGTCGTGTCGTGTGCCGCGACAGATGCATGGACAGATATGTCCCCCATGGGTCCCGGACTGAGAGACAGCGGGTGTGTATCACTAGGTCAGACATGCATCATTATACTTGACATTGCATTCCATTGCATTGCACATACTTATCATTAGTGAATTTTATATCGTATTTTGCTGATCTTCTGATTGCCTTTCTGCGGAACTTGTGATTGATCAATATTGAGCTTGTTATTGCGGATATGTAGTTCTTTGAAGTATTGTTATTGCGGATATGTAATTTGTTGAAGTGTGTTATTGAGGATATGTAAATTTTTGGAAGTGTTGCTATTGAGGATATCTAATTTGTTTAAGTGTTGATGTTGAGGATATATAATTTGTTAAAGTGTTGTTGTGGAGGATATGTAATTTGTTAAAGTGTTGTTGTGGAGGATATGTAATTTGTCTAAATGTTTTTGTTGAGTTACGTTCTATGTAAACTGTGAGTTGTTAGGTTGGGTTGATGTTTATGCAGGTTGTAGGTGTGGAGGTTCGGTTGGGGGTGGTAGGAGTACCCGTATTTCATCCCCTTAGCTTGTGTTCAGAGGTTTACTTGCTGAGTACCGTGTGGTTTGGTACTCACCCCTTGCTTCTACAAATTTTTGTAGGTTATGAGCCTGGATTTTTGTTTTACTTGTCATTCTCTTCCTTTCCGAGGCTTCCTGGAGATTTTGTGAGGTAGTTGTTGGTCATCTCAGCATCCCTCCTTACTCTTGTTTATGATTTTGTTCTACTCTAGAAACAATATCATATGAGACTTATATTTTCTTTTGATCCGATTGTAATACTTTAGAGGCTTGTACACGTGACAACCAGGTTTTGGGGTATAATGTAAGTTGATAGTAAATTTTCCGCATTTTTATTGTAATAGTTGAGTTTTAGGCTTACTTGTCTTGGTGGGATAACACGAGTGCCATCACGTCCATTTTTGGGTCGTGACAAAATGGTATCAGAGCCCCAGGTTCATAGGTCTCACGTCTGTACAAGTCGAGTCTAAATTGAGTCTTGATGATCGGTACGGAGACGTCTGTACCTATCTTCGAGAGGCTGTAGTGACTTTTAGGAAATATCTTCACTTCTTGGATCTCTATTATGCGTACTTGGTCCCATTTTGATTCTTATCGCTTCACTCTATTCGCTCTTATTTATGTGATGACTCGTGCGTAGTACCTTTTGTGAATCACCGGCATGTCGTGTATTGGTTTGATGTTAGATCTAGTATTAAGGTGAAAATGATATACTTATGAAACGAATGCGTGATCATATTTGAAAGAGTTGAGTAAGGTTAGTTATCATTGTAAAATAATAATAATAAATAAAGTACTTATCTAGTATAACCAAAATATGGAGTGGTTCGACAATTCAAAGTTAAATGTTTGAAGAATTGACTAGATAATAAATAGTGTAATACAATTGATATAGTTGTCATACCATTAATGGGTTGCTTAGCAAATGATGATGCACCAATTCAGGTCAGAATCCCTTATGTGGTTTCACAGATTGAGTGTATACCAAAGAAGGTCATGATACGACTATTACAATGGTATTGATGGGTACTTGGTTAGAATTATGGAGTGTGTTACTTTTGATACTGACCTTGCTTACGAAAGAATACATATAGCTTGGGTTAGATACAAAACTAATCTGGTAATACTTTACAGCTATTTGATGGATAAAGTGTGTGACCTATTTGGAAATGATCTTCTCAATAGGTATGATATGTTCTAGTGGTGGATGTAATGAATTTTCACGATGTATTACTAGTGGTACATGAAAACGGACATGTTGATTGTTAAGTGCAAATACTAACTACTTTAGGAGTTATCTATTGTATTACATGCTCATATGATAAGATTTGGTGTTGAATTCATATTCGAGATACCAACTAGCTTGTTAGTACGAGTGGATGTGTTAAGCATTATTTATAAGGAAGCTTTTAGTAGTGGATCTTTGGTATGATATTGATATGTTCAGGTTGTAAAATGTATTTTGTGGATTGTAAATGAGTGTTGATTTCATCTTAAATTCCTTGGAAGTGGAAATATGGATGATAAACTTACAAGTAAAGGAAATCTCAAAAAGTATACTTATGTGAAGACAATTAAGAGTTTTAGTAAGGTAGTGCGGATAAAAGTGGGTTAGTTCTTTGGATTGGATTGGAATAACTGGGTTTATTATTAACTTTTCTGAATATTAAGTTTTGGTTGGGTTACAATAAATGACGTATGGAAAAATATACATGGTTATGTCGAGCTAGATTGTTCAGAATGTGATTAAGTAACAAATGAATGTTAAATAGTGTGGACCTACAGTTTTACATGATTAATGAGGATTGGAGGGGATTAAAATTATTTTGTTGACGAGACAAAATAGATTGTTATAATGTGTTACATAGGAATTTTATGGTGAGTAGAGGTTATGAGATTATAGTATACATAAATATTGGAGTGATCAAAGGTTTCTTTGAGTTATCGCATGAGGTAAATGATGGTACAGATGGTGGTTGAAAATGGTATGTGAAAGTTTAGGTGAAGTTGACATTAAGTGTGACTTAATTATTTTACCCTAAAGGAGAAATATAGATTTGAAATTAGTGTTATCGGTCTTGGATGTGACTTATATCTATTATGAGATGCTTAAATGGAAAGATAAGAAACCATAGTTCAAAGTCTTGGAGACTACAATGTGCTTGCTAAGGAGAATGTGATACTACTGACGGTGTGAAAGTAAGGTAAATGGTTGGTGTGGTTATGATATTTGTTAATATTAATAGTGTTCTTTGATGGAGTACTGTGAGAAGTATGCGGGGTTTCGCAAATCCAGCATGTGTAAATTGTAATGGAGATCAACTGGTTGATTTTGGGTGAAAAAAAAATAAAAAAAATAAAATAAATAAATTGAGGGATGTAGTCAGATGAATGAAAATATTGATATGAGAATTATGGAGAAAGTATCTAGTGTTATTCGACCTTGATTTCGTATATTCTTAAGTTGACCACCTACTTCGTTTCGGACATGATTTGGAGTATGATTCACTGCATATGCCAACATTTTTTTTACATCTATGGGTGAATTCCTAGTGGTGGATCGGATGTACCGATCCTCTTATGTCCTCTTGATAGAGTAGGAACCTTTGACAGACTTGGTCATTTCATTTATGATAAATTTGGCATTGTTGAAATAGCTAAAGTATCTCAATATGTCTACAAATACAACCTTGCATATGAGAACTTATAGAAGAGCTTTCGTGAATAGTTACAGTTATCTGATAGTGTTGTTAGAGGTTCTATACGCATGAGTTTATCATTTGCTAGGTGTTTACTGGATAATTTTCTTTTTTGGGTTAGATATGTTTGACTCTCCCTTAATGGGTTCCCGATGTTTAAAGATCAAATTTTTATACCTTAAGCTCGTGAAAAGATTGTATGGTGAAAAGGAAATCGTGATAAGATATGTGATGTTCTGTGCATTATAGGTGTCTGGTGGTTAATTTAGTCTCACGTCTAGTTGTTTCCAGGATTGATTTTGAAGGTTATTTTGGTTATGTGACAAAAGACTAGTTATGATAGTTGTGTTATGGTCCAATGGGTTTCACTTTAGATTGAGTTCATCGGATTGTATGTTGCTTGATAATCACATTTAATTTGTAGATATTTCAAAGTTTGATTTGAAAGTTCAGTTCTTAGTAGAGTTCTTGATGGAATGGTCTTAAGGAAGAACTCACTTAGAGAGATGAACACCGACAGGTAGGTCATAACTTAGACTTTTGGTAACATCGGTTATTATTTCTTCTTCCTTATGTTCGAGGACGAACATGATTTTTAGTGGTGGATAATGTAATGACCCGGAAGGTCATTTAAAAAAAAATTGATTATTCTTTTAACTTGAGTTAATTAATTAATGATTAATTGTAGATAATTGACTTAATTGATAATTAATGGGCTAAAGTGATAATTTATTTAACACCTTATAATATTAAATCCATATTTATCAAAAATAATTTACTAGGGTTTGTCTCATATAATAAATAATTATTTTAATCAGATAAAATAAAGAAAAAGAGAGAAGGGACGAAAACTTACCTGACCAGAGAACGACGAAGGAAAAGAGAACAAACTGCATCATTGTAAGAACAATTCTTTTTCATGTTCTCTTAGGCATGCATTAATTGTTCCTCATAGTGCATATTCTATCATAATTGATGCATCTATATATGTATATAAGTATTATATTATAATTGAATTGAAATAGGGGTTTTGGAATATAGTGCATGTGATATATGTATACGTACAATGATGATATGCCATGTGTTAGTTTTATGTCTTATTCAATTTGCTCTTACCAAAATGTTAAGGAACAATCTGTTCCAATTGCATGTAGTGGTCTAATTTATATTTGGAATATATAGAAATTAGAGAATTTTGTGATATTGTAATTTATCTATAAAAGTCAGAAGATGAATGAGATCCCTTTTAGATATTGGAGTATTTCACATACTTAACTAACTATTCACATTAGTTAGATTGTCATTGGTCCGGTAGCTAGATTTTTATTTTATATAAGTGGAGTAGATTTGGTTTAGGTATTGTATATTGTGTTAATTTACTAGGAATATTTTTATCTTCGATTATAAAAGTTTTCATATGGTTATCGCCTTAAAATTCAAGGTTTGACATATTAAGATACCTAATTAAATAGTAGGTGCATTGTGGTTCGTGAATGTCAAATTGACTTATATATTTGAAAGAATAATGACTTAACTCTTGACTTGAAATTTAAGAAATATGAGATTTGACTTATTAGTTAGAATCAAGATTGAGAAACTTTATTATAAATTTGGATAAATTGTTGGGTCAAAGTTAAACAAATAGTAATATGAGTGTTGTAAGATTTGAACTCTTATTGTGGTTATTGGTTTGAATAGATTGTATTGATTTTAAAGTACAACAAAGGAGGAAGGCTAAAGTCCCGAAGTGATTGTTCGATAAATTGAGGCAAGTGGATTTCTAAACTCTTGTTAAGTGTATGAAATGCGTGTATGTCCTTGTAGTATATGTTGGGAGTAACGGGATTGGTGATGGGTTGATTTGTCCACATTGATTAATTCTAATGATGAAAAGAATGGGGATAACAAAAGGCAATGTGATTAATTGTTTATGTCTGTTGTGTTGAGAAAGGGTTGAAGGCTTGTTGAATCATTGTGGATGTAACTTCATGTTTGTGTGGTTGTGAACTGTGCGATGTTATGAAAATGGTCATCTCCTCATTATATGTGTGAACTTGTCATCTGCATTATTCTGAGGCATTTGTTGTGACAAGTGTTATGTCCATTGAGAAAGAATGGGTACTTAAGAGGATGTACCATTTCGAGGGACGTATCGCGCGCCGCGATGGATACTATATTTCGAGGGACGTATCGCGCGCCGCGATGGTTACTATTATCGAGGGTCGTGTCATGCGCCGCGACAGATGCATGGACAGATATATCCCCCATGGGTCCCGGACTGAGAGACAGTGGGTGTGTATCACTAGGTCAGACATGCATCATTATACTTGACATTGCATTCCATTGCATTGCACATACTTATCATTAGTGAATTTGATATCGTGTTTTGCTGATCTTCTGATTGCCTTTCTGCGGAACTTGTGATTGATCAATATTGAGCTTGTTATTGCGGATATGTAGTTTGTTGAAGTATTGTTATTGCGGATATGTAATTTGTTGAAGTGTGTTATTGAGGATATGTAAATTTTTGGAAGTGTTGCTATTGAGGATATCTAATTTGTTTAAGTGTTGATGTTGAGGATATATAATTTGTTAAAGTGTTGTTGTGGAGGATATGTAATTTGTTAAAGTGTTGTTGTGGAGGATATGTAATTTGTCTAAATGTTTTTGTTGAGTTACGTTCTATGTAAACTGTGAGTTGTTAGGTTGGGTTGATGTTTATGCAGGTTGTAGTTGTGGAGGTTCGGTTGGGGGTGGTAGGAGTACCCGTATTTTATCCCCTTAGCTTTTGTTTAGAGGTTTACTTGCTGAGTACCGTGTGGTTTGGTACTCACCCCTTGCTTCTACAAATTTTTGTAGGTTATGAGCCTGGATTTTTGTTTTACTTGTCATTCTCTTCCTTTCCGAGGCTTCCTGGAGATTTTGTGAGGTAGTTGTTGGTCATCTCAGCATCCCTCCTTACTCTTGTTTATGATTTTGTTCTACTCTAGAAACAATATCATATGAGACTTATATTTTCTTTTGATCCGATTGTAATACTTTAGAGGCTTGTACACGTGACAACCAGGTTTTGGGGTATAATGTAAGTTGATAGTAAATTTTCCGCATTTTTATTGTAATAGTTGAGTTTTAGGCTTACTTGTCTTGGTGGGATAAGACGAGTGCCATCACGTCCATTTTTGGGTCGTGACATATAGGTATTGTTAGTTTTAAAAATCTTATCGTTGTTAATTATTTGAATAGATTGTTTTGAGTTGGAAGTTTAACAAAAAAGGAAGACTCAAGTTCCGAAGTGATTGTTCTACTATTTGAGGCAAGTGGATTTCTAAACTCTTGTTAAGCGTATGAAATTCGTGTATTTTCTTGTGCGGTGTTGAGAACGATTTGGAGACTTGTTGCTTATTTGTTAGTGTTGTATTCCTTGCTGTAAATTGTGCTTTGTTATCAAAATGGTTATCTCCTCATTTCTCATTTGAGCATGTCAATTGCATTGTATCTGAGACACGATTGTGATAAGAGTTAAGTGATAAGAGGATGTACTATTTTGAGGGTCGTATCGCGCGCCGCGATGGTATTATATTTCGAGGGACGTATCACGTGCCGCGATGGTTACTATTATCGAGGTTCGTGTCATGCGCCGCGACAGATGCATGGACAGATATGTCCCCCATGGATCCCGGACTGAGAGACAGCGGGTGTGTATCGTTAAGAAAGACATGCATCACGATATTTGACATTGCATCTCATGGCATTGCACATTTTATTATTGATGAACTTGAACACGTGTTTTGCTGATCTTGTGATTGTTTCTCTGTGAAGCTTGTGACTGTTGAATATTGAGTTGTTATTGAGAATGTGTAAACTGATAGAGTGTGGTTATTGAGTTGTGTGTTTGGTAAATTGTTAGGCTGTAGCGTGGAGGTTTAGATAGGGCGTATGGAGTACCCGTATTTTGTTCACTTAACTTGTGTTTTGAGGTTTGCTTGTTGGGTACCGCGTGATTTGGTACTCACCCCTTGCTTCTACAAATTTTTGTAGGTTACGAGCCCGGATCTTCGTGATACCTGTCATTCTTTTCGTTTTCGAGGCATCTTGTGGAGGCTTGTGAGGTAGCTGCTTGTCATCTCACCGAACTTTTCTACTCTAGTTTATGACTTTGTTTTTACTTGAAAGACAACTTCATTTTAGACTTCTAATTTATTTCAATCCTAATATTACATTAGAGGCTTGTGCACGTGACAACCTGATTTTGGGAATTGAATTAATATGACTTGGTTTCATAATAGAAATTGTTGTTGGATTGTCATTTACTTCCGCACTTTGTTAGATATTGGGTTTTAGCTGACTTGTCTTGGTGGGATAAGACGAGTGCCATCACACCCATTTTTGGGTCGTGACAAATATATATTACACAATTTTCTAGTTGTTTGAAATAGTTATCCATAAAATGTTGAAATCTGCCTGGTGCATTTTTATATCCAAATGGTAATAAATTCCATTTGTAAAATCCTTGTGGTACTGTGAATGCTGTAAGTTTTTAGATTTTTCTTCTAATGTCAAATGATAAAATCCTGATTTACAATCAAATTTACTAAAGTAATTATATCCTTGTATTTGTCTTATCTTTAATATTTTATTTGGTATTGGATAATTATATGTTTTTGTTTTTGCATTTAAGTTTCTATAATCAATTATCATTCTACTTTTTCCTCTTTTTTGTTCACTATATTTATTAACAATAAATGCCAGACTTGTATGTTTACTATTACTTTCTTGTATATATCCATTTTTTAGTAATTCATTTATATGTATTTTAAATTCATTTAAATCATTAAAATTATATTTTAATGTTTTTTGTGTTATTATACTATTTTCATCAATTAGTTCAATTTTAACTTCTGTTTTATGTTTTTACCATCCTTTTAAAGGATCTTTGTCATATAATAATTCTAATTTTTCTTGGATTATTTTAACTTTATCTAAGGAAAATATAATTAATTCTATTCGAGGGTCTTCTTCTTTTATATTTTCTAATTTTTGTGTAGTTTTTTCACTACCTTTAATCCATTCTGTTGTTTTTCTTCTTTTGTTACCTACTTGTAACAACCCATTTGATTTTTTTGAGTAATAGATCTTTTTATTTCATAAATGACTTTTTCGATGAATTCTAAATGAGTATCTTGGATTATTCCTGTAACTACGATTATTTAGTTGACGATTAATTATTAAGTAATTTATTTAGTTGGTGGGAATGTATTAAATAATTAATTTTAAGTTTATTATAAATGGGTCAAGCCAATAGATGGGAATAAAGTTGTAAAGTTTAGCAAATTTTGACTCATTATTAATTTAGGAAAAATAAATTAGGTTAAAATACTTACCTTGAAACGGAGATTAAGAACGAGGACCGCCGAATGCATTCAGGTAAGAGAATATTGCTCTGTTGAATGGAATCATATTATTCCTATATCTGTATGATTTTATATTTTTATATGGAAAGAGACTAACCAATTATGTAGTTTTTATTTTATTAAATTAGGAAAATCTTGGTATAGGAAATTAATAGTGTTAATGATTAGGAATTAGGATAATAATAATTAATAAGCTAACGAGGGACAAAGAGAATGAATTATTAGTTGGAAAAGTTTCTGCATATAAGTCCCTTTCGTTTTATTTTTGTCCTGCGTAATTGTTGCTATAATATGCAATATACATTATGGTATTTTTTTTGTGGTTAGAAAACAATTGAAAAGGTAGGTTCTTACAAATATATGGTAGACGAGCGGTGGTGGGTAATGTTTGACAAGAATGTATAAGAATGTAGGATGGTCTTAGATGCTGCAGTTTTATTTACTTGTGGATTGACACTAATAATTCACTAATATAGTTTAGATGCTGGAAATTTTGTTATAATATTATATTATAATTTAAGTTTTAAATTATTGAGATAGGTAATTAAATATTAAGTGTATCATATAATACGAACACCATCAAAGCTATGTTAATGAGAGGATTAAGAATTAACCCTAGGCTTGCAACTTGGGAAATCTTAGAGTTAACATATTGGTTGACAAAACTTGGGAAAGCGATTAAAGTGATATTGGTACCTATAGAATTGTTAATGTCACGACCCAAATCGAGGCCGCGACTGGCACCCACATTTACCCTCCTATGTGAGCGAACCAACCAATCTAAACCTTAACATTTCAATGTATAACAACAGAAAATAATGCGGAAGACTTAACTCATTAATAAAAACCAATTCAATAACTAATAAAATTCAACAACTATTATTCCCCAAAATCTGGAAGTCATCATCACAAGAACATCTATGGTCAAATTACTAAACTAAGAGTATTCTAAGAAGCTAAAACAAGTAAAAAGCTAGTCCATGCCGGAAGTTCAAGGCATCAAGACTTGAAGAAGAAGATCCAGTCCAAGCTAGAAGCATTAACTCACCCTGAAGATCCGGTGTGACGAAGACTGGCTAGATTCACTGTTGAATTGAAGACGACGGCACGTTTGCTGCACTCCACAAATAACAAAGAAGAAAACATAAAAATAGGGGTCAGTACAAACCACGGGTACTGAGTAGATATCATCGGCCAACTCAAAATAGAAAACAGTATATATAAGTTAATATCATAAATCAACTATAAAACTCAACATGTAGCAACAACAAGTACTATAGTCATCAATAAGTACCATCAAGTTCATCCATGAGGGCTCAAGCCTCAATACCATACTCATTTGGGAATTAAGTTCATTATGTTGAGTATATTAACATCTTTCAAGATTCATTATCTTTCTTCCTCTTTTGTCGGTACGTGACACTCCGATCCCCTACTACTATGTGTTGGTACGTGACACTCTGATCCCCTAATTCTATGTGTCGGTTCGTGACACCCGATCCCCTAATACCATGTGTCGGTACCTGACACTCCGATCCCCTAATTCTACGTGTCGGTTCGTGACACCCGATCCCCTAATAATATGTGTCAGTACGTGACACTCCGATCCCCTAATTCTACGTGTCGGTTCGTGACACCCATACCACTAATACTATGTGTCGGAACGTGACACTCCGATCCACTAATACTATGTGTCGGAACGTGACACTCCGATCCACTAATACTATGTGTCGGAACGTGACACTCCGATCGACTAATCTCATTCTGTCAATTCATCAAGCCTTCTCTACACCAAGGCATCATCAATCCCATTACTTTAATTCATCAAGCCTTCTTTTATACCAAGGCATCATCATTAATAACGTAGATTAGAGTTTCTTTCAAGATTTGGGATTAATTAGTTTCATCATGCTTGGTTTATCACACTCACATAATCATATTCATGCAAGCATACAATTAAGCATGTAGAAGACTTTATAATACTACCAACACATATCATTCGCTATTAAGAGTTTACTAAGAGATAGTATAAAAACCATAACCTACCTCCACCGAAGATTAGTGATCAACAAGCAATTTCCCAAGCTTTGTTTTCTCTCTTCCTGTTCGATCGATTCCTCTCTCTCTCTCTTGTTCTTTCTATTTTTCTTATTCAAAACCCTCTTTCTTTTACCCTAATTAGCATATAATTAAGAATAAAAGATGGCAATAATAACCCACTAATTAACTTAAGGTTACCTCTTTTAACCCCCAAGTAATTAGACTTATTAACATTAACCCTCTAACTTTATAATTAAAGCAGGAATAGTCCAAAACGTCCCTTAAAACGTGTAAAGAAATCCGACTCCGACTGGGATTACGCAACCTGTGACGGCCCGTCGTGCCTGCGACGGTCCGTCATGCAGGTTGTCGCAACGATTAGAACTCCATTTTTCACTAAGGAGTCGGTGACGGTCCGTCACGCCTGTGACGGTCCGTCCTGCACTTCCGTCACAACGTTCAGAGAATCGTTCCCTGTACCAAATTCTCAAGAGTTGAAGTGTTTTGAAACGGGGCCTCACGACGGTTCGTCGTACCTTTGACGGCCCGTCCTGCTGGTCCGTCACAGATTACAGAGAGTCGATTTTAGTACTCAAATTTCAGAATTCTAAGTGTTCTGGGACGAGACACCCTCGACGGTCCGTCGTGCCCATGACGGTCCGTCGTGGTATCCGTCGTCTCAGCCAGTTTTCCAGAAATAAAATTTGCTGCTCAAAACGACTAAACAGGTCGTTACAGTTAACTTATGAATTATGCCTACTTGTTAGATAAACATTCTGAGATAATGAAGAAAGGAAAGACATTGAGGAACTAGCTTGCTTGACTTCGATTCTTCGGTGGAGGTAGGTTATGATTTGTGCTATTTGATAGTAAACTCTTAATAGTGATTGATATGTATTGAATGACATTGTGAAGTTTTCTATGTACTTGATTATGTGGCTTTGTTGTGTGTTTTGTGATTTGTCTGAAATCCTGAGACCGTGGAATTTATATTCTTGAACCCTCTTTATTGAAGTGATGCCTTAAATAAAGAAAGCTCGATGAAATATTATTAATGAATGGAAAAGTGGTGATACTAAATGATAAACTAATGATATTATAGGATCGGAGTGTGACGTTCCGACACAGTATTCTTGGATCGGAGTGTCACGTTCCGACACGATAATATTAAAGGATAAATATGTTGAATTAATGGAAGATACTAAATCTCAAAGAACTCAACTCCCAAAATGGTTTGGTTTGGAGGCATGAGTCCTCTTGTGTTATCTTGATACCGTTGACTTAATACGTGCTTACTTTATTGTTATTGACACTTGTTCATATTGTTTGTTGCTTATCACATGTTAAATGCTATAGTTGAGTTCATACTATTATTCTTTGTATATTAGCTACTATTTTGGGTTGACCGATGATACTTACTCAGTACATGTTGCCTCGTACTGAGCCCTACTTGTTTTCTTCTTTCTTTTCCTTTTATGAAATGCATCGAGTGTACCTATGACTTTTGATTTTCCTCAGCTCTAGCTAGCCTCTCGCATATCAATTTCCAGGGTGATCTATCCATTCAAGCTCGTGTTGGATTCTCTCGTTCATGACATGATGTCCTATACTTTCAGACACATACTATTTTATTCTTTTATTTTAGTGTATTCGATATTCTTAGACTTAGTATTGCAAATTAGATGTCCTTGATGTGATGACTATCAGACTTTGGGATGATAAGTATTAAACTTTAGAAACTTATTTAAATTGGTTGCTTAGTATCTTTTGGAGCTTCCGCGTTATTTATTATTTATAGTTGAAATATTGGTATATGTTGGGGTTTAGATGTGTTGGTTCGCCCACCTAAAGAGGTAAGTGTGGGTGCCACTCACGAATCATTTTGGGTCGTGACAAACTTGGTATCAGAGTGCTAGGTTCAATGATCTCATCACACAAGGACAGATCTTGTAGAGTCTTGCATAACGGTAAGGGGACGCCTTTACTTTTTTTGAGAGGCTACAAGACTTTAGGAAACTTCATTTCTTCTTTCTTTCGTGCTACTACTTGAATCCAATTGGTATCTAGGTGACATAAATTGTACTGAACTTCTTCACTTTATTTCACATATGGTTAGTACTAGAGTGTTATAAATTGAATTAACAACACTAAAAAAAATGTGTCCTTAGAAATAGATATATTTCCTCAATTAACTACAGGGCCTGTCATGACTAGTGATCAACATGATTTTTTTTGTTAAGTTGATAAAGTAGAATTATTCATTAGTATTGATTATGAAGATGCTTATGCTTTCATTGTTGATTGGTTTGAGTTGTGCCATAAAATGAATATCGTGAAAAGGCTTAGTGTTGAGTATTGACTTACTAGTTTTGGAGATACGCAAAGTGTGGTGATAGTCACATATTGAGTGTCAATTAGTAAATGCACTACTTATGACTTAAGGTAAAATTTTCTTGCTTCTTCATCCAATTATATACCCCAAACTTTGAGTGATGGGAAGAGAGATGGTTTCCTGAATATAGAGAAATGGAAGATATGTGTTGCAGCTCATAATGTAAATATTTTGTACTTTATGTAGATATTTGACAACAGGCAAGAAGTTTCCTAAGGAAAAACTAGAAAATGAATATCATTAGGTTAGAAAATTCAGTTAGTAGAGTTTTCCTAACATATATAGGTTGTATAGCGAATGACGAAATTATGTTGAGGCAATTGAGGCATAATCTCTTTTATGATTTCATAGGTTATGTGTATATATATAAAAAAGGGTCATGATTGACTACTACAATAATACTAATGCTATCAGTGTTTACTTGGTTAAAGTTATAGAGTGTGATATTTTTTTTGTCGACCTAAGCTACGAAAGAATGAATATTTCTTTGGATGAGATACCGAAAAGATTTGATGGCGTATTGTAGTCACTTAATGGGCAAAAATTTATTTGAGTAAATTTTTAGCGAGGGTATGATGTATTCTAGTGGTGGAATTAATGGACTTTCATGGTGTGGTACTATAGATATATGAAAATGGATATGTCGATTATCAGGTGAAAATACTAACTACTTAAGGAGATACCAGTTGTATGACATAGTCAGATAATAAGATTCAGTGTTGCATTCACATTTGAAAAATCAACTAGTTTATTACTTACTATGGGCGCTTGGATTGAACATTATTTTTAAGAAAAATTTTAGTGGTGAATTTTTGGTATAGTATTGATACATTTAGGTTGTGAAATGCATCTTGAGGGTTTTGAATGAGGAGCGGTGATCTTATCTTAAGTTTCAAGGGATAGGTTGATACTAGAATGACAAACTTATAGGGGAAGAAAGTCCTAGTGAGTATACTTTGGGTGGATTAAATTGAAGATTTTAGTAAGAAAGTGCATATGTAATTTGTTAGTCCCTTTACTATATCTGAGTTTAAGGTGTCATGTCGAGGAAAAAAATTGACTTTTGTGGTGATGAAAAGGTCTTACAAAGCATGATGGTAATAGGAGTAAGTGATAGATGGTGACGGAGATGCAAATTATAGATTAGAATTGTTGGTCAAATAAATTTTGTATGGTGATAAAAACTTGCGAGTATCTAAGGTTGAGATTTCTACTATTTAGTGAGTAATGTGGTTGTATGACAAATTTTAGGAGATGTTAGGGCACCACTCAAATTGAATTTAAAGAAGCTAGAGTCATAATGAAAATAAAATAAAAATGGAATGTAGGGTAACCTTTAGAGACAAGTGAGAGCAAAAATATATTTTTTTTCTTTCTCAAATTGCAAGGGGTAAAGGGGTTTCTTCAAAAGAGTTGAAAATTGAATTTAGTGACGCGTGATTCCACCTGTTTTTCTCTAGTTATGATAATAGTGTCACATGTTCATCATATTGGTCAAAAATGATTGTAAAAGACTTGAGAAAAGAGTGTACATACATTCAACTCGAATGTGACGATAAGTTCTTTTGTGATTTTGAGTTTAGTAATGAGTACTATTGAGTTTTTAGCAAAGGATATGGTAAAATCTATGAATAGGCGACCAATGATAAGTTAATATACATGAATTCCTAAAAATCTTCAAGGTATGAGCTAACATTGATAGATAAGGGAATTTGGTTATATGGTTGAAATCACAGTTCGAGTTCCTTATTTTAAGTCAACATTCATGGTAGTATTAGTCAAGATATGAATTATTAAGGTAATAAATGATTAATCGTGTGATGTATTGGGTAATTGGAAGAATCTGTGCATCTTTTGAGTCGTAAAGTTTGTTACTTTAATTGTTAAAGGAGACAAGAAAGAGTTTTCCTCGGAGTTTTGACTTAAAGTGTGAAGTAAAAAGTCATGATTTGTTGGTAAAAGAATGAGATCGATAAGCGAGTTACAGAGAAAAAAATCTGATATATTGAAGGGCCGAGATATTTAAAATTATGCACCATGAGAAGATTAGAGAAAAGTAAAATGAATAAGACCTCTCGTATAAACCCTTTGTGTGAAGTTGAAGGTTGTATTAATTATATTTTTATTTTTATTTTCTGTGAGTTTTGATATGACTGTGAGGTGTGAACTAGTTTAGTAGAGAATTACTAGGAATTTGTCATCGACTTTTATGAAGATTGAATTTTGATTTGGGTGACAAACAGTGAGGTATGAAAATTTAGAATTTTACGTGGGGTTAGGTTGTTTAAATTGAGATAGATGAGTTAAGAATGATGCACGAGGTGAGATATAGTTCTACATGGTTATTACAAATTTAGAGTTTAATTAATACTACTCTATTGATAGGACTCATAGAAAGTTATGATGTGATACATAAATATTTGATGGTGAATAAAGGTTATGAGCTTATAGTATACACAATATTTTGAGTGATCAAAAATTTTCCTAAGTGTTGGCATGAGGTATGCGATGACTTAAAATGGTATCTAAAGCACGATATGTGGATGTGGTGTTGAGTTGACTTTGAGTGTGATTTAATAGTTTTATCTCGATGAAAGGTACGATCAAGTTTGAAATTGGTGCTATTACCTTGTTGAGCCGCATATTTTTCATGAAATGCTTAAATAGAAAGAGAGATAGACATAGTTTGAACATGTATTTTATAAGAATACTTTGATATTGATGATGGGTTGGGATGATTGATGTGGTTATGATGTTTTGTGAGTATTAAAGTGTTGACTTTAGAGGATGTGTGGTTCGATAAATAAAGTGCGTGCACAATTATAAAAGGGACAAAATTGATGATTGTGGAAATCCAAAAAATCAAAAAGACAGAGTTAGTTGAATAAAAATGTTAGAGGTACTATATAAGGAGTAAATAGAGTTATTCGACTTAGGTTATGTATATTCTTATGTGACAACTACTTCATTATGGACATGGTTTCGAGTATAGTTTCTTTTTTACGTCCTTGTGGGTTTTTACTTCTATAGGGAAGTCCGTAGTAGGGGATCGGGAGTATCGATTAAGTGATTATCCTCTTGGTAGGGTAGCATCCTTTGTTGGACTTGTTCATTCTTAGTTATGAAAGAGTTAGTGTTTTTTAGGATAGTTGAAGTATACTAGTGATTCAAAAACACCTAACTTTACTTATTATCATTTAAGGGAGAGCTACTATGAAAATTAACATTGTTCCATAGACTTAAAAATTATCTCATCATGGATATCATGTTTTGTCTAGGTGTGATTGAATGCGAGGATCATTGAGACTAGTTTTGTTATTCTTAAAGTTAGTCTATAATATCTGCTAATTTAGCATTTCGATAGAGTTGATTGAGATTTTATATGCTTGGGTATCACTCGATGGTGGGTACTTGATCATTTCCTCCTTTGAATCAGATGAGTTTGATTCTCCTGAATAATTACTTGATGTCAAAAGATTTTTTTATATATAACTTAAGCTTGTGGAAAGCTTATGTTGTGAGAATGAAATACTGATAAGATCTATGATGGTTCGTGCATTATGTGTGTGTGGTGGTTGGTTTGGGTCCATTGGAATCAGTATTGATACATTATATCGTGGTTATGTGAAAAATATTCCATCTAATGGTTGTATCAAGGTCCTTGAGAACATGTTGCATATGTGTGTACAATTAGCTTCGATGACTATTGAGAATACATTAGTTATTAGTTGAGTTTACATACAACAATAACTACCACTTGATTAGTGATATGACCCTATTTGAGACATGTTTTAAGAGGAGATATAGCTCTTCCGTTGGTTGGGTTGATGCATTCGAGGTAAGACCATGGAAGACAGAGCATGATATGCATAAAAGATATTCTCATATTTTTGTCGATTCTTGCACCATTTTTTTACTCTCGCCTTCCTAAGATCGTTCGAGGACGAACGATGGGTAAATTGGTATCTAATGTAACAACCCATTTGATCGTTTTGAGTAATAGATCTTTTTATTTCATAAATGACTTTTTCGATGAATTCTAAATGAGTATCTTGGACTATTCGTGTAACTATGATTATTTAGTTGACAATTAATTATTAAGTAATTTATTTAGTTGGTTGGAATGTATTAAATAATTAATTTTATGTTTATTATAAATGGGTCAAGCCCATAGATGGGAATAAAGAAGTAAAGTTTAGCAAATTTTGATTCATTATTAATTTAAGAAAAATAAATTAGGTGAAAATACTTACCTTGAAAGGGAGATTAAGAACGATGACCGCTGAATGCATTCGGGTAAGAGAATATTGCTCTGTTGAATGGAATCATATTATTCCTATATCCGTATGATTTTATATTTTTATATGGAAAGAGACTAACCAATTATGTAGTTTTTATTTTATTAAATTAGGAAAATCTAGGTATAGGAAATTAATGGTGTCAATGATTAGGAATTAGGATAATAATAATTAATAAGCTAAGGAGGGACAAAGAGAATGAATTATTAGTTGGAAACGTTTCTGCATATAAGTCCCTTTCGTTTTATTTTTGTCCTGCGTAAATGTTGCTATAATATGCAATATACATTATGGTATTTTTTGTGGTTAGAAAACAATTAAAAAGTTGGTTCTTACAAATATATGGTATACGAGCGGTGGTGGGTAATGTTTGACAATAATGTATAAGAATGTAGGATGGTCTTAGATGCTGCAGTTTTATTTACTTGTGGATTGACACTAATAATTCACTATATAGTTTAGATGATGGAAATTTTGTTGTAATATTATATTGTAATTTAAGTTTTAAATTATTGAGATAGGTAATTAAATATTAAGTGTATCATATAATACGAACACCATCAAAGCTATGTTAATGTCACGACCCAAAATGAGCCGCGAGTGGCACCCACACTTATCCTACTATGTGAGCGAACCAACCAATCTAAACCACAACATTTCAAACATAATGAACAAAATACAACGCGGAAGACTTAAAACTCAGTAACGAAATCAATTAAATAACTTCTAAAATTTATCAATCATTATCCCCAAAATCTGGAAGTCATCACCACAAGAACATCTATCCTCAAATTTACTAAATCTAAGAGTATCTAAGAAGCTAACATAAATAAACAGCTAGTCCATGTCGGAATTTCAAGGCATCAAGACATGAAGAGGAAGATCCAGTCCAAGCTAGAAGCAATAGCTCACCCTGAAATCTGGTGTGATGAAGACTGGCTAGAGTTGCGGTTGAGTTGAAGACGATGGCACGTTTGCTGCACTCCACAATTAACAAAGAAAAACAAATACAAGTAGGGGTCAGTACAAGGCACAAGTACTGAGTAGGTATCATCGGCCAACTCAAAATAGAAAGCAATATATGTCAGATAATAACATAAAATCAACTAATATTCTTAACAGGCGACAACAACATTTACCATAACCCTTGGTCACAACGCCAAGCACATCTATGAGGACTCAAGCCTCCACACCATACTCATTTGGAAAAACAGGTTCTTTAGATTGAGTATATTAACATATTTCAAGATTCATTCTCTTTACTATCCATATACTATCCTGGTGTCGGAACGTGACACTCCGATCCATATACTATCCTGGTGTCGGAACGTGACACTCCAATCCATATACTATCCTGGTGTCGGAACGTGACACTCCGATCCATCAATACTATCCTGGTGTCGGAACGTGACACCCGATCCTCTATTACTATCCTGGTGTCGGAACGTGACACTCCGATCTATCAATATTATCCTGGTGTCGGAACGTGACACCCGATCCTCTATTACTATCCTGGTGTCGGAACGTGACACCCGATCCTCTAACCTCATTACTTTAGTTCATCAAGCCTTCTTTTATACCAAGGCATCATAATTAACAAAGTAAATTTAGGATTTAAGATTCAACAGCCTCATCATGCTAATTTATCACAATTAGATAATCACATCATGCAAGCACACAATTAAGCATATAGAAGACTTTATAATACTACCCAATACATATCATTCGCTATTTAGAGTTTACTATAAGATAGCATAAACCATAACCTACCTCCACCGAAGAATCGCGATCAAACAAGCTTTCTTCCCAAAACCTTTGCTTTCCTTGCGTTCTTCTCTTCCTCTCGATCGTTTCTCTCTTTTCTCTCTGTTCTTTCTGTTTTTCTTATTCAAACCCTTTTTCTTTTACCCTAATTGTCATATAATTAAGTATAAAAGATGATAAAAATAACCCACTAATTATTTCAAGGTTATCTCCTTTAACCCCCAAGTAATTGAATTATTAACAATAAGCCACTAACTTTATAATTATAAGCATGAATAGTCCAAAACGCCCCTTAAAAACTTTTATCAGAAATCCGACCCAGCCAGGGTTACGCAACCTGTGATGGTTCGTCATGGCTGTGACGGTCCGTCCTGCAGGTCCGTCACAAAGTTCAGAGATTTAATTCTGTGGAAAGATTTGTGACGGTCCGTCGTGCCTGCGACGGTCCGTCCTGCCATTCCGTCACGAAGTTCAGAGAGTCGATCTCAGTACACAATATTCAGAATTCTAAGTGTTTTAGAACGAGACCCCCTCGACGGTCCGTCGTGGGATCCGTCGACTCATACAATGATTTCCAGAAATAACTCTGCTGCTCAAAACGACTAAACAGGTCGTTACAATAGATACCAATTTACCCATCGTTCGTCCTCGAACGATCACAAGAAGAAAAACAAGGGCGAAAAGGAGTACCTGAATCTGTAAACAGGTGTGGGTATCTTTCTTGCATATCAGCCTCCTTCTCCCAAGTGGAATCTTCAATTGGTCGATTCTTCTATTGAACTTTGATGGATGCAATCTCCCTTGATCTCAACTTGCGGATTTCTCTATCTAGAATGGCAACAGGCTCCTCCTCATAAGTCAAATTCTCATCAAGCAGAACTGAATCCCAACGAATGATGTAGTTTCCATCCCCATGGTATCTTTTCAACATAGACACATGAAATACCGGATGCACTCCTGACAGCCGTGGAGGCAAGGCTAATTCATAAGCCACCTCCCCTACTCGCTTAATTACTTCAAATGGTCCAATATACCTTGGGCTTAGCTTACCTCTTTTACCAAACCGCATCACCCCTTTCATGGGCGAAACCTTCAGCAAGACTTGCTCACCCTCCATAAACTCCAAGTCTCTAACCTTTCGATCTTCATATTCCTTTTGCCTACTTTGCGCCGCTAAAAGCTTTTCTTGAATAGATTTCACTTTCTCTAATGAATCCCTCAAAAGATCAGTACCCCAAGGTCTAACCTCAAATGCATCAAACCAACCAATGGGAGACCTACATCTCCTCCCATACAGTGCCTCAAATGGATCCATATCAATACTTGAGTGATAGCTATTGTTGTAGGAGAACTCCGCTAAGGGTAAGAAGTTATCCCAATGGCCACCAAATTCTATCACACATGCACGAAGCATATCCTCCAACACTTGAATCGTTCGCTCAGACTGACCATCGTTCTGAGGGCGAAATGCAGTACTAAGATCCAACTTAGTACCTAATTCAGCATGCAATTTTCTCCAAAACATAGAAGTAAACTGTGTACCTCTATCTGATATGATGGAAAGTGGAACTCTATGCAATCGAACAATTTCTGAGATATAGAGTTTGGCTAACTTCTCTGCATTGTAGGTCACCTTGACCGGAATGAAGTGAGAAAACTTAGTTAATCTGTCCACAATTACCCAAATAGAGTCAAACTTTCCCAATGTCTTTGGAAGACCAACCACGAAGTCCATTGCAATTCTCTCCCACTTCCATTCAGGAATGGGCATTCTCTGAAGTGTTCCTCCGGGCCTCTGGTGTTCATACTTTACTTGCTAACAATTTGGACATTTGGCAACAAAATCAACAATGTCACGCTTCATTCTACTCCACCAAAAGTGTTGCTTTAGGTCACGGTACATCTTGGTTGCATCAGGATGTATAGAATATCTGGAACTATGCGCCTCTGTGAGGATAGTGTGGATCAAATCATCAACACGGGGCACACATACCCTTACCTTAATTCTTAAAACCCCTTCCTCATCAATTATTGTCTCTTTAGCCTCTCCTCACAGCACTATATCCCGAATTCGGCTTAGTTTCTCATCATCAATCTGTTTTCCCTTGATCTTGTCAAGAAAAGAAGATCTTGCCTCCACACAGGCCAAAAATCCTCCTTTCTCTAATATTTCCAGTCTCATAAAGTCGTTAGCCAAGTTTTGGACTTCTCTGGCCAATGGGCGTCTAGAAACTTGTAAGTGGGCTAAACTACCCATGATCCTTGCTTTTCTACTTAAAGCATCAGCCACCACATTTGCTTTTCCTGGGTGATACAGAATAGTAATATCATAGTCCTTCAACAGTTCCATCCACCTCCTCTGTCTCAAATTCAAGTCTTTCTGGGTAAAGACATACTGTAGACTACGATGATCTGTGTAGACTTCACACTTTACCCCATATAGATAGTGTCTCCATTGCTTTAATTCAAACACTGCCACAGCCAACTCCAAATCATGGGTTGGATAATTACGTCCGTGCACCTTTAATTGCCTCGAAGCATAAGCAATTACATTCTTCTCTTGCATTAGCACTGCACACCCAACCATGAATAAGATGCATCGCAATAAACAATGAAATTCTTGCCTTTTACTGGCAAGGTAAGGATAGGTGCAGTAGTCAGCAAGGTCTTGAGTTTGTGAAAGCTTTCCTCACATTCATCCAACCATACAAATGGAACATTCTGCTTAGTCAAGTTTGTCAATTGGGAAGCAATAGAAGAGAATCCCTTGACAAATCGACGGTAGTTGCTGGCTAAACCAACAAAGCTCCTTACTTCTGACACATTAGTAGGTCTTACCCAATTCCTCACTGTTTCAATCTTAGAAGGATCCACCATCACTCCATCCTTAGAAACCACGTGCCCCAAGAAGGACACTGAATCTAGCCAAAACTTACACTTGGAGAATTTGGCATAAAGCCTTTTCTCTCTCAATACTTCCAACACAATTCTCAAATGCTCCTCATGTTCCTTCTTACTTTTTGAGTATATCAGTATATCATCAATAAATACGATGACAAAGAGATCCAGATATGGCTTAAAAATCCCGTTCATCAAGCTCATGAAAGCAGCAGGGGCATTCGTAAGACCAAAAGACATTACTACGAATTCGTAATGCCCATACCTGGTTCGAAAAGCAGTCTTTGGCATATCCGTTGCCCGTATTTTCAATTGATGATAACCGGATCTCAAGTCAATCTTAGAGAAGACACAAGCACCTTGTAACTGATCGAACAAGTCATCAATGCGAGGAATGGGGTACTTGTTCTTAATAGTTACCTTGTTCAACTGCCGGTAGTCTATGCACATCCGAAAACTCCCATCCTTCTTCTTCACAAACAACACTGGAGCACCCCAAGGGGATGCACTTGGTCTAATGAAGCCTTTACTTAACAACTCTTGAAGTTGGGCCTTTAACTCCCTTCTGCTGGAGCCATCCTATAAGGGGGTATGGAAATGGGGCGAGTACCCGGCTCCAGATCAATGCAAAAGTCGATATCCCTATCCGGTGGCATACCAGGAAAGTCTGCAGGGAACACATCAAGAAACTCATGGACTATCAAAACCGACTCAATTGAAGGTACTTGGGTAGTATCATCCCTGAGGTGTGCGAAGAATGCTAAACACCCTTTACTAACCATTCTCTTAGCACGAAGAAAGGAGATGATACGAACTGGAGTGGAAGTGTAGTCACCCCCACACTAACGGATCTGTCCCAGGCTTGGCCAACGTTACAGTTTTAACATTACATTCTAAGATTGCAAAATTTGGAGAAAGCCAAGTCATACCTTGAATTACATCGAAATCAACCATCTCTAAAATAACCAAGTCTACATGAGTATTGCTCCCCACAAAAGTCACCAGACAAGACCTATATACCTTTTCAACTATCACAGACTCACCCACCGGAGTAGAAACACGAATAGGCATGTCAAGCAATTCACAATGTAAGTTAAGACCAGTAGAAAATGAGGAAGATACATATGAAAATGTGGAGCCAGGATCAAATAATACAGAAGCCATGCAATCACAAACCAAAATATTGCCTGTGATAACAGCATCAGATGTCTCCGCTTCAGACCGCCTGGGGAAAGCGTAACAATGGGCCCTATCACCTGTCTGCCCATTGCCCCTACCATGTGGTGTTTTCGTAGCTCCAGTTTTCCCGTCACCCCGTCCGTTTTGTTGACCACCATTACCTCGGCCACCACGTCCTCCAGAATAACGGCCTCTTCCATGACCACCTCTACCTCTGACTATTTGAGGTCTGTAACTCTGTTTTCGACAATACCTCTTAATGTGTCCAGTCTCCCCACATCAATAACACTCTCTGGATTTAATCATAGGTCTCTGTGAGAATGACGAAGTCTGGGGATAACCTCCAAACTCAGAGAAGTGTTGACCGGTCTGCGGTGGACCCCCAACTACAGTGTGCAGTGAAGACTGAATAGGTTGGGCTGGATAACCTCCTGAACCCTGCCCTCTGGAGTAAGAACCATTAAACTCACCTCCCTTACGAAACCTTTTAGATGTCGATGCCATAGTGAAGTCATCTGGCTTCACTCCCTCCACCTCTATCACGAAGTCTACCACTTCCTGAAAGGATTTTGCTGTAGCCGCTACCTGTAAGGCTGAAATCCGCAAATCTGACATCAATCCCTTCAAAAAACGGCGAATCCGCTCTTGTGGACTGAAACAAAGTTAGGTGGCATACCTGGATAATGCACTAAACTTAGCCTCATACGCAGTAACCGACATCTTGCCTTGCTCTAGGCTTAAGAACTCATCTCTCCTCCTATCCCTCAAGGTCCGGGGGATATACTAATCCATAAATATGCTAGAGAATGACGCCTAAGTCATAGGTGGTGCCTGTGCGGGTTGACACTCAACATGTGACCGCAACCACATTTTGGCATTTCCCTGAAACTGATAGGTTACAAACTCAATGCCAAATCGTTCCACTATGCCCATTTTATATAGTAACTCATGATAATCAACAAGAAAATCATAGGCATCCTCAGATTCAGCACCCTTGAAGACTGGAGGTTTCAATTTCAAGAACTTACTGAAAAGTTCATGCTGATCACTTGTCATTATGGGACCTATGGTCAAACGAGGAAACGTGCCTATTTCCAATGAGGCATCCATGCGGGGAGCCTCAGCAGCGGCCTGTCGTATTTACGGAACCTGAGGTGCTGGTGCAGAAAACACTGGAGGTGTCTGGCCTTGATCAGATAACCCGCTAAGATAAGCAAGAACCTGATTAATCATCTCTGGGGTAGGTTGGGGTGGCAATTCCTCATTCTGCACTTGCTCACTTTCCCCTTCCTCACCCTCTCTTACTACTTCCTCAGTCGGTGGAGGATTCACCTCCCTAGTACTAGATGGGCCCGGTGCTTATCCTCTTCCTCTAGAGGGCGTCCTCCCGCGACCTCTACCACAGCCTCTTGCCACTAGTCCTCCTCGAGCTACAGCCCCAGTGGCTGGCTCAGTTGCATCTTGTCTTGCCGGTGTTGGTGTTGGCGCCGCTGTTGATCTAGTTCTAACCATCTGCGAAATAGAGTGAAGATGGTCAGATACCAATTTGTATCACCTAGATACCAATTGGATCTAAGTAATAGCACGAAAGAAAGAAAGAAAGAATGGAATTTTCCTGAAGTCTTATAGCCTCTCAAAGAAAAGTAAAGGCGTCCCCCTACCGTTCCTTAAGACTCTACTAGACTCGTTCTTGTGTGATGAGACCAACGAACCTAATGCTCTGATACCAAGTTTTTCACGACCCAAAACGAGCCGCGAGTGGCACGCACACTTATCCTACTATGTGAGCTAACCAACTAATATAAACCCCAACATTTCAAACATAATGAACAAAATACAACGCGGAAGACTTAAAACTCATTAACGAAATCAATTAAATAACTTCTAAAATTTATCAATCATTATCCCTAAAATCTGGAATTCATCACCACAAGAACATCTATCCTAAAATATACTAAATCTAAGTGTATCTAAGAAGCTAACATAAATAAACAGCTACTCCATGCCGGAATTTCAAGGCATCAAGACATGAAGGGGAAGATCCAGTCCAAGCTAGAAGCAATAGCTCACCCTGAAATCTGGTGTGATGAAGACTGGCTAGAGTTGGGGTTGAGTTGAAGACGACGGTACGTTTGCTGCACTCCACAATTAACAAAGAAAAACAAATACAAGTAGGGGTCAGTACAAGGCACAAGTACTGAGTAGGTATCATCGGCCAACTCAAAATAGAAAGCAATATATGTCAGATAATAAAATAAAATCAACTAATATTCTTAACAGGCGACAACAACATTTACCATAACCCTTGGTCACAACGCCAAGCACATCTATGAGGACTCAAGCCTCCACACCATACTCATTTGGAAAAACAGGTTCTTTAGATTGAGTATATTAACATATTTCAAGATTCATTCTCTTTACTATCCATATACTATCCTGGTGTCGGAACGTGACACTTCGATCCATATACTATCTTGGTGTCGGAACGTGACACTCCGATCCATATACTATCCTGGTGTCGGAACGTGACACTCCGATCCATCAATACTATCCCGGTGTTGGAACGTGACACCCGATCCTCTATTACTATCCTAGTGTCAGAACGTGACACTCCGATCCATCAATACTATCCTGGTGTCGGAACGTGACACTCGATCCTCTATTACTATCCTGGTGTCGGAACGTGACACCCGATCCTCTAACCTCATTACTTTAGTTCATCAAGCCTTCTTTTATACCAAGGCATCATCATTAACAAAGTAAATTTAGGATTTAAGATTCAACAGCCTCATCATGCTAATTTATCACAATTAGATAATCACATCATGCAAGCACACAATTAAGCATATAGAAGACTTTATTATACTACCCAATACATATCATTCGCTATTTAGAGTTTACTATAAGATAACATAAACCATAACCTACCTCCACCAAAGAATCGCGATCAAACAAGCTTTCTTCCCAAAACCTTTGCTTTCCTTGCGTTCCTCTCTTCCTCTCGATCGTTTCTCTCTTTTCTCTCTGTTCTTTCTGTTTTTCTTATTCAAACCCTTTTTCTTTTACCCTAATTGTTATATAATTAAGTATGAAAGATGATAAAAATAACCCACTAATTATTTCAAGGTTATCTCCTTTAACCCCCAAGTAATTGAATTATTAAATTAAGCCACTAACTTTATAATTATAAGTATGAATAGTTAGCATATGAGTTATGCCTACTTGTTAGAAAAACATTCTGAGACAATGAAGAAAGGAAAGACATTGAGGAACTAGATTGCTTGACTTCGGTTCTTCGGTGGAGGTAGGTTATGGTTTATGTTATTTGATAGTAAACTCTTAATAGTGATTGATATGTATTGAATGATATTGTGAAGTTTTCTATGTACTTGATTGTGTGGCTTTGTTGTGTGTTTTGTGATTTGTCTGAAATCCTGAGACCGTGGAATTTATATTCTTGAACCCTCTTTATCAAAGTGATGCCTTGAATAAAGAAAGCTCGATGAAATATTATTAATGAATGGAATAATGGTGATACTAAATGATAAACTAATTATATTATAGGATCGGAGTGTCACGTTCTGACACAATATTCTTGGATCAGAGTGTCACGTTCCGACACGGTATTCTTGGATCCGAATGTCACGTTTCGACACGATATTCTTGATTCGGAGTGTCACGTTCCGACACGATAATATTAAAGGATAAATATGTTGAATTAATGAAAGATACTCAATCTCAAAGAACTCAACTCCTTAAATGGTTTGGTTTGGAGGCATGAGTCCTCATGTGTGATCTTGGGTTGACCGATGATACTTACTTAGTACATGTTGCTTCGTACTGAGCCTTACTTGTTTTCTTCTTTCTTTTCCTTTTATGAAATGCAGCCAGTGTACCTATGACTTTTGATTTCCCTCAGCTCTAGCCAGCCTCTCGCATATCAAGTTCCAGGGTGATCTATCCATTCAAGCTCGTGTTGGATTGTCTCGTTCATGACATGATGTCCTATACTTTCGAACACATACCATTTTATTCTTTTATTTTAGTGTATTCGATATTCTTAGACTAAGTATTGGAAATTAGATGTCCTTGATGTGATGACTATCAGATTTTGGGATGATAAGTATTAAACTTTAGAAACTTATTTAAATATGTTGCTTAGTATCTTTTGGAGCTTCCGTGTTATTTATATTATTTATAGTTGAAATATTGGTATATGTTGGGGTTTAGATGTGTTGGTTTGCCCACCTAAAGAGGTAAGTGTGGGTGCCACTCACGAATCATTTTGGGTCGTGACACTACTCTTCTTGCTCCTATTTTTTGTTTACATGGTGTTGTTGTAACGACCTGTTTAGTCATTTTGAGCAGCAGATTTTATTTCTGGGAAAAACTGGCTGAGACGACGGTCACCACGACGGACCGTCATGGGCACGACGGACCGTCGAGGGTGTCTCGTCCCAGAACACTTAGAATTCTGAAATTTGTGTTCTAAAATCGACTCTCTGTAATCTGTGACGGACCTGTAGGACAGACCGTCACAGCTACGATGAACCGTCGTGAGATTCCGTTGCAAAACACTTCAACTCTTGAGAATTTGGTACGGGGAACGAGTTTCTGAACGCCATGACGGAAGTGCAGGACGGACCGTCACAGGCGTGACGGACCGTCATAGAATCCTTAGTGAAAAATGGAATTCTAATATGTTGCGACGACCTTCATGACGGACCGTCGCAGTCATGACGGGCCGTCACAGGGTGCGCAAATCCCAGGCTGGGTCGGATTTCTATACACGTTTTAAGGGACGTTTTGGACTATTCTTTCCTTAATTATAAAGTTAGAGGGTTAATATTAATAAGTCTAATTACTTGGGGGTTAAAAGAGGTAACCTTAAGTAAATTAGTGGAGTATTATTGTCATCTTTTACACTTAATTATATGTTAATTAGGGTAAAAGAAAGAGGGTTTTGAATAAGAAAAAGAGAGAGAGAGAGAGAG
Organism: Solanum chilense; assembly: GCA_032847665.1. NCBI lineage: Eukaryota > Viridiplantae > Streptophyta > Magnoliopsida > Solanales > Solanaceae > Solanum > Solanum chilense. The sequence continues at coordinate 52,694,472 of CM064967.1, forward strand.
CAGTCGATCAAAGAGGAGAAAGGAAAGCTTGGGAAATTTCTTGTTGATCACCAATCTTCGGTGGAGGTAGGTTATGGTTTTCATGCTATTCGTAGTAGACTCTTAATAGCGAATGATATGTATTGGTAGTATTGTAAACCTGTCTATATGCTTAAATTGTATGCTTGCATGAATATGATTATGTGATTTTGATAAAACAAGCGTGATGAAAACTATTGAATCCCAAATCTTGTGAGAAACTTTAATCTACGTTATTAATGATGATGCCTTGGTATAAAAGAAGGCTTGATGAATTAAAGTAATGGGATTGATGATGCCTTGGTATAGAGAAGGCTTGATGAACGGATAGAATGAGATTAGTGGATCGGAGTGTCACGTTCCGACACATAGTATTAGTGGATCGGACTGTCACGTTCCGACACATAGTATTAGTGGGACGGGTGTCACGAACCGACATGTAGAATTAGGGGATCGGAGTGTCACGTACCGACACATAGTATTAGTGGGATGGGTGTCACGAACCGACACGTAGAATTAGGGGATCGGAGTGTCACGTACCGACACATAGTAGTAGGGGATCGGAGTGTCACGTACCGACACAAGAGGAAGAAAGATAATGAATCTTGAAAGATGATAAATATACTCAACATAATGAACTTAATTTTCCAAATGAGTATAGCGTGGAGGCTTGAGTCCTCATGGATGAACTTGATAGTACTTGTTGATGATTATAGTACTTGTTATTGTTACATGTTGAGTTTTATAGTAGATTTATGATATTATTGATATATGTTGTTTTCTATTTTGAGTTGGCCGATGATATCTACTCAGTACTTGTGGTTGTACTGACCCCCTACTTTTATGTTTCCTTCTTGTTATTTGTGTAATGCAGCAAACGTTCCGTCAACTTCAACTCAGCAGTAAATCAAGCCAGTCTTCGTCACACCGGATCTTCAGGGTGAGCTAATGCTTCTAGCTTGGACTGGGTCTTCTTCTTCAAGTCCTGATGCCTTGAACTTCCGGCATGGACTAGCTTTTTAGTTATTTTTGTTCTTAGACATTCCTAGTTTAGTGAATTGAGATAGATGTTCTTGTGATGATGACTTCCAGATTTTGGGGATATTAATAATAGTTTTGAATTGTTTTATTAATGAGTTTAAGTCTTCCGCATTTCTTTTGTTGATATTGTATTAAAATGTTAAAGGTTAGATTGGTTGGTTCGCTCACATAGGAGGGTAAATGTGGGTGCCAGTCGCGTCCCCGATTTGGGTCGTGACAAGAACCATATTTGCACACAAGAAGTTAAGCCAAAGCAAATAAAATACATGTAATATCTAAATATATATATTACCATACTTAATATATTTAAATATATACTCTTACGCTTCGTTAGAATGTTTATACAATATTTGCTTAATTTTAACAAGAGGATTGGACCATGATTTTTTCTTGATCATCTCACCAATTTCATCCCTTTTATCAATTTTACTAAACCACTTAAAGAAATTTTGTTCATCAACTCCCTTACCTTGTGCTTATTATATTGACGAAACATTAGTTTAAGTACGTCGGTACTTCTTTCAAAGTATTTCGTGCTTAAATATATAATACACATACTTAGGTGTGGGGAGTTTTATTTCTATGATTTAAGTTGATATCACATGAAATATCCGCATGGTCAAAAACAATGTTACTTTGGAAGATTGACTATATTAGTAATCCACAATCACCTTAGACTTTTTAAGCCTAATTTACATGGTGGAAAATTGAACTTGCTACAATTCCGTTGTTGACACCCAATTTTGACCGACCTTTAACCATTTTTAGGATTATATTCGATTAAATACGTATTTTAAAATTCACTTAAAATTTTTGAAGTTTCAGTCAATTTTTCTCAAAATTATATATTCTAGTATCGTTTACTTTATAAAATTATTGTAAATATTATTATAATTAAAATTATTAATGAATTTCAAATGTTTTAAAATTTAAATGATTTTCAATTATATAAAGATATTTTAATGTATGTAGTATTTTAATTAAATAGTAATTCCTACACTTTCCTTAAAAATTATTTATATTCTAGCCTATTCTATTCTAATTTCTTTCAATTCTAGCCACTCCATTTCAAATTTTATTTCAATCATAGCCGCTCTTTCATTGCAATTCTAGCCAATTTAATTGCAATTTTAGCCATTCCATATCTTTGCCAATCTAATTTCAAGACTTGATCTTTTGATCTCAACCGTCCATCTAAACTAATCCTATGGTTCATATTTAATCTACCTATTCTAACTAAAAGAACCTAAACCTAAAATTTTAACCCATTCTTCTTCCTCTTCCTTCCTCACCAGCCGCCGCCTCTCTCCCCCTCTCCCTTCTCGTCTTCCCCCTCTTCCTCTCCAACCATCCCTCTCTCCCTTCTCTGCCCAACACCGCCCGTCTCTCCTCCCTTATTTCCCTTTCCATCTTCTTCCCTTCTTTCTCCCTTCTCTTCTCCTCCGCCTCCACCACTCTCTCCAGCGCCTCCCGCCAGCCGCAACAGTCAGCAGCAATCCAGCAGCCAGAAGCTGCGACCAGCAGCACCCACCGGCTAAGAGGACACCAGCCCGCAGTCACTGGCAGCGTGTCTCTCTCCCTCTCGTTCCTCTTCCTTCACCCGTCTCCCCTATCCCGTCATTCCCCTCCTCCCTCTTCTCCTCTCCCTCTCGCTCCTTCTCTCCTCCCCGTTTCCCCCTTCTGTCTTCCCTTCTTCTTCTCCTTTTCTTTTCCTCTTCTTTTTGCAGAGACAGCAGAACCAACACCGGCCAGCAAACACAAGCAGCAGCGCCAAGCGAGGAGAACAATCAGCAGCCAGACGAGGACCACCGGAACCAGCAGCTCCGGACAGCGAGACAACGAGAACTCAATGAATTTAAAAAAATGGTTAAAGAAGAATTTTTACAAATCCGTCCAGGTCCGTTCTCTTTCGATTAAAATCTCTTTTTAATTTTTTGGTGTGACTGGTTTCTCAACGCTTTGCTTGTCACATGTTAATAATTATACGAAATCATTATCTTGAACAAATTATATTGTTAATAATCTGTGAATTTTTCCTTGTGTTATATGTTTTAGTTCTTAGTATCCTTTGAGGTTTTTCTACTGATTTGAAATTTCAATTTTTTGACTCAATGTTTGGCTTTCATAATCTGTCCGCAATTGTTTACTCCCTCCTCTCCTTGATTCTTAAAATTGGTTAATAAATCTTGATAAAATTCAATCTATTTGCATATATACATGCATAAAAATGAAGTAATTACTAACATACATCACACCAACATGAAATTCTATTACAACATAAAGGGGATTTAGCGGCAATTAAAAAAGGTATTAGTAGCTATAATTATGGCCGCTATAGCCATTATCAGCTAATGTACTTTGGTCGCTGTATCAGCGGTCGGTAAAGGCTTTTGCGGCTTTTTGGACAATAGCTGATAAAGCCAAGCTCTTTTGCTGCTAAAACTCATTCGATTTGGTGGCAATTTGATGTGACAATTCATAATCCTGCTAAATCCAATCCTAAGAGGTTAGTTATTCTCATGTAGCGTCCATTTTTATAGCCGATAAAAACATCTAAATTGCCACTAGAACATATTTGTTCTAGCGGCAATTGGTTGCGGCAATTTAGATGGCTGTTAAATCCAATAAAAATAGTTAGTTGTGCTTGTTTAGTGTCCATTTTTATTGTCACTAAAATTTATAATATTGTACTTTTAATTCACTGCTATGTAACAGCCAAAAAAAATTATTCAAAGTAATGATTTTCTTTCTTTTTTCTTATTTTAATGGTTGTTATTATTTAATAATAGTATTTTATATATCATTTACCTAACTTGTTTCAATGATATGATCTATTAGATATTTTGAGAGAAAAAAACAATATAACACAACATTAAAATAAATACATTATAAAATCATGAATATAATTAGGGGTGTTCATGGTTTGATTTAGATAGGTTAACAGTTAAAATTAAAATTAATTAATTTAATCGATTATTGAATTTCTAAAATCAAATCAAATCAAATAAAAAAATCGTCAATTTGTTTTTCCGGTTTTTTTTCAGTTCGAAAGTAATAAGTTTGTTGAGGTCATACACATCTCGATAGATACAAACACTTAGTGCATGAATAATTCACAATAAGTTATTATATGAACAAATTGATTCATCCAATTTATCACGTTTCATAAACAAAAAAAATTATTGTCAATAACATAAAGTAGGTCAATATTCTAGAGATCTCAACATTTTATCCGACTTTTCAATAAAATCACAACTTAAAATATTGAGAAATTACTTTTTTTAAAAAAATAACAATCATTATTTCATAGTCAAAACTAATCAATTATCATCTTCTTTAGCTTGAATATTAAATTATTCAGTGTTACGTTTGGAAATTTTATAAAGAAAGAAAGTGTAATCATTAAAGTAATGAATATTGAGAGATTTAGAGTTAAGGCTTTAATAGTTGGGCTAAAAATTAAGTGTTGGCTTCAGAAAATAGTAAAATTAAAGATTTAATTTAATTAAAATTTATCAAAATACTTATATTTTATTTACGAATAACTATAAATTATATATATAACTTATCGTTTCGATTTGATTATTTTTGCGATTAATGTTTAATAAAATCAAAATAAATAATGTCGATTTTTCAAAATTTTAAAATTAAAACATAACCAAATCAAATCAAATATACGCTTTTTTAATTAATTTAATTCAAATTGCAATACAATTTTAATTTTATAACCATAACCATGAACAACCCTACATATAACAACCATCCAAACAAACTATCAGGTTGTTTGCATTGCTACCATTCCTAATCTACTTAACCGTTATTTGATTGCTTTGACAGGTTTCTAACTTGAAGTTCAAGTTGAAGATTAACCATGAAGAAAGATTTATTTGTTTATTTGAATGTATATATTTTTTTCTTCTTATTTTATTTATTCGAATGTTGTAACATTTGTAACTCTAAAGCTCATATATAAATTTATTTGGGGGATCGTCTAGGGGAGGGGGATATACATGCTACTTGTTCATTATATTTTTTAGAAATCATACCTAGGTTTGTCTTCAACCACCTAGAATTATTGTTTGTAGGTGTTATAATCTAACCAATTTTCAATTTGCTCGACGCTTTTGTTAATAAGTCTTAAAAAATAATAATTAGATTCCATTAATTTTTGAATGCTAAAATCGAATCATAATAATTTAGTAGGCTGATTAGGTGTTTTAAAATGTTATAACTTTTAGCGTTGTCTTGTCATGTAGAAACCATGCCTAAGGATTAATTTGTTCATATCATTTATATTTACAAAATCATGCATATATGTGTTACTCCTTTTTTTTGAACACCTAGAAATCATGTTTATAGGCTTGTAAATAATCTTTAACAAAAAATTTGTTTTTGCATATTTGTGCCCTCCCCCTAAAATTAGTTAATATTATTTAATTAGTAATCCTATTTGTCTTATTGAAGATTTCCGCATTCATGATGCAATATGTTTTTATGATACTAAATTAGAATCATTTCATGCATTTAACAAATTACTTGGCTTTTAAATATATTTCATATCAAAACTTTGCAACATAATTTTCTTAAAAAAGTCATTATTCAATCTTTCTTTAAAACTTTGGATTGATTATGACATGGTTTATTTTGAAAATAAATTATAAGCACTATCTCCTAACCTATCGTTAGTGGGAAAGTCAAAGGAACTACGAGGTCTTGTTCCAAATTTTAAACCCGACGCGTCCCCGGAAGTACCACCTACCCATGAATTTCAAAAGGAATTATGTGTGTTTATGTGTAAATATTTATGTGCCTACATGTAAATTAAATCTTTTAAATCATTTTCAAAAACATAAACTATTTTTTTAGACCGACCTCAAATCAAAATTGTTTCTATGGTGGAGGAGCGTGATCAACAATATCGTGGCATCATTCCTATAAAGAAACAAACATTTTTTTTAATAAAAAATTCATATTCAAAACTTATCAATTTTTAAACTTTACTTTCGCACTTTCTGATTGCTTAATTTTTGCCAATTTTGTTTATAACATAGTCTCATATGCTCAAATAAAAAATAAAATTTGATTGTTTATTTATTGCTATCACCTAGCCTTGCATGCTCAAATCAATGAAAAAAAATAATAAAATAGTATTAATTGTTTTATATCACTTAGCAAGATTAAATAAATTAATAAATGAAGTGACCTTGATTGCTAATTGTAACCCCCACATAGATTGCATGAGACACGGCCGGGACCCACATTTGTGGACCTCGAGGGATGCCTAGCACCTTCCCCTCGAGGTAATTTGAACCCTTACCCTAATCTCTGGCTCGTTGACCTTAGTTAGACTTAGTTAGGTTAGATAGGTGCCCTAAAGCGCCTTAATTCGTTAGGTGGCGACTCCAAACTCGAAATCCCAAAAGAGTTGTTAGGTTGTGCATAAAACCCGTTTTCTGCGAAAATGGGGCCCGACATCCGTACTACGGAAAGATACACCAAAGGCTATTAACGAGGGCAATTGTCAACTTGCTACAATTGGATGTCGAAACTAATCACTGAAAAGTAAGTTTTTTTATTATTTCCTTTATTCACCTTTCAAGAATTCCTTTTCAACAGTATTACATGACTTGTAATATGTACTCGGATAAGTCAATTTAAGATAAGTTTGTCAGTAGAAATTCTTCATGGTATATTATATTATTTTCATTAGTGTTTTGTATTACTATTTTATCTTCTTACGTTTACTGCCAAATTTATAGATGCCCTAATTAATTGTTTAATTTAGTTTCTTGACTAATTCGCTTCCCCTTGCGCTATGAATATATAGACCTTCAGACACAAGTCCCAAATCAGTAAGTGAAATGTGTCATTCTCGTGAAAGGGAAGATCGACAATCAAGAAAAGCATTGTGTCTTCAGTATACAATCTCAGTTAGAGATGGAAAATTGAAGTGCAATTGTTAATTTTAAGGATATCAATAAGAGTGCCACATAATCACATACACATACATTACCAGATGGATCGACTATTGAGGTGATGGTGAAGGAAAAAGCGATGGGAAAGTACCTTCTCCAAAAAAACACGTCGTTCTATTTTAAAATATAGATAAGATGGTGGAAACGTCATGCTGTTGAATGATCCTTTCATTTGTCCAGATCAGAATTCATTTCATCGCCAAATTAAGAGATATAGAATGTCATTTTGGCTCAACCATCGGTGTAACTCCTCATCAATTTTATCTAGGTCTCTCTCTCTACTCTCGAACGCAATCATTGCTCTGTGAGTTGTCTGGATGAATAATTTATGTAAATTTTTATAGTTTTTCCCATGTTTTCCTAGAAAGATCTCCTTACTCTTTCTTGATAATAAAAGTTATTTTGCTCAACTATTAACTTAACTAATGATTATTCATTTATATTCTTATTTTGATGTCTTTGATCAGGTTTCGAAAAAGTGTTTAAGGGATTGAAAATTACATTGAAGTTAATCATTTTGTGGACTGAAATTATTTTCTTGTGGATGAAACTATTTTTTTTTTATTTCTTAAGCATTTTATAATGTGTATCTAAATCAAAACGTTATAGGCATGTATATTGGTGAAAAGTTTTAGACTCACTATTTCACCATCTTTGGGGTATATACAAATTATTGCTCGAATGGTTTTTTTAAAATTCTAATATTTTAACATTTCTCTGCTCTCGTTCTCTTTAAACGGAATGTGTTCATTTTTATAGTTTTTAGAAATAATAGGTATAAATTATTATTTAAAAAAAAAGTTAAATACTTTTTTCAAAATCTATGGTTAAAAATATGGTGAAACTTTACCCAAAAATAACTTGTTAAAAATGCTCCTCCGTCCCATTATATGTGGCACCATTTCCTTTTTTTAGTTTCAAAAAAGTTACATTTCATTTATACAATAAGTATTTAAAAATATCAATCCTTTTTTATCTATGTTGATTCCACTTTATTTTAAAAATAACAATTTAGTACATTTATAAGAAGAGAGAAAATTGAGTTTACTATTTTGAAGGACAAGTTGGTAAACATTTCAAAGTCTTCATTAATTTTTAAATTCTGTGTCTGGTCATATGTTGTCACATAAAATGGGACGAAAAAAGTACTTGGTAAGAAAATAGACTATTTTTTATGATCTGACTTGTGTAATAGAGTAAATCTTGACCACTAGGGTCTCTTTATTTTTTGTCTACAAAAAGAAGTGACAATGTCAAACTTTTTATTTATATTGTATATGAAACTATTTTGAGCTTAAAACAAGAAATCTATCAAATGCAAAAACTTAATTTTTAGAGATTGTTGGTCACACTTCTGATTGTAGAAATAAATGAAAACATCAACACTACCATCTTGAAAATTCACTATCATCTTGGATAAGTTTTCGAGGTTTAACTTGAAAAATCTTGTGCCACCACATATTTTTCATGATGGATCCCGACGAGTGGGATTCATCTACTAAAACATTTTCTCGTCTTCTACGATTAGATGATAACATCATATCAGTTGTCGCTTTCATTTCATAGCCTCCAGGAGAGGATAATTTTTATCATGACAGTTTATGGTCCAACTATCAATTCCTCTAAATATGAGAGAATAATTCAGGTGTTGTTCTGTTTTCATTTTTTCACAATAAAAAAGAACCTGATGACTTATTTTTTATGTATGTATAATCTCAGGTGAAGATTATGTTGAAATTTTCTAATAAAAATGAACAAGATATCATATATTTTTCATATGTTTCATCCACAAACAGAGGCCAAAGGATTTGATCAATTTTTTTTATTACCAACCTTATTTGAAGATGTGTTCAAGCCTCTTTTTCGTTTTCGCCCGTAAGTTAATCATATATTATATACAAGTAATTCATATAACTTTAATTTTGAAATGAACTAAGATATATAGATTAAATGAATCAGGTGGAAGACATTTTTGGATCTGGCAAAGGCTCTTTGTGATGTACAACTAAAAAATGTATGAATGTCAAAAAGAAAGAGAGAAAATATTGGAGACTTTTCGAGCCCGAGAGAATTAGCAAGTTTTAGAGAGAGAGCATAAAGGCAAAGGAAAATTTGGATATAGAGTAGAGGATTTGATTGAGTTGATTAAACAAGTTGTTAATGAAAAAATTAAGTCAGATGGTGTTGTTAAGGTTACTACTCTAACTTGAAGATAAATGGTGTTGGTCCTTTTACCACAAATACTATCACGATGTGTATTGAACACTATCATAATATTTCAATTGATACTAAAATATTGTGTCATATGAAAGAGGTAACAAATTTATCGTTTGCGCATATTATCAAAAAATTAAAAATATTACACATGGATCATTTGTTGATGGAGGTAATAGTATCTCTTATGTCCTCGTATATATTTACATTTTACTTGTCATGATTTCACTTCATCGACTTAATATGAGAGTGTAAAAAGGGATCAATAAGTACAGAAACAAAAGCAAAAATGCAAGAATTCTACAAGATTTATCATCTATTTGAGTCTTTGACTTTATGGTAAGTTACGTTGGGGATATCTCCATTTTCATTGATTAGTATGTAATAATTATATGAGAAAATTGTACATGATAGCAAACTAATAACCTAAAATAAATGGAGTAACTAGAGTTTGATTTAATTGTGCTCCATAGCAAACGTTTGCAAAAAAATTGTCAGGCGCCTCTCTCCTAAATATCTCGCTCGCCACACTCCTCCAATCTCTCGCTCGCTTCCTCACTTTTTTTTACAAACACAAGTGTATAAAATATTATTTCTAATTGTATAAAGTAGAGAAAATTGTATAAATACATATATTTTTGTTCCGCTCACTCCCCTCTTTCAGATCTCGCTCGCCACTCTTCCAAATCTCACTCGTCACCCTTGCCTTTCTCACTTATACAAACAGAGTGAAATGAATAAATTGTGTTTTTGTTTGTATAAAGCGTGAGAAAATTGTATATACACTTGCAAGTAGAGAAAATTGTATATACACTTGCAAGTACATGATTTTCATCCTATACTCTAATAATTATAGAATAAAAATACTCCCCTGCCCAATTTCTTTTGCCTTTCTCTCTTTCTCATTTTACAATTTTTAAATTGTATCTAATTTCTCTCTTTCTCGTTTTATACAATTCGATTCAATTATATATTCCTTGTCAATTCTCTTTTGTCTTTTTCTTTCTCATTTTATACAAATTCAAATTGTATATAATCATTCTATACACTTATAATAATACAATTCATTTTATACACTTCGTTTTTATATAGTTTCTCTGCCCAAATGTCTTTCTCTTTCTTGTTTTATACACTTCGTTTTATACTATTTGCTTCAACTAAATATGTATAGGGAATTATACAGTTTCTATATTTGTTATGGAGCACAATTATGCAAACTTTGCTATAGCATACAAATATGAATTTTTTATTTCCTATATGTGAAAGTTGTCCTAATTATATACTTGGTAATTTGTTCTTTAGATTTGAATTTGTCAATTCTTATAAAATAAAACTTGGCAAGATATTAGATGAGTTATTACCATCAGAACAATATCATTCCACCAGAAGCAACAAATATAAAAGTATGTAACATTATTAATGTGTCCTATACTTTTTAGCAATTTCAAATTTGAATTAGCAATAATTAGTCTATGTATCAATAATTTAGAAGGGAAAATAAAATAAAAGTGTATTATATTCTAATTATTTAAAAAAGGCACAAGTGAACTACATTATTTTTTTTTGTACTTTTTTCATCTTTAATATTAATTAAAAAAAAACTCAACTAATAACATTATCTTAGTTGTCTGGACAATTAGTCAATTTGTTTGGACAATTACAACTGTTGTCGAACGACTAAATAAGATAATCCCACAACTATGGCAGTTCTTGAACTAAAGTGTAAAAGTAAAATATTTATAACTATTGAGAAAACAATGTTTAACCTTATAAATATTATAGGTTACTTTTTTTGCAATTTTTAAGATTTAAACGACTTCCACCTAATTGATTAACTAATTAATCCTTATAATGGACCTATATAAATATAAAGACAATAAATGAGTACCAAATATTACATTAGGCCATCAAACACAATATATCCAATAAATTAAAATCAATTAAAATTCAATATAATAAAACTCAAATTTTGGTTATTCCCCAGCGAACTCGCCAAAAATGTCACACCTCTTTTCGCGATCATTCGAAATGATTTTTCCTACTAAAGTTATTAGGTCATCAAACACAATATATCCAATAAATGAAATCAAATAAATTCAATATAAAAAAGCTTAAATTATAATTATTCTTCAGCGGAGTCTTCAAAAATGTCAGAGCCTTCTTTTTCCCTGAAAAAAAGTACTCTTATATATTTATAAGAAGAAAAAGGTTAGTTTAATTGTTTGTAGGGCAATTTGATTAACATATTAATTAAAGTCTTTATTATTATTTAATCTTTGTGTCCGATCAAATGTTACCACATAAAATGAGACGAAGAGAGTTTGATAAAAAATAGACTAATTTTTATGATGTGACTTGTGTAATATAATTAATCTAGACCACTAGGGTCTCTTCATTTTCTTCTAAAAAAAGGGACATTATTAGGTCATTAAACACAATATATCCAATAAATAGAATCAAGTAAAATTCAATATAACAAAGCTTAAATTTTGATTATTCTTCAACAGAGTCTTCAGAAATGTCAGAGCCTTTTTTTTTGCCTGAAAAATAGTACTCTAATATATTTATAAGAAGAAAAAGGTCAGTTTACTTGTTTGTAGGATAATTTGATTAACATATTAAAGTCTTGATTATTATTTAATCTCTGTGTCCGATCAAATGTTACCACATAAAATGAACGAAGAGAGTATTTGATTAAAAAAATAGACTAATTTTTATGATGTGACTTGTGTAATATAATTAATCTAGACCACTAGGCTCTCTTTATTTTCTTCTAAAAAAAGGGGACATTATTAGGTCATCAAACACAATATATCCAACAAATAAAATCAAGTAAAATTCAATATAACAAAGCTTAAATTTTGATTATTCTTCAGCGGAGTCTTCAGAAATGTCAGAGCCGTTTTTTGCCTGAAAAATAGTGCTCTAATATATTTATAAGAAGAAAAAAGGTAAGTTTACTTGTTTGTAGGGCAATTTGATTAACATATTAAAGTCTTTATTATTATTTAATCTATGTGTGATCAAATGTTACCACATAAAATGAGACGAAGACAGTATTTGATAAAAAAAATAGACTAATTTTTATGATGTGACATGTGTAATAGAATTAATCTGGACCACTAGGGTCTTTTCATTTTCTTCTAAAAAAAGGGGACTTTATGTAAAACTTTTTATTTATATTGCATATTAAACTATTTTGAGCTTAAAACAAGATTTCTATTAAAAGCATAAACTTAGTTTTTAGAGATTGTTTATCACACTTTAGATTGTAGAAATAAATGAAAACATCAAAACGACCATCTACAGAATAAAGAGAGCACGCACCACACTCCTACTATATCAAGGCCTTTAGCTTTCACTGAGAAGAAGAGATTACTTCCAGCTAGCTTTTTTCCCTAACCCTAACCAATGAATGATAGGCTGGATTAGGATAATTGAAAACGAATTCACTTTCAGTAATCGAAGGCAGGTCAGGGGCCGGCGGGCACGCCCCCAGCTTCTTAAGTTTGGGAATTGTGTCGGACCAATGCTACGAGCTTCCGGAATCCAATGGAATCTTCGTAAAGTCGATCATTACGAGTGTTACGATTCATTCAATTGGCAGGTCCAATCGATTCATAGCCTCTCGAGCACAACCCATATTCATGCAAGGATTGGTGATTGAGGATCCATACGGAGTTTTATGAAATATCTTAGAGATCAAAGAACAGATGCTTTCTTCAAGAAATATGAAAAAAAGAAGGTTGGAATAATGAATGGGACATGTGAGAATTTGGTCTTAGCTAGTGGAACAAGAAAGACATGGATCTATATTCAATACGCAATGAAAGGATGACGTAAGGCGTGGTAGGCCATCATCACCCTTGGACAGCATACACAGGGACAGATGATGTCGAGCGTAGAATTCCATCATCGCCCTTGGAAAGCACACACAGTAGGACGAGATCAGGCGTGGCATGTTATCATCGCCCTTTGAATGCACACATGGTCAGACGACATTGGGCCTAGCAATGCTATCATCGCCCTTGGGCAGAACACATGGTTGGCTTGGTGAAATCCGATAATCGATTTGCTTTAGAAAGGCGAAAGGCGGCTTGCCCAACCTAGACATTGTAACTGAAAGTCCTGCCTACTTCTCTTCTAGGCTTAGGGTAGTCCTAGACTATCTTCTCATCGAGAAATAGAACTGAGTTATCCTAAGTCAAAGGGTCGAGAAACTCAACGCCACTATTCTTGAACAACTTGGAGCCGGGCCTTCTTTTTGCACTATTACAGATATGAAAATAATGGTCACCTTTAGTCAATAGGAGCCCTACTTCCCTCTTTCCGACCTCATCAATTCAATTCAAGGGCAAACCCATTTCCTAGTCACTGGGCTGAGCGCACCTTTGGTACTTCAATGACCGAAGCGGAAGCGAGAATGTCGTTTTGAGTAACGCAAACATTGGTGAGAATCCAATGCCCCGAAAACCTAAGGGTTCCTCCGCAAGGTTCATCCACTGAGGGTGAGTCAGGGCCTATGATCAGGCCGAAAGGTGTAGTTGATGGACAACAGGTAAATATTCCTATACTACCCCTTGTTAGTCCCGAGGGACGGAGGAGGCTAGGTTAGCCAAAAGATGGTTATCGATTCAAGAACGTAAGGTGTCTCTGCTTTATCAGGGTAAGAAGGGGTAGAGAAAATGCCTCGAGCCAATGTTCGAATACCAAGCGCTACGGCGCTGAAGTAACTCATGCCATACTCCCAGGAAAAGCTCGAACGACGTTAAGCAAGAGGGTACCTGTACCCGAAACCGACACAGGTGGGTAGGTAGAGAATACCTAGGGGCGATTCACTTATGTCAATTCGAACTTGGCGGGTCGTTCGTTCGTGTGGAGAATCTCTCTCGTTACTCAGGATTTCTCTCAGTTAATCCGATGCGTCATAGATAGAATGGAGTGGGCTATACACCGACCCACGTTAAAAGCTTTCTTTTCTTATGAGATTTTGATTGAATAAACAATGGTTATTTCAAACACCATCTACAGTCCCACCAACTGATCAGTGGGTTCATGCCGCACAGAAACCGAGACCTGAGAAGGATGCTGTAGGAGAGAGTCCAGCATAACAGAAATCATCTAAGTTGACAAGGACCCAGAAAAGGAGGATGCTGAGGAAGAAGGTAATGAAATTGAAAATACAGACTGAAGTAGAGAAGAAACAGAATGTTGGTCTGATGGTAAAGTACCCAGCATAAGGTAAGGCTGGGAAAGACCACAAGAAGCTGGAGAAGGGACATGCCTCATCAACGGAGTTTTCTTATGAGCTTTCTTTCAGAAGGCTTGGTTGCGGAAGATGACCTGATGGAGGAAGACTTGAAGGTTGGTGAGTCAAGCAGTCAGACCCAGGTTAAAGAATAAAGAAAATGAGCCAAAGTTTCAAGTTCTGTTAGGTAACTTACCGGATAAGGTGGATTGCAAGATGATCCTGACTTTGCCAAGAGAGTTCATGGCAAAACCAATCAGAATGAATCTTTGGAAAGGGATGTGGTGGATACTCAGTAAGCTTTCCATGAGGTAGTGATGCCAAAAGTTCCTCGAGGAGGTTATCTGAAGAAGGTTCTTCTCATTATCACTGACAGTCTAACCAAGGAACTATGTATTGGAGCTTACCTGTTATCTAGGTCTGTTGTTAGGATAGGATGGAAGTCGGCGTGGCTGCACTGCGCTTTATATCTTAAGCAGTGTTCTTCTTCCCTTCAGAATGGATCGGTCAAGCTCTTCTTATCTTTCCCAACTCGAAAGCCAGCCAAGCCACTATTCAAAAAGTCTTAGTTAAAGCAAGGAGGCACGGATCAGGGAATGGAAAAGCCTTTGGATGAATGAATTTAGGTATCGAAGTTTGACTGTTTGACACTCTATCTTTCGATGGCGCTATCACTTTAGAGCGATAGCCGGAACTAATGACTGGTATTATGAAGCGAAACCTAGGATTCTACATGGCCTTTAAGTTAACAAAGGAAGAAAGGCTTGCCTAGATCTCGTATTCCATCTGCCATAGACATTTTCTTTCTTTTTACTACGGAAGCAAGCCGGGGAGTGAGGAAAGCAGAAGTGGGACAGGAATAAACCAGTAGCAAGAAAAATGGTACCAAGCATTCCGGGCATTCCTCTTATTAAAGGAATCGGTGAGTGAAGACAAGATCGGATCTTTAAAGCTGAAGTCTTTTTCTTCATCAAGAGTGACAGATCTGTCTAAGAACAATAGAAAATAAATATAACATCAAATCGGATCTTAGAGAAGTCTCGGTCTTCGTCCACACCTAGGACATAGATTCTATGTGCCCCAATGGATCGTGACAAGTCCTTACTACTAGCACTGACTTCCTCTTTGATTACTTTACTTCGCTCAGTTTCCTACTTTTGATTGGAGCCACCTCGGACTCCCCGACAGCTCTAAGAGGAAGGAGTTGTTCATGGGATTGACAACGAAGTGTATCGATCCTCCCCGTCCTCTTCTCTTTTTAGTGGGTGAGGAGCTCTATAGTCCATGTGCACGAGGGCTCGAGCTCCCCGTCCCAGCCAATCCCCCGTTGGATCAAGGACCGCCATGATCCTTAGAATCTCGACCTTGACCTCGAATAGATCTTTTGCCTCTATTTTGGCCAGGTACATGATCCCGATAGGGGGAGTATATGAGTATTTGGCTAGGAGCCTCCGCTGGATAGACTGAACGGAATCCCCCTATCACTTCATCCTGTTGATACGGATAGGGGACCACTCGTGGGGGCTGATTCGATGGACCAGCTTCGTTCCCCCGGGGAGCTACTTGAATAGCAGGCGGCATATGTCCTGGTTCTGGTTTTGGCTGATCCACCGACGTGCCCGTTTCCGTAGATTTTTCCAATGATTCCAAGAGGACATCAATCCCAAAATGATCCTCTTCAAACTCAGCCCCGCTTGCTTGCCCGGAAGGGCCCGGAAGAGGAAGTGATCCCCCGACACTAAAAAGCAAAATCCCAAAGAGAAGCTGAGAACACAAAATCCCTAAATGGGATAGCAAATAGTTCCTTAGAGAAAATATAAATAAAGCAGCTAAATTCAGTCTTCGAGACCCCATAACATAAGAAAGTCGTGGAGTGCATAAGCCCCTGTAGATAGGGGCGACCTTCTTGTGGTAGTAATTGTGAATGAGCAAGTAGGGGGCGGCAGGTAGAACCCTATTTCGCCCAAGTTCTTTCGAAACCGGAAAAAAGAAGCGGTTTTTTGCACAGCTTGCTCATAGTGCAGGTCCCACTTATATATCGTATTTGGCCGAAGAAGCATCGGACAGGTTGGATTTCTTACCTTCTTGGGACTCCATGGACCAAGATCTGCTTTTATTATATGGTCAACAACGCCCTAGCGGGCTGCGATTTCATAAAAACAGTTGTGAAACTGAAACGACGTTCAGGTTTTCTGTATACTGCTTTGTATTTAAAACAGTGTACAGTTTCCCTTCAGCGTTATTACGCTGGGTGTTATTCTAAGAATGACACCATGTCTGTTCCAGTTTCATTGACCCGATGTGGAATTCCCAAGATCATACCTGCGGTATTACGAAAACACGTAACGGCAAAGCCTGATCATGGTGATTATTTGGTCAGGATATATCTATCTTGGTTTGGATTATCAAAATAGATTGGGGTGGCTCCTAAAGTGAAGAAAGCCACTTTCCAATCAATTATGACTCCTCACTCAGATATTGATAGTGTCCGTGAAGTTCTTGGAGAAATTAAAACTTCTTGAAAGAAGCTTCGACCAATGTATCTTCCACATCTCCAATCCATACCTCTTGAAAAGGGTATGAATTGGAAACCTACCTGGAAAAGTACTCCATTACTCGACAACTTTGTCCGTCGGTTTCAATATTCGGTGGATGATGTTGTAGACGGAGCAGCGGCTAAATATGTTAAAGAACACAATATCTTTGTGAACTTAAAGCATGAGATAGCAGCGTTCATCTTTAATGTGAATAAAATTCATTCCATTCAAGATGGGTTCTTTTCCCCTGGTATTCTTTGGTCTCAAAGGGTTTTATACCCATTTGATTCTAATAATACCTGGTTTGCTAATGAATCTCTTGCAATTGGGTCGTTGCGATTACGGGTTGGATGTCTAATTGTCCAGGCGGTAATGATAGTATCTTGTACCTGAACCGGTGGCTCACTTTTCTCTTGAAAATTCACTATAGGTGTTGACACCCAATTTTGACCCGCGTCGGTATAAATTAATTATCGAGCTTCGTAAGTTTTTTCCAAATTATTCAAGTTAATTAGTTTTATAAATCTTGCGAAAATTAAAAAATTAAAATAATAATAATAAAAAAAAAATATAAAAAATAAAATAAAAATAGTAATACAACTTTGGATAGTATATATATATATATTACATAATTATGTATATAAGTAGTATATATTATGCTTATCCCAAAAAACCATCAAAATATACATATTTTTTATTAAGCTAGCTTAATTTAAATTATAATTATACTTTGGAATCACTCTTGCTATTTTTATATTTATATTACTAAGTAAATAAGCTCGTTAATAAATTTATACCAAATTTTGTCATGTTTTCCGCTTAAACATACCAAAAACGAATTTGGGCCTTTTCCAATTTTCTAGCCCACCTTCACCCCCTTAATCCTACCAGGCCCAACATCCTCTTAATTCCCAGGCCCACTTCCTTTTATTTATACCCGACCCAACACACAGCCCAACCCACTAAACTTCAACCCGACCCGACACATAACCCAACCCAACACCTGACCCGACCCAAACCCATTACCCTTTTCCTCTTTCTTCCCCAAATCCCCACAATCCCACACCATTTTTTCAAAAAAAAAAAAAGAACAGATTAATTCCCAGAACGCGAGGCCGACCTCTCTCGCCTCCACGCGTTCTCGTCTCTCCCCATGCTCTCTCCCTCGCCCGTCTCTCCCCACGCTCTCTCCCTTCCCCCACGACCCCCTGCGTCTCCCCACGCGTTCCCAAGAACCCAGGCGCGATTCTCAGACGCGCGACCCCCACAAACGCGACAATTTTGAGAAAAGACAAAAAGCGGCCACGCCTCTCCCCATTCTCTCTCCCACGCGAGATCTGCAATGGCTCTACTGTGTCGTTGTCTCCTGCGACTCGTACAAGAGTGCGCTCACGAGGCCTGGCAGCGTGGGAGGCTGAAAGTTTGTCGTTGGCGACGAGATTACACCACGTCGCCTCGCAAGGACGACGGACTGATCTAGAACGTCCACTCTCTCCCTGGTTGTTTTCTATTTAAACCCCCCATTATCGTCAGTCTGAGGGGGGGGAGAAAGAAAAAAAAAAATAGGAAAATTTGGTCTCCTGGTCGTTTGTTTCGTAACTGTTAAGCAGCCGTTTGCGTTTCCATTTTTGGATTGCGATATCGCCTTCCTTGTTCCGGCCAGACCAGCCCCTTCGAGCGTCTGTTCGAGACTCGAAATCGCGCAGTGGAGGGTCGCTTTCTGCTCGTTTCCGTCCAGTCGCTGCTCCTCGACAGGTAAACTCCTTTCTACGTAACTTCTTTCTCTTCTTAGTTTCAATATGATGGTTTGAGGGTGGATAGTCTTTGTCATTGTGTCCGTTTGGAATGTTTGTCGCTATGAGATCGACACTTCATGATGTATGTTTTGGAGTCATTTTTATATGACTCATGTGTTCCTGTCTGGTCTATTAAGTAACTTATTACCCGGTTGGAACTTGAAATCAGTATGGCAATGGATGTGCGTTTCGTGCTAGAAATATTGGTAATCTGTTTGAGCAGTTTCGTTATCCTCTGTTTCGATTCCTAGTTGAATATGTCGGGTTGTTTGTAGTCGAACTTTGGGGCTTCGGCCTGTTAATGTTGTGATGCTTTCAACTTGAGTTCGCCCATAATCCTTGGTTTCTTCCGTTCTTAGTCGTTTAACTCGCAGCTAGTTTGGTTCGCTTGTTGTTAACTAAGGGGATGTCTCTTGTGTTACTCGTGAGCCAAATCAGGGGGGTTGTGATATAATGCCACTCATCTCCCTATTTTCTGCTCAGATTAAATTTGGTGCTAGACTGCTATATGTCGGTTTGATCGAACAAGTATTTTCTGTGGGAATTTTGTTTTCGATGTTGTGTATCA
This sequence comes from Solanum chilense, assembly GCA_032847665.1. Classification (NCBI taxonomy): domain Eukaryota; kingdom Viridiplantae; phylum Streptophyta; class Magnoliopsida; order Solanales; family Solanaceae; genus Solanum; species Solanum chilense. The sequence goes on from CM064967.1 coordinate 52,713,869, forward strand.
ACTCGTCTTATTCTTCTTCTTTGCAGCTATACGCTTAACTTACTCCCCGGCAGACTTTGTTATAATTGCGACTTCCTTTGTTGATTAAGTTTGGATAAAATTGTTCATGTCTAATTGTTTAGTATTGTATTTGTGGGAAATTAAATTTGGTTAATATTGGGTTGTTTTCTGCTTACGGTTATGAGCTAATTTATCCTTTTAGTTTTAATTCAAATGACCTTTAGTGCAATAATGCTTAAGATATTGTTTGTTGGAATGTGTTTTTAGTTATTTGGTTAAGATCCCAATTCTCATGTTATTTGTTTTTTCTATGGCATGAAAACTCCCTTTCGAGTCCGTTTGGGACCCCGCTTTCATCCATGCATTAGGAAGAGCCATAAAGGCTCGGAAATTCTCATCGAGTCAAGCCTTGAAACCGACGAGGAGATCCCGGATTTCATGAAGATTGAAAAAGTTTGAAGAAGACGAACTAGAAGACTTGTCTTTATTGCATTTTGTATTTTACTTTGTAATGGGCATAAGCCCTTGTTGTTTTGTCTTACTGCATTATATTTTGTATGCTTAGATTAGGACAGGTACAAAAATGGGTCAAACACCCAAAAAACAGGTGGGTCCAAAACTCGGTCAAGGTGGACAGAACCCGAGCCTGGACCCGAAATATCTCTCTCTCTCTCTCTCTCTTTATCAATTGTTTACGTGCTTGAATGTCGTTAGTTTTAGAGTTGGAAGAACTCCAAACCCCCCCCAACGAACGCCTTTTGCTTTATCAAAACTCGAAAATAAAATCGGAACTTCAAAGAGGCTCGAAACTCTAAAGGTGTTTGAATTTTGGAAGTCACTTAGAGTCAAGTTTAAAAGGCTTAACTTTAACGGAGCCTCAAAACGATGAACATTTTAAACCCTAGATGAAAACTTCAAGTTTTGAAATAGATTCGCAAATTACAAGATAAACAATAAAGTATTCCAAATAGTTGAAAATTGCCTAAGTAAGTTTCTAATAAGTTCAATAAACAAAAGATTGCAAAAGTTAAAACAAAAAGTCAAATCAGTTAATCGCCGGAAAACCGTATTTAACGGAGCGTCTTAGGTGCCTTCAAAACCTTCCTAAGACGCTAATATGAATCCCGAACCCCCTTAAAAATGTTTTAAAACAATTTTTTCTGTTTAAGTTGTTTAGAAACTAGTTTTCTTGATTTTTCTTAAAAATTAAGTGGCGACTCAAAAATACCTTAAAATAAACAATTCCTTTTCGAAAATCATTTTTCGATAAAACAGAAATGGCGACTCTGCTGGGGATTTTGGAGGATTCTAACCTTAAGATTAACTTGATTGACTATTTGTGATAACTGTTTACTTGCTTAAATTGTTTAGTTTTTGAAAAATTGCATTTCTCTCATGGCATATTTCCGATATGTATACAGTATATTAAAGGACGGTTTGCGGAACCGCAGCCGGACTTTTTATACTCACCTTATTTCGAAATTAGCGGCAATTTATTGGTTCGTCAGGCGTCCAATGGTTGTCGCGAGTTTCAGCCCAAATTGTCCGTTTGGGTTCCCGGTCCTTTCAAAAGCCACTCTTAGTCAACTAGCGTAGAGTCGAGCCAAAACCTCGAACGTAAGAGCATTTGAACTAAGACGACCCAACGCCCAAGGCGCGTTGAGCCCATTAGAAGCCCACCTTGTGTCTATTTGGCCCAAATTGCCAAAAACAGACAATCATGCTTATGTGTTAATTGAAGGATGTATATGCATTTTAAAAACAATTTATTGTCTACGGGGTGGGGGTTGACTAAATTTTGTTCGCTATTTTTTTTTTGTAGGATGAATTTGACACACAAACCTTTGAAAACAAGAATGGTTACTATCCCCGACCCTTACCTTAAAGTATGGTGGAAGTTCATGAACAACGATGATAAAAGGATTGTTCAGAAACACATAGGTCATCTTCCGTCGTTGCTAGAGATGAATGCGTGGCCTGGCTTAATTGGAACGATGGTGAAATTCTGGGATAGCAAGAATATGGTTTTTCGATTTGGGGAGGTAGAGTTGACGCCGACTATAGAAGAAATTCTTATCAGTTATGAAAGTGTCGCCATGTGCAACAAAAGGAAACGACATCCAGATACAGATCTCCTAAATCCTATAACATGGGATTTTGCCGAAATTAAAGAAAAATTATCATTGGTTAAAGCCGAGTGGATGGACAAGCTCCCTGGCCCGAATATACCTTTCCGAAAGTTATATTATCGATTTGGGCGTGCAAGGGCTTATGAGAAACATAAAGACGAGTTCGTTTCAAAAGAAAAATGGAAAGAGACGCGTCCCCTTGCATTTGCGATATGTTTGCTCGGCACGATGGTTTTTCCCCAAGGGCCAAAATACACTATTCATCCCAGTGTATTTATGGTCACTCATGCCATCTTTTATGGAGTAGATTACAAAACATCGACAAAATATTACACTCTAGCGCCTATGATTCTAGCCGACATCTACAGGGCTTTAGACAAATGTCAGAACGGAGAACGCTTCTTTCAAGGGTGTAATCTTATACTACAGTGGTGGATGATGCGTCATTTAATCAAGACTCATAACCCAAAAGAACCTGATCCCTTAAGACGATCCGACGAGCTGCATAGTCATGACTGGTGGTTGTATCACAATCGTTGCAACAAGAGTGGAGGAGAAAGTTTTTGGTATCCAAGGCTTCGAGGGCTGAGAGAAGAAGACGTACAATGGTCGATAGATAGTTTGGTGGTAACTAAGAATATGGTGGTTCGAACTGAAAAGGTCCCTTATTTGGTATTTGCTGGGTTAAGAGGAACCAGGCCATACGCTCCCGGTCGAGTGCTGAGGCAACTAGGAGGAAAACAGGAGTTGCCCCAGATTGCAGATATGAGGAAATTCGTAACTGACCACAAGAATGGGCGAGTTGCATTCCCCGAAGACATGCGTAGGATGTGGAGATCTCGAAGAGTGTTGGGTGAGCCTGTACCCGATAGGTTTCGTCCGGAGTGTTCGAGGGAGTACAAAGAATGGTTAAAAAAGAGTCTCGCTGGGACAATTGAGCCTGGTCCGAACATTCCTCACATTATTGCCGATGTTGGAGCCAAACATCAAGTGCGATTTCACCGCCTTCAGGAGAAGTTTGATAAGAGTGAATTAGAACACCAACATCGCCATTCTGAAGATGCCAAAGTCATAGCTCGATTGAAACAAGAACTGCGAAGTGCCAGACAATGCATGATAGAGTTAGATGATAGCATGGAGCGACAGATTCAATCGATAGAGGGGTTCAGTCATCAAGAAGGAGCTCGATTGGCGAGAGATCATCTCTGGGCGGATAGATATACCATGTGGGAAGAGGTCGACATCGCCAAGAGGACCAGAATTGGCGAAGGATCGGAGGAGGCCTGATTCTACCATCCCCTGTGTGGGACTGTTTTATTTATACTTTGTTTTGTGATTTATTTTCAGGACTGTTTATCAGACATTTTGGGTGCTATTAATGAAATATTTTGGGGATAATAAATCGGGTTTAAAAAAGCATATACATCCTTCAATTCGTTAGGCCTACCCTTGGCACAAAAGGGTCACATGCATGTTTAGGACACGATATATATGTTTAAATGTTTATATGTTATGTCGCTATGATTGAGGATATCGTAAACCCACTCCTATGCCAAAAAAAAAAATAAAAAAATCCAAAGAATGTACAGAAGCCACTATTATAAATGTCCGACCAAAATACCCGAGTCTCAAGTTTCTCATACAAAATCCATACCATAAATCCCAAATACCGCTTTATCGTCTCAGGAAAATCGAATCACCGCTATGGACAAAGGCATGAACGTCCAGACGGAGCTCACTGAGGAGGAATTGCGAAGAAAGATCGAGCGAGTCACTCGAGAGATTCAGAAGGTTAAGGAGGAAGGGCTCAAAGTAGACATGACCACGGCGATCTACAAAGCTGCGGTCGCGACCTTGGACGAAAATCTGGCGTCACAGATAAAAAGAAAGAAGGAGGTTGAGATGGAAACTGAAAGCCTAAAGAAAAGGTTGAACTTGCTTCGTTTGGAGATACACGAAGGAAAGATGAGAGAAGCAAAGGTAGATATTGAAACTACCATGTTGTTGGCCAGAAGTACGGCGCTCGACGAGGAATTGGCAACCCACAACAACTTAAAGGGCGGAAAATACCTCGCCAGTGAACGGGGAGCAGACGACAGTGGTCCCAACCGCGGAGTAATTGAGGAGGACGATGAAGAGGAAATCGTCTACAAGCCTCCATTCCCGACTGTCTGAGAGGAAAAGAATGACTCAGCTGCAAGACGAGAAATCGCCAAAGTGTAGTCTTCTAGGAATTTCAATGTTGTTCTTCAATTCCCTTGTAATCACAATGAAAGAGTGAATGAAAAGATTTCACCCTCGCCAGTTCCGAACTACGTTGGGCCTGAATTCTCCTTGTGAGATACGTAGGCAGCCTTTCCCGGCCCGGCCCCTACCGCTAAAAATTTTCATTCTCCTCCGTATTACAGAGATGCGAAGACAAAGTCAATGGGCATCGAAAAGCAGTTGCAAGAAGACCATAGCTCAACGTGATTCGGCCTTTCCGAGATAGCGTTAAACAAACAAATTCCTGTTTGTCCAAATATATATTTCCCTCCTCATTCGTGGGTTAAAATATCCTCAAACAAAACGACTTGTGTGTTTATCTGCCTTCTATGTGATATTATGTATTTTGTACTCTGAACGCGCACTAACAAATCTGCATTTGAGTTATTTTACCTCTCAGGTACCTTTAACTGATCTGTGTCGATAAAAGCTGGCAGATCACCTCTATTTCACCAGATCAAAAGGTCCCGCAGAATCCTGCCCCGGACCAAACGCAAATACAGCCATGGGAGACAACAATGAAGAAGTCAGCCTTACAGATGTTGTGGTGGCTCAGCCCACCGTGGCAGATCAAAATGAGTTAATTATGCAGCTGATGCAACAGATTGCCGAAATGAGGGTCGAAATGCAAAGAATGCGAGATTTGTCTAATCGAATGTCATCCTTCAATCTTCTGAGAGATGGAAGACCTCCACTCCACTTTCCTCCCTCAAGCACGGAACAAGTTCATAAAGCGAAAGGAAAAGTGGGGGAGGTAAGTACGGTCACGGCTACTCATATAAGGTCGGTTTCTCAAAGGAAATATCAAAACCATAATGTCAATCAGGAAAAACTTCCTCGCCCAAAATTTAGGAAGGCTCCTAAAGTACTTACACTATTAAGGGAATCTCAAACTCAACTTTATGAAAGGTTGAAAGCAATGGGTATGCTCTATCCTATAGAAGGAAGACCAGCCAATCCTTTGGGAAAATTTTACAGAGCTGACCACAGATGTGCTTATCATTCAGGAGCCGTTGGACATGACACAGAGAATTGTTCAACTCTGAAGCACAAGATACAAAACATGATCAACAACAACTTGATCAATATTGAGGAAACCACCTGAATGAGTGACATATTGGATGCTCAAGAGTAAGTACAAGACATTTCTGAACAGAATCATTTGGAGATATTCATTCGAGAAGAAGAATGCCCAACATCGGCCAAATTTTGCGTATGAAGTTTTGTTACCTTTCCTTTGAAAATGTATCGCGCATTTGGAACTACGTTCGACCTGAATTCTCAAGAATGAGATACGTAGGCGGCCTATGTCGGCCTCGGTCGTTTCATTATCAAAACTTCCTATTTTGGTTAATCCCTGAGCGGGGAACTACGTTTGACCTGATTCCTTTTCCAACGGGATACGTAGGCGCCACACCGGCTCGGTCATATACCCAGTAAGATTTCCATTTCTCTTCATAATGGAAACTGGGACAGAATTTTTGAGAGGATCTCAAAAATTCATTTGAAGTTGGACTCCTTTAACAAGTCAAAACAGAAGACCAAAATTCTACGGAGTTAGCTTTGGGTGGATCTCAAAACTACGACAATCTAGTTTGTAACAGGGACAGAATTTTTGAGAGGGACTCAAAAATTCTCCCGAAGGAACTTTCTCTTCAGTGGATCAAACTAAAGACATTTCGAGATCTGCAACTGGGACAGAATTTTTGAGAAAATCTCAAAAATTCCACGATTTACCCGGTCACAACGAAATATGAGCAAGGAGCCGGGAAGTCAGAAAATCAACCGGAGATATCAAGACGCGGAGCAAACACTTGAGGAAATCGTCACAGATCAGTATGCTTGAAATTGACAATTTTTCTGTGGATGCAGGTGTATAGATTTGTTTTGAAGATCGACCGAATTCTCCCGATGGATGAAAACGGAAAACTCCCAAAGAGGAGAGGACTATCTCCGAAACTAGCAATTTTGCTGAAAGTGGGAGGCTGTTCATCCCGTATGTGTCAGGATGCTTAGGAACGTGTCTAGCCAGGTCAGAGGCGAACCAAACACGAATCTTAAGGAAGAGTTTACGATTCCCGTAAAGGGCACTATTTACATCACGTTATCAAGCAAGATAGTCATTGCTGACCGGGACAATGCATTACCCCAGAGGAGATAGTTATTTCATCGTTATTATCGACCAAGGCGATATATTACCTTGAGGTCGCTCTGCCGTTATCATCAACAGAAACGAGACGAACATTTATGCGTGACGAGAGGATTTCATACCTCGTCGAATTTACATCGCGAGAGGATTTTATGCCTCGCAGAACAGAATGCATCGCAAAGAATCATGCATTGCAGAAACCATGCATCGCAAGTCAATATTTATGCATGACGAGAAGATTTCATACCTCGTCATATTTATATACCGCGAGAAAGATTCATACCTCGCTGGAATTTATGCACGACGAGAAGATTTCATGCCTCGTCAGATTTATATATCGCCAAGAGGGCCATTCATATTCATACCGCCAAGAGGGCCATTCATATTTATATACCGCGAGAAAGATTCATACCTCGCTGGAATTTATGCACGACGAGAAGATTTCATGCCTCGTCAGATTTATATATTGCCGAGAGGGCCATTCATATTCATACCGCCAAGAGGGCCATTCATATTTATATACCGCGAGAAAGATTCATACCTCGCTGGAATTTATGCACGACGAGAAGATTTCATGCCTCGTCAGATTTATATATTGCCGAGAGGGCCATTCATATTCATACCGCCAAGAGGGCCATTCATATTTAAATGAGGAGTATATTGAATATTTTATTTACAAAACACAAGGCATAAGCTTTATTTGCATGACGTCAGACCAATCGAGTCGGCGTCGAACATTGAGGAGAACAATAAAGTGTCGACATGGTAAAAAGACACTGTCTCCCATTCTAATTGCATTTTTTAAGCTGACGAGTTTTATCTCAGTCTTTGTCGAGAGCATCCAAAAGGGTGAATTCTCCAAAAACCACAGGTGCGGACGACATCAAAAAGGATGCAGCACAACGTGGAACTTTTTCTTAGCAGCGAACTGGACACAGTCCAAAGAGGAATGTCAGACTCTTAGGACGCGAGCAGAAGAGCGACTTCCACCACAATCGAACCACCCTCTCAAAGCATGCGGGGTTATCTTTAGTTCCGTCAGTTTTCTGTCTCGCATCCGGAAGTTTTGTTTTATCGGAAGCAAGTTTCCAATCTGAGTGACAATGCGTCAAGAAGTTTGAAATTATGCCCGTGTAAACTCTTAATTATGGGTGTGAAGCGCGCCACATTTATGGCTAAGAGGTTACAATCCTCCTTTTCATACTCGTTTAATTTGTCACTTGTCCAGAACCAAAGGTCATCTAGCATAATAGATTTCCTTTTCCACCGATGGAGTCGAACTACACACAGCCTGATTCCGAAAGTTTAAGGATACGTAGGCGAATTCAATGTTGAAGCTCGGCTGTATTCCAACATTCGGCCTCGAATTCTATTCTCGAGCATTCTGATACCTTCATAATTCGGTATCGAGGTGGCTTTTGATTCTTCCAAATCGTGCGGTAAATCAAGCTTATCGAACTACAAGCGGCCTGAATTCTCATATAGCCCGAGATATGTAGGAAACCCATTTCAAGGGTTCGGCCATAATTCCTAAACTATTTGTCAAATCCTTCCTATATATATATATATATATATATATATATATAAAAAAAAAAAAAAAAAAAAAAAAAAACGAATGGGGTTGGTCAAAATTGGCTTGGTCAATTTCATTTTCCTCGGTTTTCTTGCATCCACCCAAGTAAAATGAGGGACAGCTGTTGACACCCAATTTTTGACCCGCGTCGGTATAAATTAATTATCAAGCTTCGTAAGTTTTTCCAAATTATTCAAGTTAATTAGTTTTATAAATCTTGCGAAAATTAAAAAAAAAATAATAATAAAAAAAAAGTATAAAAAAAAAAATAAAAAATAAAATAGTAATATAACTTTGGATAGTATATATATATATATATATATATATTACATAATTATGTATATAAGTAGTATATATTATGCTTATCCCAAAAAAACCATCAAAATATACATATTTTATTAAACTAGTTTAATTTAAATTATAATTTTACTTTTGAATCACTTTTGCTATTTTATAATTATATTACTAAATAAAGAAGCTCGCTAATTAGTTAATACGAATTCGTTTATTTAAAGCTTAACCAATTTTGCCTTTTTATTTAATCCAACTCATTTGCCCTTTTTAACACATCTAAGACGTTTGGGCCTCTCCCCTTTTATTCTTATTGGCCCAAACCCCCTATTCCCTAACCCATTCCTCAACTTTCCAATTTTTAAGCCCACCTTAACTCTTTAAATTCCCCCCAGGCCCGTTACCAGCCCACAAATCACTTCCCAGGTCCAAACAAATAATCCAACTTCAATTCCCTTAACCCGCCCAGTCCTTGACCCGCTCCGACCCAAATCCTTTTCCTTCTCCCCCTCATCACACCATTTTCAGAAAGAAACAAAATTAATCCCCAAAAAACTCGACAAAATCCCCAGAAAAATCCACCCCTGCTCCCCACGCGAAACCGACCAAAACGCACGCTCTCTCCCTCTCTCCCACGCGACCATTTCCCAAAACGCAACCCCATACCCCTGCTCCCCACGCTCTCTCCCTCGTGCTTCCAACCTCCCTTCCCGCGCGAATGGTCCTTCGGGATAAGGGGGAATTGGAATTTCGAATGAGGATGGTTTTTTCCTCCATAAATACCTCCTCCGAAAAGAAGAAAAAGGCGATTTTTTGAGAAAAAAAAAAAATCTTGGAAAATCTGGGTTTAGGGATTTTTGGATTAGAAATTTGTAGAGAGATTTTGAGTTTGGAAGTTCGTTGGACCCTTTTGTTTGTTTTTAAAAAAAAAAAAAAAAAAAAAAAGAGAGAGTTTCATTGAGGGAAAACTTGGAGTTGAGAAATTCTTAAGAAAAGTTCTTTGAGTGTTCTGTTGGCTTCCGAGAGAGACAAAGGAAAGCTTGGCTGGATTTTCGTTGCCATAGTGTAGATAGGCACAGCGGAATTTCCAAAACAATAGAGAAACTTGGACTCGCTTGATTGTCCTGCGCTCCCCTATCTTGTTTCTGCTTGAGGGAGTCCTTAAGATCGTGCCTTGTGGGGGAGTTCGCTGTTGTTGCCTGCTGCTCGTCGTCCCCGTTCGCTGCCCAAGAAGAGGTATAGTTCGCTCCCTTTCCGGCTTTTCTCTCCTCTGTTTGCTTTGTCGCGATGGTTTCTTAGCTGTGTTGCTGCAAATATGAGAAGTTATACCCCTGTTTGCTGGCTTAATCTGCAAGGTCCTTGTGGTTGACTGCATTAATCCGAAGTCTTATAGCGAGTTAAATGAATTGTTTTCTTACCTAGTTTGATAGACAAGTTGGACTGTGCATGATTAAAATTGGTATGCGTCTTGTGTAGCTGTTTCCTTTCAATGTTTTGCAGCCCACTTCCTTCATACTTAATGACTAAATTTTGATGAAGCTATAGGCTGTCGCTGTCATACATTCCAGCATGCATAGCCAAAGTTTGTAGGATTTTGTTTAAGTTATATCTCGCTACGCCTCCGACTTGCTTTCTAGTTGGGTTTGATTGATGTAAATCGCATGGATCATCATAGTTATTTTGTTTATGGGTAACATTAATATTATGATGCGATATTGAATTTTACCCTCCTAATTACTTTCTTTTGTCTTGTTTTTGTTTGCATGTAAAACTCTCCTCAAGTCCTCGTGGACTTCACTCCAATCCCTTGCATTCTCTTGTTGAGCCGTAAAAGCTCGAAACATGTTCCTCGAGTCGTAGACCCCTTCTCAACTGGTGTACAGGCTGAAATGTATCAAACGAGCTGCTGAACTTACAGTATGCAGAACTTGACTGCAGTTTTTTGGAGCTGTAAACCAGCTATATACATCTGTTATACACTGGTATACAGGTCGAAAATTCACAGAAAATCCAATTTTAAAATCTGGGTCTGTAGCAGCGAATTACGCTTCTGGAAGGGAGTTTTCAACTTCCGAAAGTTTAAAAACAGGCAGATATACAACCTGTATACACATATATACAGGGACGATATAACATAAATATGCTTAAAAAATATAATTGACAGGGGAACGTACAGGGACGTTTATTTTAACTAAATTCGGGATTAGGCAATTAATGCGGATGTAGGGTGCAGCCCGTATACATTAGTATACATTATCGGGCGACGATATACACTTGTTAAGTAAGTTTTAAAAATGATACAGGTACAAATACGCAGGACAATACAGGGAAATGTAACGAAAATATGTATTCAAACAGGTGCAGGGCCCAAGAGGTCCAAACGGGTCAAATACCCAAAATCTCTCTCTCTCTCTCTCTCTCTCTCTCCTTTACTCTTTGTTTTATGTGCTTTTGTTTAAATACCGTTAGTCTAGGATTAGAAAACTCCAACCCCCATCTAACGTCTTTTGTTTTATCAAACCCAAATAAAAATGTGGAACTTTAAAAGATAGATGTTTAAGTTTGGAAATCGCTAAGAGTTAAAGTTTTAACTTCAATGAAATATTCTAATAAATTGGATAATTTACATAAGAGTTTTTTTTTTAATAAGTTAAAATAAACTAAAGCTTTGCAAAAGTTAAAACAAAAATAGTTAAATAAGTTAGTCGTTGGAAAACCGTAAGTTAGCGGAGTGTCTTAGGTGCCTCATACCTTCCTAAGACATTAATATGAATCCCGAACCCCCTAAAATATTTTCAAAATGATTTTTTCTGTTTAAGTTGTTTTGGAAATGAGTTTTCTTGATTTTTCTTAAAAATTAAGTGGCGACTCCTAAATGTCGAAAATAAGTCAAAAATAAAACAATTCTTTTCGAAAATCATTTTTTCGATAAAACAATAATATTTACCAATAATATTTGAAAATCTATGGCCAAACGCTAGCTTAGTTTTCTTTTCTGGAGTATTAAATGATGATTACATGGTCAAAGCTCAGCCATAATATAGGTAGATAGGAAATTGGTTGTCATTTGTCAAAACAAATTTGTGTTCAAATTCTTTACACATCTTATGAACAAACAAGTCCCACCAAACTCTGTTGAATAACAGTAACCAAAACCCCACCAACACAACCCTCATTTATTAAAATGTTATTAATTGGAAATAATTATCAACAAACAACACTATACCAGAGAAAATAATGATGCATTATAGTTTTAAAGTTATGGTTTGCGATGTCAGTAGTAAATTCTTACAAATAAAATTTATGCTATACACTCAAAATACTAGATTAAATGAACCTGATAACCAGAGGCACAATCGATTAATGTTTGAACCTTCAGAATTCTAGATCTAATCTTTTTAAGTTATCGAGATTAAGCTAACACTCTCGCTCCACCCCTGCTGCTAACATTAAGCTACATCCAATGCTACCACATAACCACAAATATCGTCCGCAGAAAATGGAATTTAATAAATCGGAAAATAAGACAGGTTACCTAGAATGTATTTTTATATTGTTTTGTATGATCAACTACTACTACTATTTACATGTTTATATACAACTATTTGAGAGCAAAATCAATCCCCAAAGAACCTTTTTTTCCTATCATACATACTAATTTATACACCTGTAATACCTCTACCTATCAGCCCACCACAACAAGAGAATTGGACAGCTAATTACATTACAAAGTCAATAATTTGATCTATAACTTGTCCTACACATGCTATCAAATCAAGATCAACTTTTTTTTACTTCATTTTTGTACTAACTTCAGCTACTTACATATCAAAAATCTTTCTTGTTCCAAATTCCAACTTGCATTCTGATGCCAATGAAACTATCAGATTCCTCTGTACAAGATGATTCAAATACCTCAGGGACTTGATCAAGTGAGTGATCCACTGTGTCCGAGGACTCTCCCTTGTCTCGGTTAGTCTTACCACGAACTGCCTCAGTTAATCCATCTTGGAAGACTGAGATCTATCGAAAAGATTCATACAAGTCAAAAACTATAGAGAAGTTGAATTTAATAGGTCAAAGTTGTAGTCTAAATGTGACAGAGTTTCACCTGTGCATGTGACAAATAACTAATGCAAGTTGAAAGCATTAGAGAACCAAGACTAGCATAGACAATTGGTGCTTCTGAATCAGTCTGTAGGCAAACATAGAACACACTTAATAAAAAATAAAAATTATTTGGATGTTGCTACTTCAAATGAGGATTTATTTTTCTTGTACCTTTAGGTCTGAGTCATGACTACCAATCGCGTCTGCAATGACAGTTTTTGATCCGTCAATCTCAATTGGTAGTTTGGAGTTTGGTCGTCTAACTCCAGTACTTACGGTTTTCCTCAGTACTTCCTCTCCATTAAGGTCAAACAGAGAAATATCAGTATGGAACTGTGAAACCTGCAATACATATTATAGACAAACAGAGAAATAGAAATGACAAAATGAGTTATTCAGCAGTTTGTGGAAAGGGGAAATGTAGTTAGTTAGCTCACGTAAATTGAATGTGCATACCTCTCCACTTTCATCATAGTCCACGTAGAATCTATTGACATGAATATCAGTACTTGAAGCATCATCAGAAGGAGAAGATAGAACCCCTGACGGTGTAAGTACATCCTCCACAACAGGATTTAAACCCTGTGGAACAGTCACATCCTCTCCTAAAGTACCTGCTGCATCGAGAGTTCCTCCTGACATTACAAGCAGCAGCGCCAAATGTACTCCAATTGAAGCAATTCGATCAGCCAACTCCTTAAGTGCATGTAGAGTTGGACCTTTTACGAATACCTAAAGATGCAGAGGTTGCTGAAATGTTAATATAATCCAATTTTTCCTATATTGTTTAACGAAGTAACTTCTCGAGAAAAAAATTACAAAGAAAAGGGAAGTGCTTTAGCAGCCTTGTTGATAATTCTCGATTCTTGCACTCTAGCATCTGTTCTACGAGTAGAGCAAGAAATATCTTGATTCACTCATCCCATTACATATCCTCTACCATTTTAGTTATTACACTAAGGGCTAAGATGAACCATAGGCTAATCAGTAGAACAAATTGTTTTGTATATACCTCATATCCAGATCCCATTGGCGTGACACCCGAGTCTTTAACCGATGCTCTAGGTGGAGTGTCTGCATCATCTTGCTTATGAATTTCCTCAGCTGAATTCAAGAAAGACCTCCTGCAGATTTAATCAGTATGTTTTAATTTAAATCTCCTTTAGAGAGACCTTAGCAAAAAAAATTCACTCAAACTGGAATCAAAAGCAGACCTTCTTGCTACCTTCACAAGTGGAGTTTGTGTTGTGTATGTGCAAGCCATCAACGATGCACCTAACAGACCCAATGTCCCAATGAAAATAGGCGATGAGAACATGTGATCAAGGCCGAGGGTGATCCATTTCGAAGAGAATAGGCTGAAGAGAGGATGATTTTCAGGAATATTCTGATAGACAAATTCTTGAACCTCGCCTTGTCCAACCACAGAACTTCCTGCAGGTAAAGAAAAAAATGATAAATAGAATGAACTCCAGTCATAACAGAATATTCAAACAGAGAGGCACTGCATTATAATTATCAACTATAAAACAACAACATATCCAGTGCAGTCCCACACTAGGAGCCGAGAGTAATAATAATAATGTTCAGCACATATATAGTCATATAGACATCAATATACTCGAGTCCTACTACCATAGAAATAATGAAGACTCTGTTTTCTCTGTTCTCCTCTTTGATATCGATGGACAACTCCAATCACCTAATCCATAAAAACGGATGTGCCTATAGCACATGTATGCACTACTCTAGGACTGTTATTTGAACTACTAATTCCAAAATTATGAATGACAAAAGATCAAAGGCCAAACCAGTAACTCATTAATTGTCTATCGTGCATGTTCTGCATCCAAAAAACAACAGCAAGTCAAAATTCTTACCATAATAATGCGATCATAAGTATACAAACACACACGAATAATTGAACACGGAATAGACATTGAGGATTCATATAACGAACACCAATAGTTTATAATTGACTTTATAGGTGTGCATCTATTTTGCAGAAGTTATATATATATATCGAGAAATTACTAATAGCAGCAAGTAGAGGTAGATTCAAAATTTAAACTTGATTGCCTCAACTATTTAACAATTGCACTTTGATATTTTGTTGAATTTTCATGTTGAAAAACATAACAATATTGAGTTCAGTTGAATTCGTACATGAACTGCATGCATGAAAGGCAATAAGAGTGCAAGTATTTGTGATTACCTAAGGCCATTAAGGCAGCAACAGCAAACGTCTCACCAATTGCCAAAGGCAAATTCAATAGTCCTTTCAATAATTCCCTTTTGAGCTTACTGCCATTATTCCGCTCCAAAAGCGGCAGCGCTACACCGGAATCCGGCCAATTAGAAATTTTCTTTTTCTTGCTAATTTTCATCCCTTTTGATGAAGGATTGAACTTACAAGTAAGAGTAAATGAAAAGGTTGAACCTTTGTTGCTATAAACACCAAGAATTCTTGAATTTTGAGGAACAAATAAATGATTATGTAAATGGGGGGGATTAATTGAAAATTTAAGAGTTTCCATTGATGTGGGAATTTAATAAATTAATTTGGTTTAGTTGTGGAGTTGTGACGACTATTTTTGGTTAATTTATCTATCTACATATATTATTTAAAGGGTGTGTACTACAACTATTTATACTTGTAGTACTTACTTCGTTAATATTGCTTAGTACTTACTCCTACGTACTTTTACACAAATTATACTACTTGGCCAACATTTTAAGCAAACAAAATAAGGATCAGACTAAATTAATTAATGCATAATTTTCCTCTTCATTTCTCTAAAGATTATTTGTCTGATACTTTTTATATTTATTGTTTGTATTATTATATTTTACTTATATTTTTTGCAATTTACATTCTTAAAATCGCAAGCTATAAAACTTCTTATACAATTATTGAGTATATAAATTTTATTCAATTAAAGAAATTGAAGAATCAATATTTGATGATAAATTCACACTAAATTAAACTGAGATGTTCTGATTCTCGTATTTTGAACTGTCATTCTTATTCTCCATTTAGAAGAAGGAAATTAATCGGAATATGTACATATTTTGATGAACCAATTTTACGTTTTTTTTCTAAAATTATTATGAACTATATAACACATTTATTTTTGGGGCAAGCATCTACAAGTCTTTTGTAATCAGAAGTGTGATGTTGAAACCAAAGCGGATTGGACTTATTGTTGGGATCATAGTATAGAGGTCGCACATTATTGGAGTAGAAGGTTGGTAAATAATCGAGATCTGTCTAATTTCTTTATCAGTAGTACTATTGTTATTATTACTATCCTACTATCTTGCTCTTCAATTTTAATATTACATGTTTATTTGCTTCAATTATCGTATTATACGTTGCTTCTATTTGTTGATCTCTGCTTAATTGTTTTTAACATGATTTCTTCAATACTGTATTTGTTTTACATGTTTGATTTATGTTATGTTTTACTTAAGCCAGCTTGGAAATAACGTCTCTACCTTCACAAGATAAGGTTAAGGCTACATACACACACTCTTCCCAGATCACCGCATTTGTAGGATTACACTGAATACATTGAAAAATTGAGATATACCCGAAAACATGTAGGATAAATGACAGAAATCGCACCTTTAAGTTCTCTTATTCCCATTATCCCCTATTAGTTTTACGAATTCCTAAAATCCCTCATTTTCTCACATCGGATTAATGTATCATCGCATCAAATTAATGTATCTTGCGCATCAGATTAATGTATATCACGCATTAGATTAGTGTTTCATTTATAAAATGTGATGTATCTTACTTAACGATAAATGTATCTCGTGCATCAGATTAATGTATCAACACTTATATTATTTTATCAGTTTGAGGGATTTATGTAATTATAAACTTATAATAGACAAAATGATAATTTTCCCTTAAAACTATGCGATTTATTTCCTTTGCGCAAATACTTAATGTACTAAATGATACAACAATTGCGCAAGCTAAGGCATATGGACAAAGACAACCATGCATGACGTGCTTCCATAAGCCTACAACTTGCATTATAATACACACAATCTCCATCACCATATGCATGTGTTTTAACCTAACCAATTCTACATTCCTTTCATGTTTCAACAAAAAGTCTCATTTCTTACGAAATCAAAACATTTTCAATCACTTCCCATTTCCCAATAAGGGGGAAATTTCATTTGCATTTTCATTTGCCTCATCTCAAACTACTTAGTTTAGGACAAATAACAAATATAAATGATTAGTTCCTTGAAATTAGGTACTAATATTGTTAAATTGCCATTTATGCAAAAGCAAGATTCCAACCTTGCCGTGAAAACAGCTAGAATAAGGATTTTTATTTGTTCTTTACCTTTACGTACAAGGAATATATGCAATACACTCTTAACAATTCCCAAGTATTGCTTTACTTGTGGGATATCCTACCTTAATTGGATATGTTTAATTATAAATAATAATTCTCATAAAAGAATAATAACATCGCTTAAATCATTTTAACACCACATGAATTGCAAATGTCAAGTTGTCAACATACGTACAAGTCTCTAATTAGAGTGATCAAAGCTCATAATTAGATAATTATTAGGCACATAGATTGCAAGTCCAACCTAAATTACATGGAAAGAAATAATCTCGATTTGGATTGCGACTTAAAAGAAGTTATATATTGTTTTACCAATATATATAGCACAACTTTACCTTTTCATTCTCATAAAATTAACACCATTTTCTTATAAAGAAAAAAAAAGGAAGGAAATATACGTAAATAATACTCGTCTTACTTATTTGTTGAGTACGGAGCCAAAAGGGTAGAAAATATTAACAAAAATTCCAAAAGGGTATATAAAATTTTATATAAACCAAAACGGTAAAATCGCTCCGCCGGCAGCGATTTACTTCAAGTGAAAAAGTAAAATCGCTGCCCCAGCAGCGATTTTGCAAAAAGTTTTTTTTTTCCTTACAAATCGCTGCCCGGGCAGCGATTTATAAAAAAATTTTTTTTTTTAAAAAAAAACATAAATCGCTGCCTAGGCAGCGATTTACATAAAAAAAAAATTTTTTTTTTGGTAAATCGCTGCCTAGGCAGCGATTTACATAAAAAAAAAAATTTTTTTTTTGGTAAATCGCTGCCTAGGCAGCGATTTACATTTAAAAAAAAAAAATTTTTTTTTTATATAAATCGCTGCTACAGTAGCAGCGATTTATTAAAAAAATATTTTTATATAAATCGCTGCTACAGTAGCAGCGATTTATTAAAAAAATATTTTTTATATAAATCGCTGCTACAGTAGCAGCGATTTATATCATTTTTTTAAATAAATCGCTACTGTAGCAGCGATTTATTTAAAAAATTTTTTTTTATTAAATCGCTGCAATAAGCAATTTTTTAAACTAAAAAAAAATTAAAAATTTTAAAACAGCGATTTTATATATAAAAAAAAATTATAATTAATAGGTGTGATTAGGGATGTACTTGAATTCAATTAAATAATTTTTCTCCTTTAATTTTTTATTTAAAAAAATTAATTATTTAAATTCAAATATTATTTTAATTTAAATTCAATATATTATCTTTTTTTAGAAAGAAAATATATTTATTACTTTACTTATTTTTAATTTTTTTAAAATAATATATATTTTCTTATAAGTTATATACATAAATTTTAAAAAATATTATAATCTTTTTTTATATATAAAATCGCTGTTTTAAAATTTTTAATTTTTTTTAGTTTAAAAAATTGCTTATCGCAGCGATTTAATAAAAAAAAAATTTTTAAATAAATCGCTGCTACAGTAGCGATTTATTAAAAAAATTGATATAAATCGCTGCTACTGTAGCAGCGATTTATATAAAAAATATTTTTTTAATAAATCGCTGCTACTGTAGCAGCGATTTATATAAAAAATATTTTTTTAATAAATCGCTGCTACTGTAGCAGCGATTTATAATTTTTTTTTTTAAAATGTAAATCGCTGCCTAGGCAGCGATTTACCAAAAAAAAAAATTTTTTTTTTATGTAAATCGCTGCCTAGGCAGCGATTTATGTTTTTTTAAAAAAAAAAAAATTTTTTTATAAATCGCTGCCCGGGCAGCGATTTGTAAGGAAAAAAAAAACTTTTTGCAAAATCGCTGCTGGGGCAGCGATTTTACTTTTTCACTTGAAGTAAATCGCTGCCGGCGGAGCGATTTTACCGTTTTGGTTTATATAAAATTTTATATACCCTTTTGGAATTTTTGTTAATATTTTCTACCCTTTTGGCTCCGTACTCCTTATTTGTTTGTCGCAGAATCCTAGACAATATTGTGCATTGAACAAACAAGATAATGGAGCAAGGTAGGGCTCTGGCATTTACGTGAACTCAATAGTTTTTATTGGTATTTGTTATGATTTAATAAGTTATGCATGTTAGTTCGAATGAATATTATATGTATTAATAAGTTCAAAATTAGGTATAGATAATGAAAGAGTTTTTCTCCACCTGAAATTAAAATAAGTCAAGATTATGAACGTTTGAAATTTCACTTATTTATAATTACACTAGTCTCTAGAAAAGTGGTCATAATGATGTACTTTAAACATTAAATGATACAAAAATGATGACATTTGAAATAAAACTCATTCACCTGCACTTTTCATATATCATGGCTCAACTAATTTCATTACATACTAAAAGATATACTAGTATGCATTGTTTGCCTTCTATAGAGGTACACATTGATTTTCATATGTCATGGCTGACTAATTAATTACGTACTAAAAATACTTTCTTCGTCCACTTTAATTTGTCATGTTAAGGTTTTCAAGAGTTAATTTAATTAATTTTTAAAGTTAAATTTGATTATATTAATTCGACATTTTAAATAAAAACTTAGATATTCAAACACTTTGTGAATATATTATAAATTGCAATTTTTTACATATCAATATAATAAAAAAAAAATCTTAAAATGTTAATCAACAATTTATAATTTAACTTTAAAAATAAAAATCATAAAAAAAAAATAAAAAAAAATATTAATTTATTATTAATATAAATTTTATATTCTGAATCCATCCTCAACGCGCTAGCATAAGCCTGCAACTTGCATTATAATACACACGACATGTGCTATTCGTAAGACTTCCATTGGACTACACACTAACCAATTTCAACACCCCTTTCAACAAAAGTCTCTTTTCTTGCGTGATGAAACCATTTTCAACCACGGAAAAATCCTTTTGCCCAAAAATATTGGCAAAATTTAGTCGGAATAATATTTTATTTATATTATTTTATTTTTTAAAATATTTTTATGATTTTAATTTTAATATATTTTAATAAAAAAATGAAATAAAGATATATTTATTTTAAAATTAAAAAAATATTATCTTTTTTTTTATTTTTCTAACTAAATTTTCTAAATTTAGCATTACGCTTTCAACCACTTCCAACAAGGTAACTTCATTTTGATTATTCACATTTTGTATCATCTCTAACTTGTAACAAAAAGACACGCGTCTTGTTTAAACGTATGTTGCTTACTTTAATGCTAATATTTTATCTTTCCCATTTAAAACAGAAAGAATAAGGGCTTTCTTTACCTTTACGTACAAGGTTGAGTAAATGCAATTTTCAAATATTGCTTTTACTTAGCTTGTAGGAATTAGGATACCGATATATTAATAAAATATAATTGTTGAAAAACTCACTTTCTGTAATGTCCCGATCAAACTAGAAGTTACCAAAAAATCATTGAATCGTTTAAGAAAGAAAGTCAATTATATAAGAGAAGCCCAACGTGTA
The DNA here is from genome assembly GCA_032847665.1 of Solanum chilense. Classification (NCBI taxonomy): domain Eukaryota; kingdom Viridiplantae; phylum Streptophyta; class Magnoliopsida; order Solanales; family Solanaceae; genus Solanum; species Solanum chilense. Next base: position 52,734,190 of record CM064967.1, read on the forward strand.
TGATTTAGCGGAAGCATTTGCAAAAATGGTCTTTTGTGAGGCCACAATTTAAAGAGTAACATCAAGAAAGGCCATACGATGTAAATAATCCAAAGGATGGACCTACCCTTTTTGGCCCAACAAAACTTTCACTTCGGGCTGCCATTAGTCTAACTTGAATTACTCTACCTTGAAATCCAAGTCTAAAATCTCAGAGACACACTTATACCATACTAAGGTTCTATTACCCCTAAACTTATTTTATCAAGTAATTTTCTACTCCTTTTCGACCTACGTGGCACTAGCTTTTAAAAGAAAATCAACCAACGTTAGACCCATAAGATAGTGTCATGTAGGCCGAAAAGGGGTAGAAAATTATTAACAAAAGAAGTTTAGGAGTAATAGAACCTTAGTATAGTATAAGTGTGTCTCTGAGAATTTGGATATAGATAGTGGCGGATCCAGGATTTAAAGGTTGTGGGTGCTCACTTCCTTCAACATAAACTTGTTAGCAATCACAAACGGTAAATGTATACTAACTCAATTAAGAATAGGAAAAATCAAAACAAGTAAGAATAGGAAAAGTCAAAACAAGTACAAAATTGAGAGTTAAATAAGCCCTTAATTAGAAAAAGGAAAAATAAAAATAAAAAATAGTCCTAAAATTCGTTGGAATTAATTTTTTTTAAAAAAAGAAGAGTTAAATAAGCCCTTAAATAGAAAAAGGATTTTTTTTTTTTTTTAAAAAAAAGGTGTAAAATTCGCTGGAAAAAATTTCAAAAAAGAAATGCTACTGGCGGAATTTGAACCCTCGCCAATGGCTTCGCGCGCCTCTTACTACAGAGGTTTAAACCAGCTCACCCACAGTTGCTTTTGTTCTATGGGTGCTCATTTAAATTATAATAACATATGTATAATATTTTCTATATATATATACAAAAAGTTTCGGAAATCAATGGGTGCTCGAGCACCCGCGTCTGACTTACTGGGTCCGCCCCTGAATATAGGTTGAGGGGGAGTTATCCATGCATTAATTTCCGTATAACTAATACATGTATTGTTTTTATGCATGATAGAAGGTGGAATAACTAATACACCCGTAACATAAAACATGGATTCACTCATAACTAATACGTACATATATTATTAATACGTGCATAACTCTAACCAGCTACCAAACTACCTATGGGTTTACAAATGGACAGAAGAGAAACTAGCAATAATGTGAATCAAGAATTCACTTAGGCCCAAACATCACCCTCTTGTTAATTGGTTACACAACAGTTTGAAGGAAAAGCTCCACCATCTTTTTATTGGAGTGGAAAAACATGGTTTAGATCATACTAGTTCTAATTAATGACAGTAAATACATAATCCTAACTCCTAAAGACGTGCAAGAAAGTTGCACTGGTTTACTACACATATTTAGGTTTAGCACACTATAGGATATACACATGTATTTATGAAATTAGGGAAACAACTAAGAGGAAACCGGCGATCAAGAAAAGCACCTTCATAAAGAACTTAGTCCAATCTAGGTGGTTAGAGTGATGGAAACCATGAGCATAACCTCCATGAAATGAACCAGAAAAGAGGTATGGAACTCCGCTAGTCGCCCCATAAACAGTAGCATCATGAAATCCATGTACATTATTTAGAGTAAACAAAGCTGGAATAGCTCCAACAAGAGCAGATAATGTTGAGTTTTCAAACCTTGCACTCGGCATGGGCATGGACATGAGTCCCCCTATGGAATCAAATTCATCATGTCGGAGGTAGTCCATATCTACAGCTGGAGCGGTTTGAGGTCTCTGCCCCACTGGACGTTTAGGAATATTGATTCCCGGTCTTAACCGAGATCTTGGGTCAGAACTTGCTTTGTCTCGTCCATATATTGGAACCAACTTGTGCTCTTCTATGAGAGCCTTACATATTGGACACTCGTGGGAATGTGAATGAACTTGTAACCATTCGTGAAGGCATGGCCAACAATAAAGGTGTCCACAAAGAGTCACTATAGGATCTTGAGCTAATTCAAAGCAGATATTGCATTCAAAATCACCAGAGTCAGAATTCATATCTGCTGAATGCAAAGCATCCAATGATCCACCTGCCCTATAATCCATATCCACAAACCAAGAATCAAAAACCTGCCATCGAATCATAACCGGAGGTCAGACTTCAATTAACCTAGAGACATCATGGAACGAAATGACCACGAACAATAACATAAATGTCCTTCCAGAGAAGAAATGAAAATTTATAAATAATACAATAGTAGTATGTCACACTCCTATCCAAGGCCTCAAAGTTTTTTATATGTCAAGTTATTAGACAGTAGAGCTTGGGATATTGAAGAACCTAACATGGAGCAATTTCCATACTATTTTACTTTCAAAGGTGTAAACATCAGCTGATTCAGATAACTTACTGCTTAACCTCCTCTTCAACTATCTTCCTACTGAAATGCTAAGTCTACTACAGGGCTGTGCCCTCTATAAGTTCCTTTTTTATAATGAAGCATTGCTTTTCAAAAAGAAAGGATTTTTCCATGAATGATTGATTATCAACTTTTCAATATAATGTTGACCATCTAACTTCTTTAATACTAATACCAATAAAAAAAAGCAATGATAAAGTACCCACAAGATAAAATTAGAAACCCCTATTTAAGACAAAATTCCAAAACAAGATCCCAGCATAGTTGAACTTGAACCCACCAAATTTATTACTAGGATGTCAATTCAAACATTATTTACTTCATTTCCCCATAATTTATCTTGTCAAACATTCTGGGTAGTTAACAATCAAATTCTCTTACCTAAAAACTGGCAAAAAGAAGCAGCAAAACAGATCTAATCATAACAGAGCAAAATAGTACAATACTTGACACAGTAAGCTAAAAAAGAAAGAGAGAATCCACCTGGAATCAGAAGAGGAGGAATGTTGAAGGAGCAAATGGATGACAGACACTACATGAGATGAAAAGGGAATTTGGAATGGGTTTGGCTAATACCATAAAGTGATCTTTTTTTCTCAGCTCTATTGTCGGTAGGTGCCTAATTTTACTATTACCTATACTCACTAATGATCTGCTTAGCTAATTTTCTCAATCTTAATTAATCAAACATGGTCCCTCCAACGTTTTCGTGAACATAATCTCGTGGAAGGTATGTCGGTAATGCCTTTCTTAGTATAACAAATCTAAAAGTTCATTATTGATTTTAATATAATGTATCAATCAATTAAAGAAAAATACTCAATTATGAATTGTCTACTAGTGGATTATAACAATTTGATAATTGTACAAGTTGTCAATTAAGGGTCAATTACGAACTGTCTATTAGTGAATTACTTTCATCATTTTAAAAAGAATGATTTTATTTTCTTTTTAGTCTTTTTAAAAAAGAATGACTCATTTCTTTTTTTGACAACACTTTAATTTTAACTTTTCACGTTGCACTTTTAAGACCACAAGATTAAAGGGTATTTTGGTACATTTGACATAACTTTAAATTAGAACCACAAGATTAAAAAGTATTCTTTCTTTTCTTAAACTCCGTTTCAAATCAAAATAAGTAAATATTTTTAAAATGAAGGGAGCACAACAATTCGATAATTGTACAAATATTGCCACGTATAGAACTGTGGTAAGGTGGGCTATTAATTATTTATTTATTTGGTTAAAAGGTCATATTTATTTAATATTATGCATCATAAGAGTAGCACAAGATTGGTTGCGGCCTAGTAACATTAGTACACCCAATAACGTAATGGCTTTATATGCGTTACAAAAAAAAGTTCCTTTGGAGGCCATTTCCACCTTTAATGCTTTAACAGAAAGGGGGAAAAAAAAGAGCCTATACAATCCAAAATCATTTTTTTATAAACCAAATTCTTTTAACTATAGTTGAAATACTAGTGGCTACTATATGCAAAACGACACATATTTCATAAATTAGGTAGAGGCCTTTTACGAAAACTCCTGCTTGATTTTAGAATCCTTTATGAAGTCATAAAATTTTGGGCAACCATATATTCCATTTTGGCACAAATTAAATTCGACTTTCTAAAGCACTGAAACATGACGTAATATAGCATGTAGCATAGCAAGTTTTAGATTTTTTTATATTTGGGAATAGAGAGAATATACTATTCTTGTCACTTAAGTGGTTTCTGTATTTCTTTAATTTTTGACACTGCTTTAGAATTCATTGCCAATCTTAACTGCTTTAATAAGTTTTAACTCCCTCTCTCATCACATTCATCCTTTTTTCCCTTCCCCTTTAATATACTTGTATCACCATTGTTGTCGACCACAAAAATAACAAAACTGAAAAGATCTGGTCTCCAGAGAGAAGTCGTGACTCGTGACATTGTTTCGTGTATAAACTCGAAGGTAGATAAAGGTAACCCTCCCTCCTACAGCAACAAACATACTAGCGGCAGAAGGAACTATCCACATCGTGCATCTTCACTCTGGCAAAAAAATGTCCTAAATTGCGACCCATGCTATGTAACCAGCTCAACTTTGCTTTGTGATGAGCTCAATGTCCGCTCCAACTTCAGCAATCTTTGCGTCTTTAGATGCCTTTGCAGCTTTTGCAATATTTGCAACGTCAAAGTCCATTGCAATTCTTTTAACAACACCTTCAAGCATCTGTAAATGAGAGATATTATAAATTAAATGACGGGTAAATAAACAGATTCTAGGTTTGAGGCATATTTCCCACTTAGAATTCAAAAAAAGAGCTATGGAAGTACCGAACATACCAGTGATCCTATGGCAACTAAAGCCCGAAATTTTGCATCAGCTTCAACACTTTCCTCTTCAGCAATCTTCAGGTAGATAAGATATCCCCACCAAAAGTTAATATTTTGTTTCTCAAAAGTAGACAGTAAAATGCACGGGAGGGGGTAGACAGAATTCGAAAGGGGAAGGGGAAGGCAGAAGCAATGACTAAACGGTAAAAACCTCAAGTGCAGCTGAAAGTACTTGAGACTGTCCCTCTTCATCCTTCTTTTCAACCAAGAGAACAGCATAGCTGCAAATTCAATAAATTACTGGGTTAGAACAAGAACTCAAAAGAACTTGTGGAAGCTGGATAATATGAGAATAAAGGCAGTGCAGAAATAGATATATAAATAATCATCTGCAGAATTACTTCTGCTACAATGCATATAACGTCTGAAACATCATATGACCCATTCAAAACATTAGTTAGTAGCGCACAAATTGAAAATAGCTAAAAAGAGAAGGCAAAAGGATTAGATTACAATCAGTTCATCCCCCAGAAGCCTAAATGCAATACAAATTTTCCGTGCATCCACTACCTAATAAAAGGATGAATTTATAAGGAGGCCATCCAGCATTTCACTATGACTACTGATCTAGCGGCAAATCTGGAGAAATCAAATATTTTTAGAGCTGGTGTTGAGGATGTGATACAAATAATAGCCTTTTGGATTTGTGACTGGTTTTCCCTGGGATATTCCCCAATTAGATACCTGGGGCTGGGCTTACCATTTTCTCCAAAGAAATGGAGTAAACTGGAGTTTCACCAACTACCAATTACTGGAGAAGATCACTGCTACAGATATGTTCAGACTCTGCTAGGCATTTATCATATGTTAGAAGGCTACATGTTATCAACTCAGTCCTTTTATCACTATACAACTTCTGGGGCTCAGTATTCATCTTACCCTGAAGCGTGTTAAAGGCAGTAGATTGGAAATGCAGGGAGTACCTATGGGTTTTCTTTTTTTTTTGGTGTGTGTGTGTGTGTGGGGGGGGGGGGGGGGGGGGGGGTCTCAACATCAGGGATTGTAAGCTACGGAACATTACTTCTGTGGGTAAACTTGTGCAGCTGTTAAATGAGAAGAAAGATATGCTTTGGGTGAAATCGGTGCATGGATTATATATGGAACATATTGGAGATTTTTGGATGCAGACCCTTTCGGTGGATTGCAGTTGGTACAGGAAAACCTTGCACAAACTTAAAGGTGACATGGTGAACTGGTACATGATAAGACTACTTGGCCGCTAACGGCAAGTACTCAGTACTGAGTTACTTATCTTTGCTTGAAAGTAGGACTGTTCGGAATCTGGAAAAGTGTATACGGGGTGCAGTGACATTTCCTACACAAAGATTCATTCTCTGGCTGGAAGTGCAGAGAAGAGACTTCTAACTAAAGATTGACCGCTGAAGATGGGAACCCATTGAGAAACTAATAGCTGCTATTTATAAGACTAACACCATGGAATCTGTTCATCACCTGTTTGCTTGAAAGTGATTGGACTACTGCATTAAGGGACGACTTCACTAGATGGTTTGGGTTGGCTCTACAACAGCATGATGTTGCAACATCTCAACTCAAACTAAAGAGCAAGCATTCAAGGAAAATGAAGAAAGATATAGTAGGCAGCTGAACTGGAAGCTTTATAGCTAGAAATTGGAAAGACTTAATGGGACCATACTGAGAATAGAGATACTATCATACAGCAAATACAACTAGAACTTAGAGAAAGGATTGACATGTTCAGAACATCAAAAACAACTAGATGTAGTTTTTCATTCATAAAATATGTAACTGGTTTTGTTTTTTGAGGCCTCACATGTGTGATAGCTTTCCTGGAAAGAAGTCAAGGAATGGATATTCTTTAGATGTATTTGTTTGTTTTTTGTCTATGACAATATTTCACAGTTATTACCCCAAAAAAAAGGATGAATTTACAGATTAAGAAAAAAAAATACAGAATAAGCTCCTTTTTCTCTGAGAAATTTTTACCTAATTAACTCTGACTACACTTCCATGGGGTCAAACAGAAAAAAGAAGACACTGATCTTAATATATACATGTAGACAACAAACAGAAACAGAGATGAGATAAATGCACAACAAAGTCGAAAGAACTAGATTCTATATTTCTGGGTAGCGTCTTGCTCGTGGGGGAAATTCTGAAATGGTTTGGAATTGAGTGAGTGATGAAAGGCACTGTACAAGAACCAATGTTTAGCTGGACCTTTACAAGAAGAAAGAGAAGATGCAGGACATGAAATGTTGCTCCATACTAATGCGGACCATATGGAGAGAGCAGTATGTAATAGCTTCAAATGGAATTGAGAAAGATTTTGTTCACTTGAGAAATACTATTTTTCCCTTATTTCCTTTTGATGCACCCAAGAGGTTCCTAGTTGAATCAAAGATTGGTATACTTCTTGTATACAGGCACACTTTTGCCCCTCTTTTAATGAATTAGTTCAAATCATTAACTATAAAAGAGAGAGAGAGAGAAGTTCACATTAAAGGGAGAGACTTGGATTTTTTAAGTGTAAAACTAATCTAACACAATAAATACGAATGAAGCAACAGCAGACATGAATATCCTCAAGGATACAGAATATTTGTCATGGATGGTAGAACTTGGAGAATATTTATTGAGCTACTTACTTGAGTATCAGTGTTGAATAAGCCAACTGAACATTTTTATTGGAAGACAAGTAACAAGTGGAATATGCATCCAGAACCTACAAGGACAGCAAAAGAAAAACACACAAATCACTGTTATGACCAGTTCAAGTCAAATAAAAGCTCCAAAATATTGGATAAAGCAAAAAAGGGTAACGGAATCTTATGCACATATTCAGAGGAAGAAAATAAGGAAGCTAACAATCAAGTTTTCAAGCTGAGCAGAAGAGATCTATTCAACCTGGCACAAGAAATCCCGGAGGATCTACATCTAACAGGAGGCAACAAAGATTTTCTATTTTAGATTGGTGGGAAATAATCAAACAACATCTATGCCAGTGTCCTCAATCCAATAACCCAAGCATTTACCATCACAGAAATACAAAGAAACACAATGGAAATATTCTCAAATATAATTAAATAACATATTTCTTTATCAAAATATCCTCAAAAATAAAAAACTCTGAACAAATTTAACTTTCAACGAGATAATTCCTATCAAGTATGGTCGCCGTAGCATTCAACATGGAAAAATCACTAACCTCTCCACGATGCTTTAACAGCCAATCATGGTAGGATGCATTCTTAAAGAAGTTGGTCAAAGCACGAACACTTGTCAGAAGATTTGCAGGTAGTGGAGGACTGGTTGTGACCTTCTTGATCAACTCCATAAGCACATCTACGTATAATTAGAAAAAAAATCACTACAAAACCACATTGTACTAAAATTGGCAATCCGGCATTTCAACTTGGCTAAACTAACAAGGGAAACTCAAGATTCACCCCCTCCCACTTTGCATGTTAGGCAAGGGGCAGAGACATCATTCACCATTTATAACTCACTCATATGTGATACAGAGCAACAACAAGCATGGGTCATAAAGAGAGCAAATTCAGTACCATTCCCCTTGTTGACATGCTTGGAAAGTACAGCAGCACCATCAGCGTGCAGTATCATCATCCTTAAAATATCGATTACTGCCAACGAAAATGAACAAATATCAGAACAATAAGATTAGAAAACAACCTTAATTAAGAATAATCAAGTTAGGATTTGCACAATCGCAACCATGTTTGAGTTCCTTCATAGCGAAGGACTAGTAATCTAGCATAGCATCAACCACTTCACAGGAACAAGTAAACAACTTTAAAATCCTACATATAGCAACTGAAAAAAAAAGAACTTCCACAATCTCTTTTGAGTTGCTTCTTCTCAACAACTTCCATTTCTATGATCAAAAAATGGAAGAATTTACATGAAACAGTTCGAATAATCTATGATGTATTCAATAAATCTAGTAAATTGTAGTTTTATTATCCACTTATTCTTGATTTATTCTCCCATCAATACCAACTCATAAACACAAATTTTAGTAAACACGGAACACTTTGAATACATGAAAATAAAATACAAGTTGTCCAAACCCAAGGCTTTTGCTTATGAACTAAACTAATCTTCTTACTCTGGTAGAGATGAAATCTGATCATCTCCTGTTTAAAAGGATGATGGAGCATACAAGAAAAAAAGAGAAAAAGAAGCTGAAATATAAGAGTACAACTTTTGCTTATGTCTCTGACAACCACCTGAAACTGCTTAGTTTTGGCACCTACAACTCCTTATGGATGAACCATGCCAAAAAGAATGCATGGGTTAGAAGGAATTGATTATCAATTTCAAGGCCTGTTCTGTTGGAATATTATACCTGCTTTAATTTGATTTTCCTAGTTCAATAATATTCATAATGAATAGTAGTGTTTAACTGATGAACATCATTTCCATAATTTAAACAAAACAGGATGTCCGTGCAGCTATTTTCGGAACAAACTTTTGGCTTTTGTGGGTTCATTATTCAATGCCTACACTTCAGATATTGCTAACAATCTAAATACTATATATCAGAAGGAACAGTCACCTGGAAATAACATCGTCAACGGCCAAGATTTTAGCAACTTCAGCACCATTACAACATCATCGTCTGAGAATTTACTACTATGGTAATGTGATGTGTCCTTCAAAACATGAATGATAGAAGCCAGTTTGGACATATCAGCCTCAGTCAATACCATATGTTTTTGCTCCTTCAGGATGATTTATTGAACAAACGTGAGTAATGAAAAAAAAAATTGACCCTTATCAAATCTCATATTTTGAACTTTATAGCAAAAAAAAGGTATATTGGCATTTCAGTGATCATAAGGACTTCAAACACTGTTTAAGCAAACTGAAAACTCAATCAATAAAAAGCAAAAAGATAAGCAGCCATATCAAAATATCAGTTTTTACTGTTTTTATAATGTTAGTTAAAATATTGAGCAGTATCTCAAAATGTCAGCTTTTAATTGTTTTTATAACGTTAATTAAAATATCATCACGGTGCAATAGTAGTTTCCTAACAGGGTATAAAATTATAACATCTTGTGAATGGCAGGACAAGAAATAGTTTATACCAATTACAAACACAACTTACTGGGGCAGATAATAAAGTATTATTGAACTCTGAAACTTTCTTGAGGATACCATCAAATTGTGCTGCATCAAAGACGAGCATTCCTTTCTGAAAAAGAAATGAAAAAAAAAATCCTGGTATCAGAGTAAAACAAAACCAAAATATCCTGTGTTTTATACATTCCACATGTTTGTATCATTGAATTCATCAATATATGACAGGCTGATAGTGTACAATAAGCTTTTTTGTAGTGTATAATAAGTTTACACCATCAAAATCCATAATACCTTTTATCATATACTAGAACAGCCTATAATCCTGACCGAAAAACAAACTGAATTGTGCTAATGTGATCACTGAATACCAGAGAGTCAAATAAATCTATTAGCTATTTCCTATCATAAAAGATCTACAATAACGTAAAGCTTTGACTGCATAGAAGCCACAAGAGCTCACTGCTATGAAGTGCCAAAAACAAATTGGCACCTTTCTAATTGTCATATCTGAAAAACCTCTCGAAATATTGATCATTCCTTTCAGAAAGATTAAGCAACTTATATGTGCAGCACTAAAACCACATATACTAACTGTATCACACGACATACTAATTCTACATTGATCATCCTTAATATGCTTTGCTGCACTTGTGCCTACAGTTCTATAACTAGATGCACATGAACATTCAGTACAAGGAGACTATTTGACTGGCTGTAGAATGAGTCTGGTCAACTTGTTTGGTTCCTGTGTAGAAAGATTACCTTGGGGACATGCTTAAAAGTAGGTTTTGCTGCTGCAAGAAATAATGACAAAAAATAAGTTGATTTTAAAAATACTCCAAAAAAGGCAAATCGGGAAACAACTAATTTTTGAAGTACTTCAAACTTACCAACTGGCTTTGAAGGTTGACCAGGTGTATAAGCGCTACCTGCAAGTAAGAGATAGGATCAAATATGAGACATGTTTAAGTACCACGAAAACAGAGGGACAAAGCGGAGGCAGCAGCAAAATCGAAGTATTATTCCATAACCAAATAAATATTTCTTACTGCCAGTGTAGGGGTCACGGAACGATGGATCCGGAGTAAACTGTTTCTGACCAGTATTTTGAAGAATGAACTCCACAATTTGTTCACGGTAAGAAAGAGGCAGATTCTCTTTGAGTAGCCACTTGTCAGCAACGTCATATGGATTATCTGTCAATTACTCAAAAGAAGTTTTGGAGTCAGGTCACGAAGAGTTGTCTAAGAAACAGAGAACTTATCCCCCCCCCCTCCCCCTCCTTTTTCAATATCTAAGAAATTAGATAGAGATTGATGACAGAAAAAGAAGGCATAGTCCTGAAAACACAAAAATCCATGCAGAAGTCATGCAGGAACAAGTGCAATTACCCTAAAAAGTAAAACAGGAAAAAAGCTCATAAGAATGAAGAAAGGATAAAACACACACTTCATTTTGAGAGAAGAAACACATAAACTTATAATTTATTTACTTAATCGCATCTTCAAACGACCCCTTAAGTGCGAGCCTGACTCTTTTTCATGGGCCGAGCACGTGAAGATACTTTTTTATAATGGGAGGCGGTGAGGTCCTTTGCGTACTCTGATATCATATTTAAGTGTGGGATCATCTAATCTATAAGGTAAATTGCTAGAGAGAGTACAGTTCTGATTTATTTACTTAATAATATCTTCAATAATACGGACACGTCTTTTCCAGAGAAAATTCCCAAATCTTTCAAACTTAATTTCCTCAGCTTGCTTCTAGAGTTTCATCTTCTATTTAAAATGTGGTTTAGCTAAAAAATACTATTTGTAAATGATACAACCTACTTTCGAGTGTTAAATGGACAAGTTCACCTGAATTTGGGCAGGTGAAAATAGGCTAAATCAACGAAAAGGTCACTTTGGTTGCGATGAGACAAGTCAAACTGGGTTAAACAACAGGCAATTGTGACCAAATTTTAACTTATTTTCTGATAATTTAATGAACTACAAAAAGAAACTAACAAAACCTTTTGTTCAAAATTATTGCTATATTTAACATATCAAACAATAAAATTAAAAAACCTATACTGACAAGTTTCTTTGTTGGTCAATATGGATAGCATATTTAACCCAAATCAATCCAACTTTTAGATAGGTCAACTTGGATTGTGGAAAATTGACCCGACAGAATATCCCAATCTGCTTTGGGCAGGTCATATTTTATATGGGGTAATTTGCCCACCCCTAGACCTACTTAAAAACACCCCAACCACAAAATAAGTTTAAACTAACTGTTTTTTAAGTTAGTTGTACTAAATTAGATATAATAAACACCAAAAAGATTTTAAAAAAATCAAATGAATAAACAAACAATAACAAAAAGGTCCAAGAAGTCCTTGGCTTCTTGAATTCTTTTTTTTTTCCTTCCAGCAATTAATATAATTAAAAAAATCTGATAATTTTTAATTCAATAGCCAAGACAAAAACCTAAATCCTGCCATTAATGGCTTCATGCCTAAATTATTTCAAATAGGAAAACTCACATAAATATAGATTTTAAATTTTGATTCATCATTAAGAAAATGGCATATGTATAATGATCGGAGGCCGGAGGGCAGTAGTGAAAATCGCAAATACATTCCCCAATTGGATAAAACATTTTCCAAACCTATCCAGAGTCCCCAAGGTCATTCCAAGTGATGCAGAACATAGACAAACATAACCATAGATGCTAACTCTAGAAAAAAACTCAGAGGAAGATGTGGCCAAGTATTATAAGTTCATGTCATGCCACAAGAACCTGAGAGGAAGACCCAAATTCCTGATACTACAGAAACATCCCTCCTCAATAACTCAAAATTAAAATACCTGAACGATTGCAGGGTAATTTGCGAATAGGTTCACCATCTCCAATATCAACATCAAACACTGTATCCAAAAAATAAGTTAAATGGTGAGTAGAAGTAAAAAGATGATATAAAAGACAAGTGTGAAGAGGGTAGAGCAGAATAAGCAGTGCTGACCATGATCATATTGGATTCCATCAAGAAGAGGGCGTGACATGCCATCATTGGGCCCGTCAACCACTTCACCAATCTAAAATTGATAGCAAAAAGCATAAGAATGACAACATGCATAATTGCATATGACGAACGCATCAAGTATGTAGACAGGCTAGCAACAGAAACTACTCAAGTGCAATTTTGACTACACAGTAATGGATGGGAATAAGACCAGATTTTGAGAGGACATTTGGCATGAGGCAACATGGAAGATCTCTTTCCAGACATCTACAACCTAATCATGTTTCAACAAAGCACTATAGCAGATCTATGGTCACCCGTCACCACAAGGGTGGAATTTAATTTTTAGAAGAAACCTTATTGATTGGAAAATAGTGAGAGTTGCTGAATTTTTATACATTGTGAACACTTCACTAGACTACAGCCAGGTGAGGATAAATTTGGTGGACAGGAGATGACAAGGGAGTGTTCAAAGTCAACAAATCCTACAAGTTGATGGATCAGACAGATCACCAGTGCTCAAGTTGGCCTTGGAAGCAAATATGGAAGAACAAAATCCCTCACAAAGTCTCCTTTTTTGTCTGGTCAATGGCTAAGGAACCAGTCCTTACACAGGACAATGTTATGAAGAGGGGGAAAATCTTGTGTTCTAGGTGCTTCCTATGTGGTGAAACATCTGAGACTGTTAACCATCTATTTTTACATTGCAACTACACCCATCATCTGTGGAGAATATTCCTAAGACTCGAAGCATCTCCTGGACAATGCCTAGGAAGGTGGCTGAGGCATTACTTTACTGGGAAGAAGCAGGTGTACATGCTAAGGACAGAAGTAGATGGAGAATTATCCCGGGGGCTATCTGGTGGGTTGTTTGGAAAGAAAGGAATTCAAGATGTTTTGAGAGCATAGAGAACAATGTGCAGAAAGTTAAACTAAACTGCATGTTACTTTTAGTCTTTTGGTGTAATCACTTATACTCTTAATGACACTGTCTCTATTATTGATGTGTTAGACTCAATTTAGATGTAGAGAAGTGAAATCAGAAGTACACTTGTATTTAAGGTTACAGTGCGACCCGGTCGTACTTTTTTGTGATATAATACGAAGTTACCAAGTTCAAAAAAAAAAAAAGAAAAAAAAAAGAACGTAAATCCAAAACAAATGCAGACAGTGACATAAACTAATATAAATCAGCTATAAGGATGTCTATGCATATTCAGACCAAAATAGTTGTAAAGCACAAGAAACAACCAAATATACACTAGCAGAGGATCACACCTTCCCAACTCCCTGGGTGTCCCCAACGAGAAGGAAACACAACAAAATAAAAAGGCCAAGAAGATTTAAGAATGACAATGACCAAAAAGATTTTATACAACCGTGGTGCCCAGACACCTTGACTAATTTCACAGGGTACCTCTGCACACCTCCCACCAACAGCACATACCGAGTAACTATATCCACCAAGGCTGGGACAGATGGGAGGAAATCACATAATGTTTTTTGTCCCTGTTGGGATTTGAACTTGAGACCTCATGATTCTCAACCCGCGTCATTGACTACTAGGCCACACCCGCAAAAATGACCAAATATATGGAGAATATATCATTGAAAGCAAATACAATAATTAACATTATTATTACTTTATCCCACTTCTGTTCCATCATATTCCATGCATACGCCACTCCATTGTCTCCTTCGCGGACAACTTTGGTCTGTCCATCACTAGTACCTGATCAACACATCAAAAGAAAAGCGTTACAGAGGAGAGAACTACAATATAGCTTTCACTTCCAATAATAAAGGTTTCAGGCAGTGTCAGATATTAGACTTTTCCTATTACCTTTAGGTTCTTTAGAGCAGGTTCTTAGTTTTGGATATAGAAATAGAAGAAAAATAATCACATAAGCAACTACTTGTTCTTTTCCTTTTCTACTTTTGATGGGTCACTTATCCAACTTCTAGTCAAATTCCAGGCACTTTTTTGTAATTGGTCCATCAGTAAATTGACGAGACACTTATCAAAAATCATGAGATGATTGAAACCATTGATACTTAGGACAACCGCAATAGGCATTATCATATTCACACCTGGGATTTGTAAGGCCTCAAGCCCAGGAAGCTCTTCCAATTTCAACCCTCCAACTGTCTTCCTAAGATAAAATGAAATATAACTTGAATTAGAGCACCAATATATAATTTGGTATCCAAAAAGCAACGCATTTATGAGCATCTTTTAATTCAACAGCTGCACGTAAGAGAAAATAAACAGAAAGAAAGACGAACAGTTTTGACAAACTCCAGGCACAAACTAAACCAGGAGTTAAGAATTTCCTAAGAGAACAAGCACCTTTAGAACCCAAAAAGGGGCAACGGAGAAAATAAAAACATGAAGATAGAAAATTGTTAACTAGTGACAAAGTGATTATCATTAACAAGCACAGCATGCCAAAGTATTTCATCTTACACTATTAACCACACAAAAGCTTTATGCCAGCCGAAAGAGATACAGTCAAGATTAATCGGAATCCCAGAAATATGGCGAGAAAGACAAATTAGAAGAGTCTGGATGCCTAACCTACTCAGCGTGTACTGTGAGAGTTGGGCAGTATATGACTCTAGTTCTAGCGGGTCAGCAATCTTATCCTGATGGACAGTCCAAATGCGCACCACACCATCAGAGCATGCGGTCACTATGTCGCCATTGTCTAAGAATTTGGCATCCCAAACACATCCGGGATGCTCTAGGCTTTGGACACAGACTCCATCTGCAACACAGTGATTTCACGTCCACCATTAGAGGGAGAATTCAGATAAGAAATATCACAATGTAAAAAATCAACGAAATAGAGGACATTTACAAATTGCAGCAAGCATACAGCAGTGACTACTAGCACTAGGGTATTTGAAAGAGAGTTTTTTCCAAACTCCTTCAATGCAACTGTCCTTTGCCAAAGAAACTACATTACAATTTTTTAAAAAAGGGCCATGTGGGGTCTCAGTAACTACCAGCAAGCATTCACCATCCAGTACATTAGTGTTTTTTCTTTATACAGGAAATTACACAATAAAGGGTATGGTGGTCATGATACATCCCCCCCCCCCCTTATATATGAACGACAGAATGAGAAGAGAGATTCCAATTATTCCATCAGTAAATTAAATGTTATTATGTAATATTTAGTGCCTAATTGAGGAGACCAATGCCAGTTTAGAAGAGCAAAGAAGAAGAAAGAACAAATACTGCAAAGTCAAAGGCTAAACTCAAAAGAGCTTCACTTGAATAAGCAACTACCAGAACAGTTGCATGCACTACTCTGATCTTCACAATTTACAATAAATAGTTTTTATCGGCCATCATTTCTGAAACAAAACTTCACTGGTCAAATACATAGAACTGCATGTATTTGATCTTAGCCAAAAGGCTGAGATAGGTATGGCAACAGCTGCATATACAGAAAGATCATTGTGAAAAATGTACACAACTACAATGGTGAATTACAGTATTACCTTTCCAGATCTTTGCAAAACGATCCTCACTGCCACTGACAATAAGCCCAGATGCATGAGCATCTACAGAGTAGACAATAGAAGTGTGACCAACCATCTCCAGTAGAACTTGACCACTAAGTTCCCACAGCCTTATGGTACTGTCAAAATGAGATATGCACGGATTAGAATAACACTTTGTTAGAAAGGAGAAGGACCAAAAAAACTTACGGGAAGATTAAAC
>CM064967.1:52763223-52793231 GCA_032847665.1 Solanum chilense
AGAGATGATTAATCAGGTTCTTGCTTATCTTAGCGGGTTATCTTCAAGGCCAGACACCTCCAGTGTTTTCTGCACCAGCACCTCAGGTTCTGGAAGTACGACAGGCCGCTGCTGAGGCTCCCCGCATGGATGCCTCATTGGAAATAGGCACGTTTCCTCGTTTGACTACAGGGCCTATAATGACAAGTGATCAGCATGAACTTTTCAGTAAGTTTTTGAAATTGAAACCTCCAGTCTTCAAGGGTGCTAAATCTGAGGATGCCTACGATTTTCTTGTTGATTGTCATGAGTTACTTCATAAAATGAGCATAGTGGAACGATTTGGCGTTGAGTTTGTAACCTATCAGTTTCAGGGAAATGCCAAAATGTGGTGGCGGTCACATGTTGAGTGTCAACCCGCACAGGCACCACCTATGACTTGGGCGTCATTCTCTAGTTTATTTATGGAGAAGTATATCTCTCGGACCTTGAGGTATAGGAGGAGAGATGAGTTCTTGAGCCTAGAGCAAGGTAGGATGTTGGTTACCGCGTATGAGGCTAAGTTTCGTGCATTATCAAGGTATGCCACCCAGCTTTGTTTCTGTCCACAAGAACGGGTTCGCCGTTTTGTGAAGGGGTTGCGGATTTCAGCCTTACAGGTAGCGGCTATAGCAAAATCCTTTCAGGAAGTGGTAGACTTTGTGATAGAGGTTGAGGAAGTGAAGCCAGATGAATTCACTATGGCATCGACATCTAAAAGGTTTCTTAAGGGAGGTGAGTTTAATGGTTCTTACTCTAGAGGGCAGGGTTCAGGAGGTTATCCAGCTCGACCTATTCAGTCTTCACTGCAGACTGTAGTTGGGGGTCCACCGAAGACCGTCAACATTTCTCTGAGTTTGGAGGTTACCCTCAGACTTCGTCATTCTCACAGAGACCTACGCTTGAATCCAGAGAGTGTTATGGATTTGGGGAGACTGGACACATTAAGAGGTATTGTCCAAAACAGAGTTACAGACCCCCAATAGTCAGAGGTAGAGGTGGTCATAGAAGAGGCCGTCATTCTGGAGGACGTGGTGGCCGAGGAAATGGTGGTCACCAAAACAGCCGGGGTGATGGGAAAACTGGAGCTACTACAACACCACATGGTAGGGACAACGGGCAGACAGGTGATAGGGCCCATTGTTACACTTTCCCAGGGCGGTCTGAAGGGGAGACATCTGATGCTATCATCACAGGTAATCTTTTGGTTTGTGATTGCATGGCTTCTGTATTATTTGATCCTGGCTCCACATTTTCATATGTATCTTCCTCATTTGCTACTGGTCTTAATTTACATTGTGAATTGCTTGACATGCCTATTCGTGTTTCTACTCCGGTGGGTGAGTCTCTGATAGTTGAAAAGGTATATAGGTCTTGTCTGGTGACTTTTGTGGGGAGAAATACTCATGTAGACTTGGTTATTTTAGAGATGGTTGATTTAGATGTAATTCTGGGTATGACTTGGCTTTCTCCAAATTTTGCAATCTTAGATTGTAATGCTAAAACTGTAACGTTGGCCAAGCCTGGGACAGATCCGTTAGTGTGGGAGGGTGACTACACTTCCACTCCAGTTCGTATCATCTCCTTTCTTCGTGTTAAGAGAATGGTTAGTAAAGGGTGTTTAGCATTCTTGGCACACCTCAGGGATAATACTACCCAAGTACCTTCAATTGAGTCGGTTTCGATAGTCCCTGAGTTTCTGGATGTGTTCCCTGCAGACCTTCCTGGTATGCCACCGGATAGGGATATTGACTTTTGCATTGATCTTGGGCCGGATACTCGCCTCATTTCCATACCCCCTTATAGAATGGCTCCAGCAGAGTTAAGGGAGTTAAAGGCCCAACTTCAAGAGTTGTTAAGTAAAGGTTTCATTAGACCAAGTGCATCCCCTTGGGGTGCTCCGGTGTTATTTGTGAAGAAGAAGGATGGGAGTTTTCGGATGTGCATAGACTACCGGCAGTTGAACAAGGTAACTATTAAGAACAAGTATCCCATTCCTCGCATTGATGACTTGTTCGATCAGTTACAAGGTGCTTGTGTCTTCTCTAAGATTGACTTGAGATCCGGTTATCATCAATTGAAAATACGGGCAACGGATTTGCCAAAGACTGCTTTTCGAACCAGGTATGGGCATTACGAATTTGTAGTAATGTCTTTTGGTCTTACGAATGCCCCTGCTGCTTTCATGAGCTTGATGAACGGGATTTTTAAGCCGTATCTGGATATCTTTGTGATCGTATTTATTGATGATATACCGATATACTCCAAGAGTAAGAAGGAACATGAGGAGCATTTGAGAATTGTGTTGGAAGTATTAAGGGAGAAAAGGCTTTATGCCAAATTCTCCAAGTGTGAGTTTTGGCTAGATTCAGTGTCATTCTTGGGGCACGTGGTTTCTAAGGATGGAGTGATGGTGGATCCTTCTAAGATTGAAACAGTGAAGAATTGGGGAAGACCTACTAATATGTCAGAAGTAAGGAGCTTTGTTGGTTTAGCCAGCTACTACCGTCGATTTGTCAAGGGATTCTCTTCTATTGCTTCCCAATTAACGAACTTGACTAAGCAGAATGTTCCATTTGTATGGTCGGATGAATGTGAGGAAAGCTTTCAGAAACTCAAGACCTTGCTGACTACGGCACCTACCCTTACCTTGCCAGTGGAGGGTAAGAATTTCATTGTTTATTGTGATGCATCATATTCTGGTTTGGGTGCAGTGCTAATGCAAGAGAAGAATGTAATTGCTTATGCTTCGAGGCAATTAAAGGTGCATGAACGTAATTATCCGACCCACGATTTGGAGTAAGCTGCAGTGGTATTTGCATTAAAGCAATGGAGACACTATCTATATGGGGTCAAGTGTGAAGTCTACACAGATCATCGTAGTCTACAATATGTCTTTACCCAGAAAGACTTCAATTTGAGACAGAGGAGTTGGATGGAACTGTTGAAGGACTATGATATTACTATTCTGTATCACCCAGGAAAAGCAAATGTGGTGGCTGATGCTTTAAGTAGAAAAGCAGGGAGCATGGGTAGTTTAGCCCACTTACAAGTTTCTAGACGCCCATTGGCTAGAGAAATCCAAAACTTGGCTAACGACTTTATGAGACTGGAAATACTAGAGGAAGGAGGATTTTTGGCCTGTGTGGAGGCAAGATCTTCTTTTCTTGACAAGATCAAGGGAAAAAAGTTTGATGATGAGAAACTAAGCCGAATTCGGGATATGGTGTTGCGAGGAGAGGCCAAAGAGGCAATAATTGATGAGGAAGGTGTTTTGAGGATTAAGGGAAGGGTATGTGTGCCCCGTGTTGATGATTTGATCCACACTATTCTTACAGAGGCTCATAGTTCCGGATATTCTATACATCCTGGTGCAACCAAGATGTACCGTGACCTAAAGCAACACTTTTGGTGGAGTAGAATGAAGCGCGACATTGTTGATTTTGTTGCCAAGTGTCCAAATTGTCAGCAAGTAAAGTATGAACATCAGAGGCCCGGAGGAACACTTCAGAGAATGCCCATTCCTGAATGGAAGTGGGAGAGAATTGCAATGGACTTCGTGGTTGGTCTTCCAAAGACATTGGGAAAGTTTGACTCTATTTGGGTAATTGTGGACAGATTAACTAAGTCTGCTCACTTCATTCCGGTCAAGGTGACCTACAATGTAGAGAATTTAGCCAAACTCTATATCTCAGAAATTGTTCGATTGCATGGAGTTCCACTTTCCATCATATCAGATAGAGGTACGCAGTTTACTTCTAAGTTTTGGAGAACATTGCTTGCTGAATTAGGTATTAAGTTGGATCTTAGTACTGCATTTCACCCTCAGACCGATGGTCAGTCTGAGCGAACGATTCAAGTGCTGGAGGATATGCTTCGTGCATGTGTGATAGAATTTGGTGGTCATTGGGATAACTTCTTACCCCTAGCAGAGTTCTCATACAGTAATAGCTATCACTCCAATATTGATATGGCTCCATTCGAAGCATTGTATGGGAAGAGATGTAGGTCTCCCATTGGTTGGTTTGATGCATTTGAGGTTAGACGTTGGGGTACTGACCTTTTGAGGGATTCATTGGAAAAAGTGAAATCTATTCAAGAAAAGCTTTTAGCGGCGCAAAGTAGGCAAAAGGAATATGCAGATCGAAAATTTAAAGACTTGGAGTTTATGGAGGGTGAGCAAGTCTTGCTGAAGGTTTCGCCCATGAAAGGGGTGATGCGGTTTGGTAAAAGAGGTAAGCTAAGCCCAAGGTATATTGGACCATTTGAAGTACTTAAGCGAGTAGGGGAGATGGCTTATGAATTAGCCTTGCCTCCAGGGCTGTCAGGAGTGCATCCGATATTTCACGTGTCTATGTTGAAAAGATACCATGGGGATGGAAACTACATCATTCGTTGGGATTCGGTTCTGCTTGATGAGAATTTGTCTTATGAGGAGGAGCCTCTTGCCATTCTAGATAGAGAAATTCGCAAGTTGAGGTCGAGGGAGATTGCATCCATCAAAGTTCAATGGAAGAACCGACCAGTTGAAGAGGCCGCTTGGGAGAAGGAGGCTGATATGCAAGAAAGATACCCACACCTGTTTACAGATTCAAGTACTTCTTTTTGCCCTTGTTTTTCTTCTTGTGATCGTTCGAGGACGAACGATGGGTAAATTGGTATCTATTGTAACGACCTGTTTAGTCGTTTTAAGCAGCAGCGTTTATTTCTGGAAATCACTGTCTGGGTCGACGGATCCCACGACGGACCGTCATGGGCACGACGGACCGTCGAGGGGGTCTCATTCCAAAACACTTAGAATTCTGAAATTTGGGTACTGAAATCGACTCTCTGAACTTCGTGACAGAATGGCAGGACGGACCGTCGTTGGCACGACGGACCGTCACAAATCTTTCCACAGAATTAACTGTCTGAACTTTGTGACGGACCTGCAGGACGGACCGTCACATCCATGACGGACCGTCACAGCCATGACGGACCGTCACAGGTTGCGTAACCCTGACTGGGTCGGATTTCTATTAAAAGTTTTTAAGGGGAGTTTTGGACTATTCATGCTTATAATTATAAAGTTAGTGGATTAATGTTAATAATTCAATTACTTGGGGGTTAAAGGAGATAACCTTGAAATAATTAGTGGGTTATTTTTATCATCTTTTATACTTAATTATATGACAATTAGGGTAAAAGAAAGAGGATTTTGAATAAGAAAACCAAAAAGAACAGAGAGAAAAGAGAGAAACGATCGAGAGAGAAGAGAAGAAACGCAAGGAAAGCAAAGGTTTTGGGAAGATAGCTTGTTTGATCGCGATTCTTTGGTGGAAGTAGGTTATGGTTTATACTATCTTATAGTAAACTCTTAATAGCGAATGATATGTATTGGGTAGTATTACAAAGTCTTCTATATGCTTAATTGTGTGCTTGCATGATGTGATTACATAATTGTGATGAATTAGCATGATGAGGCTATTGAATTTCAAATCGTAAATTTACTTTGTTAATGATGATGCCTTGGTATAAAAGAAGGCTTGATGAACTAAAGTAATGAGATTAGAGGATCGGGTGTCACGTTCCGACACCAGGATAGTAATAGAGGATCGGGTGTCACGTTTCGACACCAGGATAGTATATGGATCGGGTGTCACGTTCCGACACCAGGATAGTAATAGAAGATCGGGTGTCACGTTCCGACACCAGGATAGTATATGGATCGGGTGTCACGTTTTGACACCACGATAGTATATGGATCGGAGTGTCACATTCCGACACCAGGATAGTATATGGATCGGAGTGTCATGTTTCGACACCAGATTAGTATATCGATCGGAGTGTCACGTTTCGACACCAGGATAGTAGTAGTGGAGCGGAGTGTCACGTACTGACACAAGAGGAATAAAGATAATGAATCTTGAATTATGATAATATACTAAATTTTAAAGAACTAATTCCCAAATGAGTATGATGGGGAGGCTTGAGTCCTCATTGATGTGCTTGGTGTTGTGACCAAGGGTTATGGTAATTGTTGTGGTCGCCTGTTAAGAATATTCGTTGATTTTATGTTATTATCTGACATATATTGCTTTCTATTTTGAGTTGGCCGATGATACCTACTCAGTACTTGTGCCTTGTACTGACCCCTACTTGTATTTGTGTTTATTTGTTAATTGTGGAGTGCAGCAAACGTGCCATCGTCTTCAACTCAACCGCAACTCTAGCCAGTCTTCATCACGCCAGATTTCAGGGTGAGCTATTGCTTCTAGCTTGGACTGGATCTTCCTCTTCATGTCTTGATGCCTTGAAATTACGGCGTAGACTAGCTTTTTACTTATTTTAGCGTCTTAGATACTCTTAGATTTAGTAATTTGAGGATAGATGTTCTTGTGGTGATGACTTCCTGTTTTTGGGAATAACAAGTATTGAGTTTTAGAAGTTATTTAATCGATTTTCATCAATGAGTTTTAAGTCTTCCGCATTGTATTTTGTTAATTATGGTTGAAATGTTGGGGTTTAGATTGGTTGGTTCGCTCACATAGTAGGATAAGTGTGGGTGCCACTCGCGGCTCGTTTTGGGTCGTGACACCATTATTGTTAGGGCTTTGGGGGTAAAGTATTGATGAATATTATCGTTGTGATGTTTCCTTTCTGTTCTACACATAGACATGAATATGATTAGGCGAAGAAACTTGTCACAGAGTAAACCTAGGTTGACTGAAGAACCTAACATTAATCAATGCATAGTAGACTAAGGATTGCTTGAAGGTTAGTGGCATGATTGTAACAACCCAAAAAAGACCATGCTAAGTAATGTATAATGTACCCAGAATGCCTATACTAGACCGAGTTCACACGGATTGATGCGTATGGAACTAGACCTCTGAACTTATGCACAAGCCAAGCCAACCAACTTGGTGAGTTAGTGAGCTAGGCATGGTTGGTTCCATCCATGTATGGCACCCGAATAATAAGATTCACCCAGATGAGTCTTAACTGGACTTGAAAGGGGTAATCTTAGGTTTTGAGGGATAGTATTTTCTAGGATAAGGGTAGTATTGTAATTACCCTAGAGATTTAATTAATTAATTAATTAATGTGAGTAATGGACAATTCGGGTGGGTTGACCCAAATTTGACCTTTTTCGCGAGTTAAGCTTCACTCGGGTTCGCTCACGCGCTGAAGCAATGTTAAATAAAATTAATTTATATTAATTATCTGATTTAAGTAAGGGAATGATTAGTCATTACACCTAAGCCTTTGAAAAATCAGATTTTTAATAATAAATGGCAAGGCATCCTAGTGGACTAAGTTTTCAACTAAGACTCCTACCCCTACACTTACTCCCATCTCTCTCTACTCTCATTCTCACGTCTCTCCACACTCTTTGTCACGCTCATCATCATCAAAAAGAAAAAAAAATTAAATTCATCACTCTTAAAAGAACTTGTACACTAAATCTTAAAAGAAAAAACTAAACTAAAAACAAAAAGCGAAATCTTTCTTCAAACGGTTTTCGTGTGAGTTTTTGTTGGAGAACATTTGTTTTTCGTGGGAGTTGGCAGCACTTTAGATCAGGTTTGAAAGGTGTTTAACAGCGAAAAAGGTATGGGTTTTCTTCCTATTGGTCCCTTTCCCAAGATACCCCTAAGATTCAGTTGAGTTCTAATCCAAAAACTAGTAATGTTCCCGTTTGCATTTCCCTGACACTATCTCCCATCGATTGTTTTAGGTTAGGTATGATTGGTGGTAGAACATAGGAATGTAATGTTTTTCGTGACGATTATATTCATGTATGTATGTTCAGAATTATGTGATGATACACCTGTGCAAAATATGCGTGCAGCCGTATTCTTGGGCATGGTTTGGAGCATGAAAATTGCATGATAAAACCTTGTGTTTTTGTATAAATTACTTAGAAATAATGAATATAATAATTTATTAAATGACCAGAGAATTTTCCATAAAAATCCAACGTATACATGTTGAGAAAAAGTTTATTGAAAGGATAACCAAATTTCCAGAAATCTGTAAATTAGTCTCGGTAAGGGCAGGTGGAGGAGCTTCATTTTTAAGTTTTTTTAAGAGGTGAGGTCATTAGGGATTGAACCCAAGACCTCATCAAATGCAAGCTACTAAAAATTAAATAATAAAATTGAGCTAAGGGGGATTCAAAATGGGGTAAGGCTCAAGTGAATGAATGAAATAGGGAAAGAATTAAAGATTGAGGTGTGTGGGGATCGAACCCACCACCTCTCGGATAGGTGAGGAAGTTAGGAGAAAAATTAAAGAAAAATAAAATGAGGTTGTGGGGGATTGATCCGACAGCCTCTTGTTCTCAAACGAAAAGGGAAAGAAAAGAAACGAAAAAAAAGAGAAGTGTGGGTGTTGGGGCTCGACCTCGGGTCCCCAAGCCCAATATTTTAAGTCAAAAATTATTACAAGACTAAGTGTTTCCCAATGGATTTGAAATCGGGTTCCCTTGCCCAACTCCATATTAATACATAAGTCTTACTTGAATAAATATTTAATGAATGCTTCCCATAGGAATCGAACTCAAGACCTTGGAATACTTAAAAGATGCATAAATCGTTTACCACATAATCTTGGGTAAATATGAGTCACTTACACGAAATATAAATGAAGCCTCATGGCTTGTACTTATGGGTGCATAGGTCCAGCGTACGTTTAAAAAAATGTGAACCTAAGATGTATGTGATGAAATGATGTGGCCCTAGGAGGGTTAAGTATGAGTGTGAAACAAAATAAAAGGCAAGTGCATTGGTATATGATGAAATGAACATTTACGTAAAGGGGTGAGTAATTATGAAAAGCTTATATGTTAAAGTTAATGAATGTGGTGACTATATGATAAGAGGCTAATATGAAAGACGAGATCAATCTGAAATGAGCCTAAGTAAATGTTAACAAAAACCATACTCACCTATGAGTGCGTAAGATTAATAAAGAGACTAGTCTCTAAGAAACACACTAATGAAAGTATTGAGATTAATGCACACTTAATACTAATGATGAGATGAGAAATAATATAATCAGCCATGATGCCCTCATTCTAGAAGACAACTTCTATGATGTGTGAGATGAATGTAATGGAACTTTATGCGGAGTACCGATAGGCTAGCTCTGAGTCGTGTTTCCTTCTTTCGTTAAGGTAGGGATTCGTGTAAATCTCATTAGATGAGACTAGCTATTTATAAGGGTATGAGTATCCTTATATATCCTAGTCTTTGAACCTATGCAGCAAACATAGATTTCTAGAAGGGTTAATTTCCCTATACACGCTAGCATGTTTTGGTTTCACTTTTGCCGGTGATTCCACCTTTTTTCGGTGTGGGGTAATCACTAGATTTCATGGAGCTCACATGATATTTGTCTTCTAAACTTAGTGTTCCCAAAGAAAGAATGAGGTAAACCTCAAGTAATGCACACAATGAAATGAATGATACCAAAAGTATTTTGATACGATAATCAAGAGGTGAACTAGACTCAAGTAATGACACTAGGTAATGCATGGTCATTGCACAGTTAACCCGATGAATGTCTTATACAAAATTCTAGGTATATGAATTAATTAAAATGAAGAACGTATGAATGAATGAAGCATACTTTGTGTTTGCTAAAGAAGGCTCCTAAGTTGAGGTCCCATATGTTGAACCCTCAATTGGGAAGTCTTAATGCTAAGACCACAATTCCAAGGTCTCATGGTATATAATGGATGATATGTGATATATATGTGCGCTATATGAAATATGTTAGATGTTGTGTGCAATATGAAATGAATGATAATGCATGTTAGTTTTATAGGATGACTTTCCTAATCTGATTTGGCAAGTTAAACTGACTTGGCTTTCCATGATTCATATCATTAGGAGACAACTATTCTTAATCATGCATGTCCTTGGTCTGTACTTGCATACACCCATACTTAGTACATGTGTGTACTAATCCCATGGAATCCTCTACTTTTAGGTGTAGGTGCCGGTGGACGCAAGAGCTTAGGGGACTACATTGACACTATCCAGACGTAGAGCATTCATCCTAACTTGGTAGGCCCTCATGCTTTCGAGGATGCTTATCTTTTATATTATAGCTTATATTTAGGCATAATCTAGTAGAGGATTTTCCACTAGCATTTCTTTCTTGCTTATTTTGGACATTATATTCGTGTCATTTTGGCCACTTTATATTTATGTAGTTATGAACTATTTCCTTCATTTGAATATCTCATTATTAGATGGTTGTTGTGAACTGATGTGATATAATGCATTTTTTACTATGATGTCTATGTATACTTCAAAGCAACAAAAGGTTAATATTTTCCGCTAAAGTTAACCTATACGATGTAATAATGATGTATGTAGCCTTTTCTGCAACCTCTGAGAGGTCAACGATGTTGGTTTAGGCTAGGGTCTATATCCAGGTCATGACAATGATCACTTCTTCTGTAGTATACTTTGTGAGACAAAACTAAGGACACGGTAGCTTGAGTAAGTCCTCATGATAGCTTGAGGTTCTGGATCTAGATTGGGATAGGTAATCTCATGGAGGCTTGAGTTGAAATACTCATGGTATCTTGAGATATTGAATATCTTGGAAGCTTACGTTAGATTACTCATGGTATCTTGAGGTGAGGAAGTTCATGGTAGCTTGGGGATAGAGGTAGTGAGCTCTCCCATGACTAGATTGGTCTTGTACAGCCAGGATACTTGATCATGTTAGGTTGACTTGGTTAGGCCAAAACGATTTAATGGTAGATTTAGGGGAAATGCCTATACTCTCCTTATGTTATGTTGACTTACATTCATGGTGTATATCATAGTAGCTTTATTTGCATGTAAGGTCTATTTCATGGAATAGCTTGAGATTGGTTTCTCATGGTATCTTAGAGATTAGGATTCATCGTCCCTTATAATGACCTTGCATCTACATGATTGGTTGCATGGTGGTTAGGATTGTTGTATCCTTGCTTAGTTTGCTTTGTTAGTATGATGATATTATTTTCATGATCGTAGGTCTATTATGGTAGTATGATGAGCTTAATAAAAAAGGTTACAAGATAAGTTAGCTTGGAGTAGTTTAGTATAGAGAAGTACTTAGTATGGATTTTATTATTTTTTGACGTCTATACATGGCATAGGTATGACTTGAAGCTACCTATGACATGATCCCTACATGATATTTGTTTAGATTTGATATTGACTAGGGTTGCATTGCATGACATGACTGACTTAATATGATAGTTCCTTGTCAACATGAATTAGGTCTATTAGATGACTCTTAAGAGAACATAAACCAAGATAGGATGATTCCAAAGTATGCATGCAATGCACAAGTGTGTTTTGAGTTAGCCTATGGGCATAGATATCTTATGTAATTATGAACTTAGTTCTTCGTTATGAAAAAAAACTATTTTCAAATATGACCAAATAGAGGTACTTTTTTGGTAGTAGTATGGGATGATACCTTAGCCTTTCACAAGGATACTTGGACGTGGCTTTTTATTTAGTTGATAATAGTAATTGAGTCGATGAGTTGAGTATGCACTCTTATATGATTTATGATCCTTTAACATGCTTAGGATATACATGTTATGCTTATGTGTTTATCTCTTATGATTATGTCTGTACTTTACTAACCATTTAAGATATCTTAAGATTGATATGATAGTTTCCATGCTTAGTACATATCATACTAACACATATTGCTTGCGTATTGTCCATGTAAGGTCTTGAAAAGATTAAGTTTCTTCAAGGGTAGAGTTCGAATATTTCCAAGAAGTGAAGACTTAGTTAGTCCTTATAGCATCCGAGGAATACCAACACTATGTTGCCTTTATGTTTTTCATTATGTTAGATTTTTATGGGCCATGACCCAATACTATTGTATTTATGATTTCATTGATTATTTTTGATACACATGTAAAACATTTTACAAGACAACTTCCGCATTATGTTTTTGAAGAAAAAGTTTTAATTGCGCACTACTTTACGTATATATGCAATGAATGATGTTTAAGGTATTGTATAAGACCTCCGAGAGGTCAAGTATGCCATGTTGTGACCTAATAATCCCTAAATTCTAGGGTGTATATGCTAGTCGTGAGAAACTTTGTATCAGATCATAATGTTATAAAATGGTCTTAGGATTTCTCAAAGCCACTTTTAGTAGAGTATTATTCATCGCTGTGAGTCGCGACACACCTAAGAGTGGGATGCTATGACATGCTTAGGAAAGTATCACTTCTTCATTATTCAAGTCCTGTCATAGAGTTTGTCTTTTGTAGGCCCTTTTGTAATGATTACCTATTATTTTTTTTAGGTTTATGGCTAAGACTAGTCCTAATGCTACAGGGGAAGGAGATGGGAGTAGGGATCAAGATATTCCTCACAAAGTGCAAGAGCAAGTTCTTCCTCAAGTTCCTAATGACCCTCCAAAAGGGAATTCTATGTTGGTGGACTTTAGGTCTTCTATGACTTTTTTGGTCAAGCCTTAACGGCCCAAGATAATATAGGAGAGATGGATCCGGTTAATCTTATTGGAGGAACGAGTGCTACTACAGTAAATGATTTCTTGAGAATGGATACACCAGAGTTCTATGGCTCCAAAGTTGAGAAACATCCATATGTGTTTATTCATGTGGTGTATAAGGTTTTTGCAATCATTGGTATGTCTACCATTGAAAATGTCACGACCCAAAACCGAGCCGCGACTAGCACCACACTTATCTTACTATGTGAGCGAACCAACCAATCTAACCCCAACATTTCAAACATAATGAACAAAATACAACGCGGAAGACTTAAACTCATTAATGAAAATCAGTTAAATAACTTCTAAAAACTCAACAACTATTATTATCTCCAGAATCTGGAAGTCATCACCACAAGAACATCTATCCTCAAATTACTAAACTAAGAGTATTCCAAGAAGCTAAAATAAATAAAAGCTAGTCGATGCCGGAACTTCAAGGCATCAAGACATGAAGAAGAAGATCCAGTCCAAGCTAGAAGCATTAGCTCAACCTGAAATCCGGTGTATAGAAGACTGGCAAGAGTTGCGGTTGAGTTGAAGATGACGGTACGTTTGCTGCACTCCACAAATAACAAAGAAAGAAACATACAAGTAGGGGTCAGTACAAAACACAAGTACTGAGTAGATATCATCGGCCAACTCAAAATAAAAAATAGTATATATCAGATAATATCATAAATCAACTACAATACTCAATCTGTAGCAACATCACGTACTATAATCATCAATAAGTAACGCCAAGTACACCCATGAGGACTCAAGCCTCATTACCATACTCATTTGGGAATTAGGTTCATTAAATTAAGTATATTAGCATATTTCAAGATCCATTATCTTTATTCCTCTCGTGTCGGTACGTGACACTCCGCTCCATATACTATCCTGGTGTTGGAACGTGACACTCCGATCCTCATATACTATCCTAGTGTCGGAACGTGACACCCGATCCATATACTATCCTGGTGCCGGAACGTGGCACACCGATCCTCATATACTATCCTGGTACCGAAATGTGGCACCCGATCCTCTATTACTATCCTGGTACCGGAACGTGGCACCCAATCCTTTATTACTATCCTGGTACCGGAACGTGGCACCCGATCCATATTCTATCCTGGTGCCGGAACGTGGCACTCCGATCCTTATACACTATCCTGGTGTCGGAACATGACACCCGATCCATATTCTATCCTGGTGCCGGAACGTGGCACCCGATCCATATACTATCCTGGTGTCGGAACGTGACACTCCGATCCTCATATACTATCCTGGTACCGGAACGTGGAACCCGATCTTCTATTACTATCCTGGTATCGCAACGTGACACCCGATCCCCTAATCTCACTACTTTCGTTCATCAAGCCTTGTTTTATAACAAGGCATCATCAATCTCATTACTTTAGTTCATCAAGCCTTCTTTTATACCAAGGCATCATCAATCTCATTTCTTTAGTTCATCAAGCCTTTTTTATACAAAGGCATCATCAATCTCATTAACAAAGTAGATTAGGGTTTTTCAAGATTTAGGATTCAATAGCTTCATCGTGCTTATTTTATCACAATTATATAATCACATTCATACAAGCATACAATTAAGCATATAGAAGGGTTTACAATACTACCCAATACATATCATTCGCTATTAAGAGTTTACTACGAATAGCATAAAAACCATAACCTACCTCCACCGAAGAATTGTGATTCAAGCAATCTACTTCTCCAATACTTTACTTTCTTCTTCGTTTCTCCTCTTTCTCGTTCGTGCGTTCTCCTCTCTCTCTCTCTGTTCTTTCTATTTTTCTTATTCAAACCCTCCTTCTTTTACCCTAATTAGCATATAATTAAGTATAAAAGATGAGGAATTAACCCACTAATTAACTCAAGGTTATATCTTTTAACCCCCAAGTAATTAAGTTATTAATATTAAACCACTAACTCTTTAATTATAAGCAGGAATAGTCCAAAACGACCCTTAAAATATTTACAGAAATCCAACCCAGCCTGGGATTACGCAACCTGTGACGGCCCGTCGTGCCTGCGACGGTCCGTCCTGCAGGTCCGTCATAAAGTTCAGAGACTAATTTTCTGTGGAAAATGTGTGACGGTCCATCGTGCCCACGACGGTCCGTCCTGCCATTCCGTCATGAAGTTCAGAGAGTCGATTTCAGTACCCAAATTTCAGAATTCTAAGTGTTTTGGAACGAGACCCCCTCAATGGTCCGTCGTGCCGATGACGGTCCGTCGTGGGTTCCGTCGACTTAGACAGTTTTTCCAGAATTACAATCTGCTGCTCAAAATGACTAAACAGGTTGTTACAATAGATACCAATTTACCCATCGTTCGTCCTCGAATGATCACAAGAAGAAAAACAAGGGCGAAAAGAAGTACCTGAATCTGTAAACAGGTGTGGGTATCTTTCTTGCATATCAGCCTCCTTCTCCCAAGTGGCCTCTTCAACTGGTCAATTCTTCCATTGAACTTTGATGGATGCAATCTCCCTCGACCTCAACTTGCGAATTTCTCTATCTAGAATGGCAAGAGGCTCCTCCTCATAAGACAAATTCTCATCAAGCAGAACCGAATCCCAATGAATGATGTAGTTTCCATCCCCATGGTATCTTTTCAACATAGACACGTGAAATACCGGATGCACTCCTGACAGCCCTGGAGGCAAGGCTAATTCATAAGTCACCTCCCCTACTCGCTTAAGTACTTCAAATGGTCCAATATACCTTGGGCTAAGCTTGCCCCTTTTACCAAACCGCATCACCCCTTTCATGGGCGAAACCTTCAACAAGACTT
The DNA here is from genome assembly GCA_032847665.1 of Solanum chilense. Lineage (NCBI taxonomy): Eukaryota > Viridiplantae > Streptophyta > Magnoliopsida > Solanales > Solanaceae > Solanum > Solanum chilense. The sequence continues at coordinate 52,778,584 of CM064967.1, forward strand.
GTTCACCCTCCATGAACTCCAAGTCTCTAACCTTTCGATCTGCATATTACTTTTGCCTACTTTTCGCCGCTAAAAGATTTTCTTGAATAAATTTCACTTTTTCTAATGAATCCCTCAAAAGGTCAGTACCCCAAGGTCTAACCTCAAATGCATCAAACCAACCAATGGGACACCTACATCTCCTCCCATACAATGCTTCGAATAGAGCCATGTCAATACTTGAGTGATAGCTATTGTTGTATGAAAACTCCACTAAGGGTAAGAAGTTATCCCAATGACCACCAAATTCTATCACACATGCACGAAGCATATCCTCCAACACTTGTATGGTTCGCTCAGACTGACCATCGGTCTGAGGGTGAAATGCAGTACTAAGGTCCAACCTAGTACCTAATTCCGCATGCAATGTTCTCCAAAACAGAGAAGTAAACTGCGTACCTCTATCTGATATGATGGAGAGTGGAACTCCATGCAATCGAACAATTTCTAAGATATAGATTTTGGCTAACTTCTCTGCATTGTAAGTCACCTTGACCGGAATGAAATGAGCAGACTTAGTTAACCTATCAACTATCACCCAAATAGAGTCATACTTACCCATTGTCTTTGGAAGACCAACCACGAAGTCCATTGCAATTCTCTCCCACTTCCATTAAGGAATAGGCATTCTCTGAAGTGTTCCTCCGGGCCTCTGGTGTTCATACTTTACTTGCTGACAATTTGGACATTTGGCAACAAAATCCACAGTGTCACGCTTCATTCTACTCCACCAAAAGTGTTGCTTTAGGTCACGGTACATCTTGGTCGCACCAGGATGTATAGAATATCCGGAACTATGAGCCTCTGTAAGAATAGTGTGGATCAAATCATCAACACGGGGCACACATACCCTTCCCTTAATCCTCAAAACACCTTCCTCGTCAATTATTGCCTCTTTAGCCTCTCCTCGCAACACCATATCCCGAATTCGGCCTAGTTTCTCATTATCAAACTCTTTTCCCTTGATCTTGTCAAGAAAAGAAGATCTCGCCTCCACACTAGCCAAAAATTCTCCCTTCTCATTTACTTCTAACCTCATAAGGTCATTAGCCAGGATCTGAACTTCTCTAGCCAATAGGCATCTAGAAGCTTGCAAGTGAGCTAGACTTCCCATGCTTCCTGCCTTTCTACTTAAAGAATCTGCCACAACATTAGCTTTTCCCGGATGATACAGAATAGTGATATTGTAGTCCTTCAATAGTTCCATCCATCTCCTCTATCTCAAATTCAAATCTTTCTGAGTAAAGACATACTGTAGGCTGTGATGATCCGTATAGACTTCACAGTTAACCCCATATAAATAGTGCCTCCATTGCTTTAATGCAAATACTACCGCGGCCAACTCCAAATCATGGGTCAGATAGTTACGTTCATGCACCTTTAATTGCCTCGAAGCATAAGCAATCACATTCTTTTCTTGCATTAGCACTGCACCCAAACAAGAATAGGATGCATCACAATAAACGATGAAATTCTTACCCTCTACTGGCAAGGTAAGAATTGGTGTAGTAGTCAACAAGGTCTTAAGTTTCTGAAAGCTTTCCTCACATTCATCCGACCATACAAATGGAACATTCTGCTTAGTCAAGTTCGTCAATTAGGAAGCAATAGAAGAGAATCCCTTGACAAATCGATGGTAGTAGCTAGCTAAACCCACAAAGCTCCTTATTTCTGACACATTAGTAGGTCTTACCCAATTCTTCACTGTCTCAATCTTAGAAGGATCCACCATCACTCCATCCTTAGAAACCACGTGCCCCAAGAAGGACACTGAATCTAGCCAAAACTAACACTTGGAGAATTTGGCATAAAGCTTTTTCTCCCTCAACAACTCTAATACCATTGTCAAATGCTCCTCGTGTTCCTTCTTACTCTTTGAGTATATCAGTATATCATCAATAAATACGATCACAAAGAGATCCATATATGGCTTAAAAATCCCTTTCATCAAGCTCATGAAAGCGGCAGGGGCATTAGTAAGACCAAAAGACATCACTACAAATTCGTAATGCCCATACCTGGTTCGAAAAGCAGTCTTTGGCACATCCGTTGCCCGTATTTTCAATTGATGATAACCGGATCTCAAGTCAAGCTTAGAGAAGACACAAGCACCTTGTAACTAATCGAACAAGTCATCAATGCGAGGAATGGGATACTTGTTCTTAATAGTTACCTTTTTCAATTGGCGGTAGTCTATGCACATCCGAAAACTCCCATCCTTCTTCTTCACAAATAACACCGGAGCACCCCAAGGGGATGCACTTGGTCTAATGAAACCTTTACTTAGCTACTCTTGAAGTTGGGCCTTTAATTCCCTTAACTCTACGGGAGCCATTCTATAAGGGGGTATAGAAATGGGGCGAGTACCCGGTTCCAGATCGATGCAAAAATCAATATCTCTATCCGGTGGCATACCAGGAAGATCTGCAGGGAACACATCCAGAAACTCACGGACAACCGAAACCGACTCAATTGAAGGTACTTGGGTAGTGTCATCCTTGAGATGTGCCAAGAAAGCTAAACACCCCTTACTAACCATTCTCTTAGCACGAAGAAAGGAGATGATACGAACCGGAGTGAAAGTGTAGTCGCCCTCCCACACTAACGGATCTGTCCCAGGCTTGGCTAACATCACAGTTTTAGCATTAAAATCCAAGATCGCAAAATTCGGAGAAAGCCAAGTCATACCCAGAATTACATCAAAATCAACCATTTCTAAGATAACCAAGTCTACATAAGTATTTCTCCCCATAAAAGTCACCAGACAAGACCTATATACTTTTTCAACTATCACAGACTCACCCACCGGAGTAGAAACACGAATAGGCATGTTAATCAATTCACAATGTAAATTAAGACCAGTAGCAAATGAGGAAGATACATATGAAAACGTGGAGCCAGGATCAAATAATACAGAAGCCATGCAATCACAAACCGAAAGATTACCTGTGATAACAGCATCAGATGTCTCCACTTCAGATCTCCCAGGGAAAGCGTAACAATGGGCCCTATCGCCTGTTTGTCCATTGCCCCTACCATGTTGTGCCGTAGTGGCTCCAGTTTGCCCGTCACCCTGGCCGTTTTGGTGACCACCATTACCTTGACCACCACGTCCTCCAGCATGATGGCCTCTTCCATGACCACCTCTACCTCTGGCTATTGGGGGTCTGTAACTCTGTTATGGACAATACCTCTTAATATGTCCAGTCTCCCCACATCCTTAACACTGTCTGGAGTCAAGCATAGGTCTCTCAGAGAAGTGTTGACCGGTCTGAGGTGGACCCCCAACTACAGTCTGTAGTGAAGACTGAATTGGTCGGACTGATTAACCTCCTGAACCCTGTCCTCTAGAGTAAGAACCATTAAACTCACCTCCCTTTCGAAACCTTTTTGATGTCGATGCCGTGGTGAAGTCATCCGGCTTCACTCCTTCCACCTCTATCACGAAGTCTACCACTTCTTGAAAGGATTTTGCCGTAGCCGCTACCTGTAAGGCTGAACTCCGCAATTCTGACCTCAACCCCTTCACAAAATGGCGAATATGCTCTTGTGGACTTAAACAAAGTTGGGTGGCATACCTGGATAATGCATGAAACTTAGCCTCATATGTAGTAACTGACATCCTACCTTGCTCTAGGCTCAAGAACTCATCTCTTTTCCTATCCCTCAAAGTCCGGGGGATATACTTCTCCATAAACAAGCTAGAGAATGATGCCCAAGTCATAGGTGGTGCCTCTGTTGGTTGACACTCAACATGTGACCGCCACCACATTTTGGCGTTCCCTTGAAACTGATAAGTCACAAACTCAACACCAAACCGTTCTACTATACCCATCTTGTGTAGTAGCTCAAGAAAGTCAACCAGAAAATCGTAGGCATCCTCCGATTCTTCACCCTTGAAGACTGGAGGTTTCAATTTCAAGAACTTACTAAAAAGTTCATGCTGATCATTTGTCATTATAGGCCCTGTAGTCAGACGAGGAAACATGCCTATTTCCAATGAGGCATCCATGCAGGGAGCCACAGTAGCTGCATGTTGTACCTCCGGAACCTGAGGTGCTGGTGTAGAAAACACTGGAGGTGTCTTGCCCTGATCAAATAACCCGCTAAGGTAAGCAAGAACCTGATTGATCATCTCTGGGTAGGTTGGGGTGGCAATCCCTCATTCTGTACTTGTTCATTCTCCCCTTCCTCCCCCTCTCTTACCACTTTTTCAGTTGGTGGAGGAGTCACCGCCCTAGTACCAGGTGGGATAGGTGCTTGTCCTCTTCCTCTAGAGGACGTCCTCCCACGACCTCTTCCACGGCCTCTTGCCACTACTCGTCTTCGAGCTACAGCCCCAGTGGCTGGCTCAGATGCATATTGCCTTGTCGGTGTTGGGTTGGCGCAGTCGTTGCTCTAGTTCTAACCATCTGCGAAATAGAGTGAAGATGGTCAGATACCAATTTGTATCACCTAGATACCAATTGGATCCAAGTAATAGCATGAAAGAAAGAAAGAATGGAATTTTCCTAAAGTCTTATAGCCTCTCAAAGAAAAGTAAAGGCGTCCCCCTACCGTTCCTTAAGACTCTACTAGACTCGTTCTTGTGTGATGAGACCAACGAACCTAATGCTCTGATACCAAGTTTGTCACGACCCAAAATCGAGCCGCGACTGACACCCACACTTTTCTTACTATGTGAGCGAACCAACCAATCTAACCCCAACATTTCAAACATAATGAACAAAATACAACGCCGAAGACTTAAACTCATTAATGAAATCAGTTAAATAACTTCTAAAAACTCAACAACTATTATTATCCCCAGAATCTGGAAGTCATCACCACAAGAACATCTATCCTCAAATTACTAAACTAAGAGTATTCCAAGAAGCAAAAATAAATAAAAGCTAGTCCATACCGGAACTTCAAGGCATCAAGACATGAAGAAGAAGATCCAGTCCAAGCTAGAAGCATTAGCTCACCCTGAAATCCGGTGTAAAGAAGACTGGCTAGAGTTGCGGTTGAGTTGAAGACGATGGTACGTTTGCTGCACTCCACGAATAACAAAGAAAGAAACATACAAGTAGGGGTCAGTACAAAACACAAGTACTGAGTAGATATCATCGGCAAACTCAAAATAGAAAACAGTATATATCAGATAATATCATAAATCAACTACAATACTCAATCTATAGCAACATCACATACTATAATCATCAATAAGTAACGCCAAGTACACCCATGAGGAATCAGTCCTCATTACCATACTCATTTGGGAATTAGGTTCATTAAATTGAGTATATTAACATATTTCAAGATTCATTATCTGTATACCTGTCGTGTCGGTACGTGACACTCCGCTCCATATACTATCCTGGTGTCGGAACGTGACACTCCGATCCTCATATACTATCCTGGTGTCGGAACGTGTCACCCGATCCATATACTATCCTGGTGCCGGAACGTGGCACTCCGATCCTCATATACTATCCTGGTACTGGAACGTGGCACCTGATCCTCTATTACTATCCTGGTACCAAAACGTGGCACCCGATCCTCTATTACTATCCTGGTACCGGAACGTGGCACCCGATCCATATTCTATCCTGGTGCCGGAACGTGGCACTCCGATCCTCATATACGATCCTGGTGTCGGAACGTGACACCCGATCCATATTCTATCCTGGTGCCGAAACGTGGCACCCGATCCATATACTATCTTTGTGTCGGAACGTGACACTTTGATCCTCATATACTATCCTGGTACCAAAATGTGGCACCCGATTCTCTATTACTATCCTGGTGTCGGAACGTGACACCCGATCCCCTAATCTCACTACTTTCGTTCATCAAGCCTTCTTTTATACCAAGGCATCATCAATCTGATTACTTTAGTTCATCAAGCCTTCTTTTATACCAAGGCATCATCAATGTCATTACTTTAGTTCATCAAGCCTTTTTTTATACCAAGGCATCATTAATCTCATTAACAAAGTAGATTAGGGTTTTTCAAGATTTAGGATTTAATAGCTTCATCGTGCTTATTTTATCACAATTATATAATCACATTCATACAAGCATACAATTAAGCTTATAGAAGGGTTTACAATACTACCCAATACATATCATTCGCTATTAAGAGTTTACTACGAATAGCATAAAAACCATAACCTACCTCCACCGAAGAATTGTGATTCAAGCAATCTACTTCTCCAATGCTTTACTTTCTTCTTCGTTTCTCCTTTTTCTCGTTCGTGCATTCTCCTCTCTCTCTCTGTGTTCTTTCTATTTTTCTTATTCAAACCCTCCTTCTTTTACCCTAATTAGCATATAATTAAGTATAAAAGATGAGAAATTAACCCACTAATTAACTCAAGGTTATCTCTTTTAACCCCCAAGTAATTAAGTTATTAATATTAAACCACTAACTCTTTAATTATAAGCAGGAATAGTCCAAAACGACCCTTAAAATATTTACAGAAATCCGACCCAGCCTGGGATTACGCAACCTGTGACGGCCTATCGTGCCTGCGACGGTCCGTCCTGCAGGTCCGTCACAAAGTTCAGAGACTAATTTTCTGTGGAAAATGTGTGACGGTCCGTCGTGCCCACGACGGTCCGTCCTGCCATTCCGTCATGAAGTTCAGAGAGTCGATTTCAGTACCCAAATTTCAGAATTCTAAGTGTTTTGGAACGAGACCCCCTCGACGGTCCGTCGTGCCCATGACGGTCCGTCGTGGGTCCGTCGACTCAGACAGTTTTTCCAGAATTACAATCTGTTGCTCAAAACGACTAAACAGGTCGTTACAAAAAAGGCAGAGTTTTTTGCCTATCAATTGAAAGATGTTTCCCAACTTTGATATGAGTAATCGAATAATAGTTTACCTATATGAGCGGGTTCCATTTAATGGGACACTTTTAAGTTGGCTTTCCTTGATAGGTTCATTCGAATGGAATTGAGGGAGGCTAAGTTGGGGGAATTCATAACTCTCAAGAAAGGTGATATTATCATTAAGGAGTATGCTTTGAAATTCACTCTTTAGTCTTTGTATTCTCCATGTTTCATTGAAAACAGTAGAGAGTTGATAAATTGATTAATGACGGAGATTTCCGAACTAGTAGAAGAAGAGTGTCGTATGACGATGCTTGTTGAGGAAATGGATATCTCCCAACTCATGGTTTTTTCTCAACAAATAAAAGAGTCCAAATTTAAGAAGCAGAAAAATAGGACTAGGATGGACAAGGAGGGGTTCGATGGACATGGTCATTCTATGACTCGACAAGAGTTTCCAAGGGAAGTTCATTCTAGTTCTTCTAAGTATGAGGATGAAAAGGTGTCTAACCCTATATCTCAAGGGAGGAATGAGTATTCCGAACCTACTTTCCCTAGTTGTTCAAAAAAGGATGAGGGTAGGTGTTTGGCCGGTACAAATGGTTGTTATGGATATGGTGAGAGTGACAAAATGATGTATAACAACACTTGAAGCCATTTATCACATTTAAGGAACATTAAATATATCCAATACATTACCTTCCTTTTTAATCTCAACTCTTTTCCTCAAGAAACCCTTAAGTAAAACTTAATTTAATGTATCACCTTATGGGCACAAAAGATGATCCTTCGTATATAGGATTCATCAATACAACCTCATATTTTAATAATATCATAAGCACATCATAGAGAATAATCTATGCATAGGAACCATCAACTAAGACAACACTCAAGTATACTAGTGCAATGTACAAGTAGCATCCCATAATACTAGTAACACAAAGTGATCCTAGGAATTTATCCTACAGTTAGACTCATCACATTCAATTAGATACAATACCTACATTTAACTTTTACATAGTACCAACATACTTCATGAATGATCACATAATGTCACGACCCAAAATCGAGGCCGCGACTGGCACCCACATTTACCCTCCTATGTGAGCGAACCAACCAATCTAAACCTTAACATTTCGATATAATATCAACAGAAAGTAATGCGAAAGACTTAAACTCATTATTAAAATTCGACATCTATTATTTCCCCAAAATCTGGAAGTCATCATCACAAGAACATCTATCCTCAAATTACTAAACTAAAAATGTCTAAGAAAGCTAAAACAAATAAAAGCTAGTCCATGCCGGAAGTTCAAGGCATCAAGACTTGAAGAAGAAGATCCAGTCCAAGCTAGATGCGGTAGCTCACCCTGAATTTCCGATGTAGTGAAGACTGGCTAGAATTACTGCGGAGTTGAAGATGACGGAACGTTTGCTGCACTCCACAAATAACAAAGAAGAAAACATAAAAGTAGGGGGTCAGTACAACCACAAGTACTGAGTAGATATCATCGGCCAACTCAAAATAGAAAACAAATATATATCAATAATATCATAAATCAACTATAAACTCAACATGTAGCAATAACAAGTACTATAATCATCAATAGGTACTATCAAGTTCATCCATGAGGGCTCAAGCCTCATTACCATACTCATTTGGAAATTAAGTACATTGAGTATATTAACATCTTTCAAGATTCATTATCTTTCTTCCTCTTGTGTCGGTACGTGACACTCCGATCCATATTCTATCCTGGTGTCGGAACGTGACACTCCGATCCATATTCTATCCTGGTGCCGGAACGTGACACTCCGATCCTCATTCTATCCTGGTATCGGAACGTGGCACCCGATCCATATACTATCCTGGTGTCGGAACGTGACACTCCGATCCTCATTCTATCCTGGTACCGGAACGTGGCACCCGATCCATATACTATCCTGGTGTCGGAACGTGACACTCCGATCTTGTGTAGTAGCTCATGAAAGTCAACCAGAAAATCGTAGGCATCCTCCGATTCCTCACCCTTGAAGACTGGAGGTTTCAATTTCAAGAACTTACTAAAAAGTTCATGCTGATCATTTGTCATTATAGGCCCTGTAGTCAGACGAGGAAACGTGCCTATTTCCAATGAGGCATCCATGCAGGGAGCCACAGTAGCTGCATGTTGTACCTCCGGAACCTGAGGTGCTGGTGCAGAAAACACTGGAGGTGTCTGGCCCTGATCAGATAACCCGCTAAGGTAAGCAAGAACCTGATTGATCATCTCTGGGTAGGTTGGGGTGGCAATCCCTCATTCTGTACTTGTTCATTCTCCCCTTCCTCCCCCTCTCTTACCACTTTTTCAGTTGGTGGAGGAGTCACCGCCCTAGTACCAGGTGGGATAGGTGCTTGTCCTCTTCCTCTAGAGGACGTCCTCCCACGACCTCTTCCACGGCCTCTTGCCACTACTCGTCTTCGAGCTACAGCCCCAGTGGCTGGCTCAGATGCATATTGCCTTGTCGGTGTTGGGTTGGCACAGTCGTTGCTCTAGTTCTAACCATCTGCGAAATAGAGTGAAGATGGTCAGATACCAATTTGTATCACCTAGATACCAATTGGATCCAAGTAATAGCATGAAAGAAAGAAAGAATGGAATTTTCCTAAAGTCTTATAGCCTCTCAAAGAAAAGTAAAGGCGTCCCCCTACCGTTCCTTAAGACTCTACTAGACTCGTTCTTGTGTGATGAGACCAACAAACCTAATGCTCTGATACCAAGTTTGTCACGACCCAAAATCGAGCCGCGACTGACACCCACACTTTTCTTACTATGTGAGCGAACCAACCAATCTAACCCCAACATTTCAAACATAATGAACAAAATACAACGCCGAAGACTTAAACTCATTAATGAAATCAGTTAAATAACTTCTAAAAACTCAACAACTGTTATTATCCCCAGAATCTGGAAGTCATCACCACAAGAACATCTATCCTCAAATTACTAAACTAAGAGTATTCCAAGAAGCAAAAATAAATAAAAGCTAGTCCATACCGGAACTTCAAGGCATCAAGACATGAAGAAGAAGACCCAGTCCAAGCTAGAAGCATTAGCTCACCCTGAAATCCGGTGTAAAGAAGACTGGCTAGAGTTGCGGTTGAGTTGAAGACGATGGTACGTTTGCTGCACTCCACGAATAACAAAGAAAGAAACATACAAGTAGGGGTCAGTACAAAACACAAGTACTGAGTAGATATCATCGGCAAACTCAAAATAGAAAACAGTATATATCAGATAATATCATAAATCAACTACAATACTCAATCTATAGCAACATCACATACTATAATCATCAATAAGTAACGCCAAGTACACCCATGAGGAATCAGTCCTCATTACCATACTCATTTGGGAATTAGGTTCATTAAATTGAGTATATTAACATATTTTAAGATTCATTATCTGTATACCTGTCGTGTCGGTACGTGACACTCCGCTCCATATACTATCCTGGTGTCGGAACGTGACACTCCGATCCTCATATACTATCCTGGTGTCGGAACGTGTCACCCGATCCATATACTATCCTGGTGCCGGAACGTGGCACTCCGATCCTCATATACTATCCTGGTACTGGAACGTGGCACCTGATCCTCTATTACTATCCTGGTACCGAAACGTGGCACCCGATCCTCTATTACTATCCTGGTACCGGAACGTGGCACCCGATCCATATTCTATCCTGGTGCCGGAACGTGGCACTCCGATCCTCATATACTATCCTGGTGTCGGAACGTGACACCCGATCCATATTCTATCCTGGTGCCGGAACGTGGCACCCGATCCATATACTATCCTGGTGTCGGAACGTGACACTTTGATCCTCATATACTATCCTGGTACCAAAATGTGGCACCCGATTCTCTATTACTATCCTGGTGTCGGAACGTGACACCCGATCCCCTAATCTCACTACTTTCGTTCATCAAGCCTTCTTTTATACCAAGGCATCATCAATCTGATTACTTTAGTTCATCAAGCCTTCTTTTATACCAAGGCATCATCAATGTCATTACTTTAGTTCATCAAGCCTTTTTTTATACCAAGGCATCATTAATCTCATTAACAAAGTAGATTAGGGTTTTTCAAGATTTAGGATTTAATAGCTTCATCGTGCTTATTTTATCACAATTATATAATCACATTCATACAAGCATACAATTAAGCTTATAGAAGGGTTTACAATACTACCCAATACATATCATTCGCTATTAAGAGTTTACTACGAATAGCATAAAAACCATAACCTACCTCCACCGAAGAATTGTGATTCAAGCAATCTACTTCTCCAATGCTTTACTTTCTTCTTCGTTTCTCCTTTTTCTCGTTCGTGCATTCTCCTCTCTCTCTCTGTGTTCTTTCTATTTTTCTTATTCAAACCCTCCTTCTTTTACCCTAATTAGCATATAATTAAGTATAAAAGATGAGAAATTAACCCACTAATTAACTCAAGGTTATCTCTTTTGCCTATCAATTGAAAGATGTTTCCCAACTTTGATATGAGTAATCGAATAATAGTTTACCTATATGAGCGGGTTCCATTTAATGGGACACTTTTAAGTTGGCTTTCCTTGATAGGTTCATTCGAATGGAATTGAGGGAGGCTAAGTTGGGGGAATTCATAACTCTCAAGAAAGGTGATATTATCATTAAGGAGTATGCTTTGAAATTCACTCTTTAGTCTTTGTATTCTCCATGTTTCATTGAAAACAGTAGAGAGTTGATAAATTGATTAATGACGGAGGTTTCCGAACTAGTAGAAGAAGAGTGTCGTATGACGATGCTTGTTGAGGAAATGGATATCTCCCAACTCATGGTTTTTTCTCAACAAATAAAAGAGTCCAAATTTAAGAAGCAGAAAAATAGGACTAGGATGGACAAGGAGGGGTTCGATGGACATGGTCATTCTATGACTCGACAAGAGTTTCCAAGGGAAGTTCATTCTAGTTCTTCTAAGTATGAGGATGAAAAGGTGTCTAACCCTATATCTCAAGGGAGGAATGAGTATTCCGAACCTACTTTCCCTAGTTGTTCAAAAAAGGATGAGTGTAGGTGTTTGGCCGGTACAAATGGTTGTTATGGATATGGTGAGAGTGACAAAATGATGTATAACAACACTTGAAGCCATTTATCACATTTAAGGAACATTAAATATATCCAATACATTACCTTCCTTTTTAATCTCAACTCTTTTCCTCAAGAAACCCTTAAGTAAAACTTAATTTAATGTATCACCTTATGGGCACAAAAGATGATCCTTCGTATATAGGATTCATCAATACAACCTCATATTTTAATAATATCATAAGCACATCATAGAGAATAATCTATGCATAGGAACCATCAACTAAGACAACACTCAAGTATACTAGTGCAATGTACAAGTAGCATCCCATAATACTAGTAACACAAAGTGATCCTAGGAATTTATCCTACAGTTAGACTCATCACATTCAATTAGATACAATACCTACATTTAACTTTTACATAGTACCAACATACTTCATGAATGATCACATAATGTCACGACCCAAAACCGAGGCCGCGACTGGCACCCATATTTACCCTCCTATGTGAGCGAACCAACCAATCTAAACCTTAACATTTCGATATAATATCAACAGAAAGTAATGCGGAAGACTTAAACTCATTATTAAAATTCGACATCTATTATTTCCCCAAAATCTGGAAGTCATCATCACAAGAACATCTATCCTCAAATTACTAAACTAAAAATGTCTAAGAAAGCTAAAACAAATAAAAGCTAGTCCATGCCGGATGTTCAAGGCATCAAGACTTGAAGAAGAAGATCCAGTCCAAGCTAGATGCGGTAGCTAACCCTGAATTTCCGATGTAGTGAAGACTGGCTAGAATTACTGCGGAGTTGAAGATGACGGAACGTTTGCTGCACTCCACAAATAACAAAGAAGAAAACATAAAAGTAGGGGGTCAGTACAACCACAAGTACTGAGTAGATATCATCGGCCAACTCAAAATAGAAAACAAATATATATCAATAATATCATAAATCAACTATAAACTCAACATGTAGCAATAACAAGTACTATAATCATCAATAGGTACTATCAAGTTCATCCATGAGGGCTCAAGCCTCATTACCATACTCATTTGGAAATTAAGTACATTGAGTATATTAACATCTTTCAAGATTCATTATCTTTCTTCCTCCTCCGATCCTCATTCTAGCCTGGTATCGGAACGTGGCACACGTCCATATACTATCCTGGGGTCGGAACGTGAAACACGCCGATCCTCAGTTCTATCCTTTTACCGGAACGTGGCACCCGATCCATATACTATCCTGGTGTCGGAACGTGACACTCCGATCCTCATTCTATCCTGGTACCGGAACGTGGCACCCGATCCTCTATTTCTATCCTGGTACCAGAATGTGGCACTCGATCCTCTATTTCTATCCTGGTACCGAAACGTGGCACCCGATCCCCTAATTCATCAAGCCTTCTTTTATACCAAGGCATCATCATTCTCATTATATAATTTATCAAGCCTTCTTTTAAACCCAGGCATCATCATTATCATTATATAATTTATCAATCCTTCTTTATTTCCAAGGCATCATCATTAACAAAGTGAATTAGGGATTTCTTTCAAGATTTGGGATTCAATAGTTTTCATCATGCTTGCTTTATCAAAATCACATAATCATATTCATGCAAGCATACAATTAAGCATATAGCAGGGTTTATAATACAATCAATACATATCATTTACTATTAAGAGTTCACTACGAATATCGTAAAAACCATAACCTACCTCCACCGAAGATGGGTGATCAACAAGAAATTTCCCAAGCTTTGCTTTCTCCTCTTTGATCGACTACTCTCTCTCCCTCTATTCTGTTCTTTCTCTTTTTCTTATTCCAAACCCTCTTCCTTTTACCCTAATTAGTATATAATTAAGAATAAAAGATGGCAATAATATCCCACTAATTAACTTAGGATTACCTCTTTTAACCCCCAAGTAATTAGACTTATTAATATTAACCCTTTAACTTCATAATTAAGGAAAGAATAGTCCAAAACGTCCCTTAAAACGTGTAAAGAAATCCGATTCTGACTGGGCTTACGCAACCTGTGACGCCCCGTCGTGCCTGCGATGGTCCGTCACACAGGTTGTCGCAGCATATTAGACTCCATTTTTCACGAAGGATTCTGTGACGGTCCGTCACGCCTGTGATGGTCCGTCACTCACTTCCGTCATGACGTTCAGAAACTCGTTCCCCGTACCAAATTCTCAAGAGTTGAAGTGTTTTGCAACGGAATCTCACTACGGTTCGTCGTAGATGTGACGGTCCATCCTGCAGGTCCGTCACAATTTACAGAGAGTCGATTTTAGAACACAATTTTCAGAATTCTAAGTGTTCTGGGACGTTACACCCTCGACGGTCCGTCGTGCCCATGACGGTCCGTCGTGGTGACCGTCGTCTCAGCCAGTTTTTCCATAAATAAAATCTGCTGCTCAAAACGACTAAACAGGTCGTTACAATAGATACCAATTTACCCATCGTTCGTCCCCGAACGATCAAAAGAAGAAAAACAATGGCGAAAAGGAGTACCTGAATCTGTAAACAGATGTGGGTATTTTTCTTGCATATCTGCCTCCTTCTCCCAAGTAGCCTCTTCAACCGGTCGATTCTTCCATTGAACTTTGATGGATGCAATCTCTCTCGACCTCAACTTGCGAACCTCTCTATCTAAAATAGCAAC
>CM064967.1:52801347-52826223 GCA_032847665.1 Solanum chilense
CTATCCTGGTGTCGGAACGTGACACTCCGATCCTCATTCTATCCTGGTACCGGAACGTGGCACCCGATCCATATACTATCCTGGTGTCGGAACGTGACACTCCGATCCTCATTCTATCCTGGTACCGGAACGTGGCACCCGATCCTCTATTTCTATCCTGGTACCGGAACGTGGCACCCGATCATCTATTTCTATCCTAGTACCGGAACGTGGCACCCGACCCCTAATTCATCAAGCCTTCTTTTATACCAAGGCATCATCATTCTCATTATATAATTTATCAAGCCTTCTTTTATACCCAGGCATCATCATTATCATTATATAATTTATCAAGCCTTCTTTATTTCCAAGGCATCATCATTAACAAAGTGAATTAGGGATTTCTTTCAAGATTTGGGATTCAATAGTTTTCATCATGCTTGCTTTATCAAAATCACATAATCATATTCATGCAAGCATACAATTAAGCATATAGCAGGGTTTATAATACAATCAATACATATCATTTACTATTAAGAGTTCACTACGAATATCGTAAAAACCATAACCTACCTCCACCGAAGATGGGTGATCAACAAGAAATTTCCCAAGCTTTGCTTTCTCCTCTTTGATCGACTACTCTCTCTCCCTCTATTCTGTTCTTTCTCTTTTTCTTATTCCAAACCCTCTTCCTTTTACCCTAACTAGTATATAATTAAGAATAAAAGATGGCAATAATATCCCACTAATTAACTTAGGATTACCTCTTTTAACCCCCAAGTAATTAGACTTATTAATATTAACCCTTTAACTTCATAATTAAGGAAAGAATAGTCCAAAACGTCCCTTAAAACGTGTAAAGAAATCCGATTCTGACTGGGCTTACGCAACCTGTGACGGCCCGTCGTGCCTGCGACGGTCCATCACACAGGTCGTCGCAGCATATTAGACTCCATTTTTCACAAAGGATTCTGTGATGGTCCGTCACGCCTGTGACGGTCCGGCACTCACTTCCGTCATGACGTTCAGAAACTCGTTCCCCGTACCAAATTCTCAAGAGTTAAAGTGTTTTGCAACGGAATCTCACGACGGTTGGTCGTAGATGTGACGGTCCGTCCTGCAGGTCCGTCACAATTTACAGAGAGTCGATTTTAGAACACAATTTTCAGAATTCTAAGTGTTCTGGGACGATACACCCTCAATGGTCCGTCGTGCCCATGACGGTCCGTCGTGGTGACCGTCGTCTCAGCCAGTTTTTCCAGAAATAAAATCTACTGCTCAAAACGACTAAACAGGTCGTTACACATAAGAACTCTTTCATTCATTTCATCTTAGTCATAACTCATTTTGTTCATATAATTGGTAAGCCACCCTCACAACCCCATCATACATTGTGCAATGTACACGTTGAGTCTAATACCCCACAAATCTACAAATAAAAACCATTTTGAAGCCATTAATGTAATTCACATGCATAATCATATTTCTTGCCTAAAATGTATACATGTAAACATATATGAACCATAATCCTTATTTTATAAAGTAACCTTATCATAACTCCCTTAGAGTCCACTTGTGGATTTCAAAAGTAGGGTCCATAGTCCTATCTAAACTAAGTGGATCTTAAAGAAATCATAACTAATGTTCAAGTTCTTATCTCGGTTCATTTCATAACATTAGGGAGACTTTGCAATAACCGAGATAGATCATATGAGCTACATGGAATCCGATGTAATAAAACCCACACCAAAAGAAGGTTTTCTACTTGACAAGGTAGAACCTACATAATAGAAATTTAGGTGGATCCACTAGCTAGAACCTACCGGAGCACATAGTTAAGGGATACTGAGATAGATTATTGAAACCCTACCTATTTCATTAACGGAGAGTGTTCAATATCATTATTATAATTTAGATAACCCAACATATTTCATTACTGAAGGGGTCTTTTATTCATTATACAAATCCACTCGGTGCTAATCTATAACTCTCTTAATAATATCTTTTAGTCTTTACTTATCTTTAGTTCATAAAGTAGGTTGTAAGGACTTACTCTCTTATACATCAAATAGCTCAAATGTTTATAAGATGAGAATCTACTTTCATCATAGAACCTACACTATTTGAGATTGTCCTTTCACATTATCATAACATATTCAAAACATAGTATAGTTTAGAGTAAAATTGAGAAAACCTTTAGTGGAATCACTTTCACTAGATTATCATAACCTTATTCATTTCTGCATTCATGTGCGTGTACATAAGTCAGAAAGCCTATCACCAAGACACCTTTATACAACACATGTTCATACTTTACAAGTCATGTTCTTTTGACGGATAAAAAGATATTAAGGTGCATATGAGAATTGTCCTTTCAATCTTAAAAAAACATGTGATACACATTTTTATGCATAGATTCTGTATGTACATATTGGTCTTTCTTATCATATAATAGTAACATCATAGTTATCAAGGAAATCCTTTTAATAGAATCACAACACATTTACAATACTCCTCAAGTCATGATCCACTCAAACATAGAGCATTTAGGGACTATAAACCACACACCCATATTTTATTATAAGAGATTAGAGTACATTCAATATATTAATAGAACACTCCTAAAATTCATAAGATCACACATTCATATAGGGTTATATAGGTAGGGTTCATTCTACGATAGTATTCATCACAATCAAGCATGTTTATCATACCTTACCCCAAGATCGTCATTCACATTATTCTTCACATTATCAATACACCAAAATCATTTTACTAGAATTGAGAACTACACACATAACCTTCATACTCATGATCATCATAATATCAATTCACCTTATATCTATTTCCTTCAAATCCACGATCACAAGATGAACAGATAGAAAAGAAGTAAACATTGCCACTACAATTGGACCAAACCATACAACATTCATTCCAAGAATATAAACTATAAATCTAAGGTCTCTGAAAATGGACTAAGGTATCTAGATCCTCACCTGTTCCTAATAGGTTTATAATATTCTAATTAAGTGTTTTAAAGTATGAATACTTTATTTGAAGTTACTTGGAGGTCAAATGTCCAAGAAGGTCTTAGACGTTCAAGTTATTAGCCTTGAGACGTGTTAGTGTGTCTAGCGTGCCTTGGTATGTTTTACATGTTTTATGATGCTAAAATTTATTGGGAAGGACCTATAAATTTTTATGATCGTAATTAGGTTCGAAATATATGGTAACAACTCCCCAAGGAAAACCTAAATAGTACATTAGGAGGACCCAAACATTGCTTAGATACTTCCTTGGCATTGTGTAATCGACGACTAATGACTATTGCCTCGTGGATGAAATGATTTTCCGTCGATTAGGGGAATTACTCAACACATAGGATTGTGAGCTCAACCCAAAAATGTATACTCACTCAAAATAGATGTACATGCATTATGGCACCGTCGTTCCAACGACGATCCATTGATGCACACCTCATTTGTGTTTGCAGTTTCTGTCGTGCACGCTGCGAAGTGAATTAGTGAATGTTAAATACAACCCCACTTCCTAAATATACCCTAATAAGTTATTTTATCTATTTTTAGGTATATCAAGTTAGTTTAAAATATCGAAACCCCTATTCAAAGTCATTCTGAAAAATTAGACTTTCCATCTAAAACAAAGTCCTCTCTAGAAACCTCATTGGAGATGAGGTTGAAGAACAACTTGGTGAATTGATTTCCACGGATTATTCATCAAGATTTTGTGATATTTTTCAGATAATGAGTTATGGTGATCCTTCATCCTTAGTTATCCTTTCATCTAAATAGTTCCTTCAAAAGGTTTTCAATGAGATTTCATGATCAAACTCTATTTCTTTCAATCTAGCTATGGGTTCTTTCTCAAAACTATTTCAAAACCATTCTTATGATTAATTGTTTATTAGAAACTTTTTTTAAGGATCATTTTCAATCCAATTTCATGATGAACCCATGATCCTCTCAATTTCTCAATTAAGACTATGATTTGGGCATCGTCTTCTTGATGTTATGTTCATTGCAGTATGATTAGATTATGTTCAATTGATTATATATAATGTTTTCTATGTGAATTTATGATGAACTATTGTTAATTAATAAGTGATAATCAAATAATAGAGAATTGGTAAGATTGCCCTATTCCTTCTATTTTGTATTAACTAGTTGTGAATTGACCTTTATAGTGTTGTATGGTATAGTCCACTTATGGTAGAGGTGTTTACATTCTTGTAAAAATCTATATGTGCTTATCATGTCCTTGATGGAGAGTTTATGAATTATGAAGTGTGGGTATGATGATGACATCTATGAAGTATTATGCGTAGTATTTCAATCTAGTAGCATGTGCTAGGTGTTGATGATGTTTTCTATATTTGAATGAAGTTATTAAGGCTATTAATGGTATATTTTATTCTATTTATGAAGTTCTAATGGTGAATGTCCCCCTTCTTAGCCAATGTTAGGAGTCTTGGATTCAATTGTTGATGGTGTCTTGTCTCCTATGCTATAATGTGGTGTGTGGTCTATGAATGAATGTGTAATGTGATGTTAAGAGGATGGTTGACTCAATGTTGTGTTGATAGAAATTATTTTACCATGTTGTCTAATTTAAACACACCTCATGCGTGCTTAGGAGTAGTATAGATTCAAGGTGTCTAATGAAGCCGTTCTCATATGCCAACTACTATGCATATAAATATTTGATCCATGAAAGTATGTAAATGTATCTTAACTAGGAGGACTTATCAGGTGTACTAGTGTAGGCAAGGGTATAGGACTTTGCCTATACAATGCATATGTCGAAAATGATAGAATACTTCCTAGGGTTATTACTTCATGTACTTAAATATGAATGCATGATTAACCTATGAACAAGATCATCATTAGGACCATCATACTTTCCGACCATCGATGAACGGATCGGATTAACCAACCAAAGTTGGCTTCAGTCATTATGTATTGAACAGAAGAAAAAGCCCCAGTAACGGTCGGACGATAGTAAAAAGTCATAGCAAACCCAGTAGCTACTTGTACTAAAAAACAAGTAAGCGTAATTCCCCCTAAATAATTGTATATGATATGATAAAGTATGAATTGTGTAGATTCTAAATGTGTTTATGTGAATGGTGTTCTCATATATATTCAAATAGACCCACATGAAAGCATACCTATGAAAACATGTATGTTAATCCAGTCAAGTAGGGTCCTTTGAAAAGGTTTCTCAATTGTACTCTAAACTAGACTATTATTGAATATTCTATTTCAAAGTGAAAGGTTTTCTCACATAATTTAGGTTAACGAAGGACATTCTCATCTATAACCTATGAACTATGCATATGAGGAGTTAATATCGTAAGGCTTATTTTATGAAGTAAAGTTAATAATGACTTTTTCAATAAAGAGTAGTTATCATAGCACCGAGTGAACTTGATAATGATAGGTGTCACTTCCAAATATGGAAGGTAGGTTCACCAATTTCTTATGAGATGGAAATTGCCAAATGTAGTAAGTGAAGGTTTGTAGTAGCAATATCTTAGCTTTATTACTATGTGCCCCGTAGGATATACCTAATGGATCCACATGGATAAGTTATAATGTATGGTTCTACCTGTTGAATTAGAGAACCTCTGTGTCGGTTAAGGTAAAATTTCCTTAAGTAAAATGGAAAATGGATGTAAAGTAATGAACCCTAACTAGGATAAAATTAGGAATGTTGCTTAGTGTAGGTGAGAATAATGAACTTACATATGCCTTATATAAGTATCTTTTGAAGGATGTTCTAGGATGATGTACTATATCTATATGTATGTCTCTTATGCATGACATTATGGTATTGACCTAATTTTATGATAATATGCATAGCATAAGTCGTATGGTCTCGATATGATGAGGTCTGACCTTATATACATAATGTTGATCTTATCGACTATATGATGAAGTTTACTAGACTTGCCATGTTTATATATGAATTAAGTGATAAGTTTTTGGTCTCTTTGTGAGTTTAATTAGTATGTGTGAGGTTATGGGACTTCACATATGCATTGCACTAGTTGGATTATATTTCGATTGTTCGTAAGGTCTTATGATGTCTTTATGAAGTGAAGACCAAGTTATTATTGACTATTGTCTATTTTTATGTTATTGGTAGTGTTGACTTGGAAAATGTCTTGAAATGAGTCTTATATGTTTTTCATAAAGTATGTTGGATTATATGTGACTCATGATATTTTATGTTTATGTGATAGTATGGGTTTAAGTTAATGAAGCTTGCATGAATGTTACCTTTGAGGACATAAGGTTATGCTTGAGTGAGGATGGTGGAATGGGACGCCAAGAATTTGTGGATCAAGTCTTTCTCATGAAAATGGAATACTCTCAAAGGTCTAACCATCTAACCACTACATCCCCCTTTCTAGGAGAAACTCCCCTTTACCCTTTCAAATACAATCATCTTTCTTTCAATGGTTCCATTTTAAACAACTTTAAACCATATCAACAACCACTTCTTCACATTTCTAACACTATACCTTGCCATTCTTTCCCACTACACTACCCTTTAAAAGCTAACTAAACCAACCTAAATCTACCCTCACAACCTCTCATATCTTATCTAACAAGTCACATCTCATGTTTTCTTTCCCTCAAACCAATCTTCACAAAGTCACACTTGAATGACCAACACATAAAAGAACAAGGGAAAGAACCATATACCAAGCTCTTATGGATGATTAGATTAATGAAGGAGTGAAACCTTTCTTAGCACCCAATAGCCTACTATTCATAATGTGGTACGCTTCACATTATGAACATGACTCTACTAGATGTGGTTCATGAGACAACTACGACACTCCCAAACCTTATGCTCTGATACCAAATTTGTAACGACCCACAAGTACACCCTAGAAGGTAGAGCATCCTTGTGTCACCTCATGGCAAATAAGACTTCGAGAAGTCCACTAAAGCCACTCGTATCATTCATTGAATAATAAACATTATAAAATGAGTAAGAATTTAAAACTTTGTTCACATACGAAGAACTCTTTTCGTAAGCAATACGCAAGTAAAAGAGTTACATTAAAACATTTAACCTTTTACAACCTCTCATTGAACCATCTAAACTTTTGAGTATATTATACTATGGACTAAGCCCATACAAGACATAAAATAAAGATTAAGACATAAAGGAACATGTGGATATTGACCTCGAATCAATGAGGAGTCAGCAATAGTGAATCTTCAACCCTTAGCAACCTGTCCATCCTCCATGGCATATCAAGAATTCCACTTCCCTACACTTTAGTCAAAAAAGGAAAAGAAGGGGTTAGCACATTAGATGCACTAAGTAAGGAAGAATCCAGTAATCATGATAAAGGGACATTTAGTAAATAACATACTTCATATGAATTTTGTTTAAAAGACCATGTTATAATAATAGGAACAAAACTTAATACCTTAGAAATACTTAAGAAATCATTTAAGCAATTTATCACATTTAAAGGAACATTTTACAGTAAGCTAACTCACTGTTACTGTGAATTCCTTCACTGATACAGTGAAGTGCTTTAACTTCCTAATGAACGCTTTCTAGAATGAAATCTTATCACTAAAGCTATCCTAATACTCATTAAGTAAGACAAAGAGGGACCGCCCGTACACCCTCTCTAGGCACACCTAAATGATCCTTATGACCACCCATAATGTGATATATACACTTACAATATACCAAGTACATGAACATGGGATTCTCCTACCAAAACGATTATAAGGTTCACTTTAGTGAGTTGTGAAGCGACCTCCCATACAATCTCTTTAAGACACACTTAAGGGATCCTTTAGACTACCCATGATAAAATCATCTACCCATGATAAAGTCATGATTACCTAACATAATAGATTCATAGAATATGACATTCTCCTTTAAAAGGTTATCAAAAGACCTACTCAAGTAACTTAAGAAGATAATATCCATGATTGACCTCTTCAAGATTACCTAAGTAATCCTTAAGACTACCTATGTTTTTATCATGTCCACATAATCAGCCAACTTTCATATCTATAGTCATTCTTAAAAGTTATCTAGATAAGAGATGAAGTGACCATTCCTATGCGCCCTTCAGACCTTAACTAGACAACCCTTAACTACTCTAGATAAGTACTTATTCATTTAACATGATTTCTTAACTTAAGTCATTAAGTCATTAGTTCATTTATGTGACATTCATTAGATAAATACATTCAAGTAATGGTCTTGGAGAAGACTTAGGGACTCTCGCTAACATCTTCAAAGCCTATTGTGCAATGTGTAGATAGCATCCCATACCATGACCTAAACTTCATAGAACTTCTCCAATACGAGTAGGTATCCCATATAATGAGAATAGGCAATAACCAACATAGACTATGGTAGCAAAGTATGGAATCCGGAGTTTCAACCTACTCTGATGGAGGGTGTTCTACATACTAATGGTAGAACTTGGACACATCCCATGTAGGCACATGGTTAAGGAATATAAAGGGCTTACTTTGTACTTTAGTCTCGTTCTTCACTAGAGATACTTGCCAAACCATACTCACTACGTGCTAGACTTTGCTTTCAAAGTGTAATTCACATTAAGGATCACATGAAGAGGTTCCATATCTAGTACATCACCCAATCACATTCACCCTACCGAAGAGGTCCCCTAGGGCTCCCTTACAATCGAGACAAAGATAGATCTAATGACTTCCTAAGGATGATATGATGTCGATCCATACAACAAACCTTTACTCCATCATTCATTACAAGAAGTATACCATTACGACTTCCGACTTCCGTCTTCAAGGTTCATAACCTTACAAATAGGTTTAAGGTTTAACATAAAAGATACTCATAGAATCATTCAAGGTCTTATGTCATTCATACATACAAGACTAAGCTGCTTTAACATCATAAGTCAAGCCATCTCATATTCATATTTATTTATTTGTTAAGTAACGGACACAAGTAAACCACAAAACACAAAAATGACTTCACCTTATCATATATATCATATCATTCTAGAAGCACATGGGAATGACCATTATCATATTTAAGTCATCCTATTCACTACTATAACATCATCAATATAACCATCATAGAGTCATATAGTGTACTAGGAATAATCAGGCATCAACTCTAAGACTACACACATAAGGACATAGTCATAGTCTAACATGATAATCTAACAACATCAATACAAGAACACATACATTCACATTACTCACATATAGATAGATATGATCCTACTTCACATAAATCAACTACATAAATAATCATAATACATCAAGTAGTGCTGACAAGTTTATGATTATCATAATACATAAAGTAACACCGACAAGGCAACATTATTCACATAGTACCGCTAACATAAGTGGACCATACCAATCATCATTGTCGTACAAAAGCTATATATAATTGTTAATAGAGTTAGGGCAACATACCACCCATTCAATCTCACAACTTCAATCCATAGCCAAATCAATGAACACGATACTCAAAGGCCCTTACCCATGGCCATGAACATCAATTCAAGCTTAATATACAATTGATTTAAGAATATACAATACTCAATTGATAAAATTAATAAATCCTATAAACCACACCATCATGATCTATACATAAATCAAGAGCCCATAACAATTTATACATGAATTCATTAATATCAAAGCATGATCACATCACCCATATTTTAGTCAAATTGAGAGATTTGAGAAGGTAAAGGTTTCATGGAGAATTTCATTGTAAAACATACATTATACATCAATAATATCATATCTTAAAGTTCTAAAATGTTTTATGCAAAAACCAAAGACTTTGAGTAGAAATCGGACTTTTCATCTTTTTGAAATTTATTAAATCATCTTTGAAATTGAATCTAAGGTGATACAAGGACTATATGAAGAACTCCCATACCTTATAAGAGAACCAAATGATAATTGAATAAGAAACTCCATTGAAGATCCATCGTCAAATCCCTCTTCATCTTGAGCTCTCATGGAGGTTTTTTTGGAGAAAGTTTGGGAGGGAATGGGTTTTGATCTAGGTGCTAGGGTCTAAATGAGAGTTTAATGACTCATATACTCTTAAAATACCCATAAACACCTGAAACAACCGTCCTACTAGTTTATAAGACTTTGGGTGAATTTCTCGAAAACCCCCAAATCTTAACACAAAACTAGCAGAAAATGCAGCACCATCAACACCCACTATAGACGGTCCGTTGGTGAGACGACGCTCGTTGATGGGGTCTGTTTGTTTTGAATGAAGCTCTTCAAACTGCAGGATTCATCTAAACCTCGACTCCACCTATAGACAAATCATCGTCTGATCGACTGCCCATCGTTTGGGGCAGTCGATTCAACTGCCAAGCACTGTTAAGCTCCAAGTTGGGGTTCTCGATCTAAGGTCCGTTGTGGCTCGTAGGGGGAGTTGTACCTCGACGTTAAACCTCTAAGAACACAATTCTAGGCTTTAGGAACATATCCAAACACGTTGAACATAAAAAAATCCACACAGCACACAAAAACACATCCAAACTCACAAGGATGTCAATGAGTATCATTCGAACGTCACAAGACGTTCTTGGACGTTTGACCTCCATACCTTACCAAACTCAACATGTTAACTCTAAACACTATTATAAAACATATAAGTATATTATAAACTCATTACTCATAGATTAACACATGAAAAAACATAAGGAACGTGACTAGTCGTTAAACTTCTTGGTCGTCCTTTAACATTTTGAATTTTTGAACGTCTTGGATGTTTGACCTCTAAACTTCATCAAACTCACCATGATTCGTAAGAACATCATTTTCGATCATATAAGGACCTCATGAACTCATTAAACACACATAAGAACATAAAAACACATAACGCCCCTTAGGTGACTAATCGTCGAACGTCTAGTCATCCCTTGACGTTTGACTTCCAAATAACATTAAATCACACATGCATACATTATAACACTTAATCAAAATGATAACAATATAATAGGAACAAGTAAGTCTTTACACACCCTAACTCATTTTGTGGGTCTTACAATATCCCCCACGTGGGAACATTCTTCCTCGAATGACACCTAGAACATTTTAATCACGACAGAGACTTCAATGAATCATAGAGCAACTTAAAAAGGTCATAAAATCGTAATATAAAAGTTAATGCACCAAACATACCTGGAGCAGAACTTCAAACCATTTAGCACCCAATGCAACACGAGCAAGCACAAATTATTATTTACTCACTCTTTAATGCATCAAAAACATACACTCTTATTATGTTCATAGGAAGAACATCCGCCTCCTAAACATAACATTGTCATTACACTTCATTATTATTATAAGATTGTATTGCAACCATCTTTAGATCACACCTAGGAATTTTCAACAACATTCAAGAAACCAACACGCACTTAACTTCAATGCACATAGACTTGAGTCAATCGAATCAACAAGAATCTTTATTAGTTACACCTAGTGCCACGAGGCTCATACTCAATAACACCATTCTTAGTGTATCCATTAAGGAATGTCCTTCTCCTCAACACACTTACATTCCTCATGTGTTCCCACCCAAGAAAGGCACAAAAGTCAATTTTACTGTAACATGACAATTTATAAACTTTTAATCATTGTATGCTCAAACATACTTCCTATTGAAGCCAAAATGGTAATTCACACCACACACATCACAACAATAGGAAGTCATTTCAAAACATTTTAATTTATATCCTATCAATATCTTTATTAAACATGCATCATTTAAAGAAAGTCGTACAATTTATAGGCACACACAAGAACAATAGCTACAGACATGCGTTCACTTTTCAAAAGTGAGCCTAATATCATGCTTTCCAAAACATAAAAGTCATATAGCTTTCAAGACATTTTTCAATTTAATTTCAAGGAGACTCAAATTTTTCATTATAAGGTTAAACCTGACATATCAAAAGTGACTTCAAACATATTTCTGACCTAATCTCATGAAGTTAAATGCACAACTACTATATCAAGATGCACTATCAACATGAGAAAACCATGAAGTTTAATCATAAGATACTGTCAAGCAAGACATACACAAAAATATAGAGGTCATGCAATTTATACTTTATACAAGATTCCAATCATGAACAAATTTACTAAGAATTCATTAGATTCAAGTTCAAGTAAGAATAGAAGAATAAGATGGAATTATTTATAACCTTAATACTCAATCACCATCCCCCACTTAGGGTAAACTCAATTAAGAGCAGCCTAACACAACCTCGAGAAGATCATAAACTTATCGACCTTCCTTTTCATCACTTAAAAGTGATTACCACTTTAGAAGGAATTACAGTAAGTCATCATAGGAAATAAAATACATTCTTAACCTTATCATCTTAGGCAAATTATCCCTCAATTATCAAGATAGGTCATATTACTCAACCACATAAGTTCTTTTACAATACTATAGACACCAAGGTCATACAACATTAGGGGAAATAATAGAGGAGACTTAGACATAGGGCCTCTTCCTATTCTTTTTACCTTACAGTAAGGTAACTTCTAGGTCAACTAAACTCACATCATCACATTACAAGGACAATCATTCTACCCTGACACCTAGAATCAAGTCTATATAAGGACTCCAATCCATACAAGGCAATTATGAAGATGCTCACATATAATAAGGGCAACATTAAACACTTTTACACACGAATTCTTAGGCTACATGATTCTTTACAATTTAACATATTCCTAAAGCTTTTTAAATTTAACCATGTTATAAGACAATCATCATGCAAAACCATATAGCAATATACCATTCCAAAAGAATTTATTTTTAACCATAGAAACTTCCAGCATGCTTTAACTCCATCATGAAACATAATTCTCATATATAGTCACAATGGACATCATGTAAACATAACATATCATTTCTCATATTTCACATAAATAGCCATAATTGGCATAACATAATAAAAGCATGCTAAATTTACCTTCACACATACTCATCAAACAATAAAACTAACATAAGCATCAAAACTCACCTTTTGTTCCTCAAGCATAGAGATACAATGTCATCCAAGCAATCACATCTAAAAGGCCACCGTGCAAGAAAACATAAGAGAGAGATCTTATAGAGTTAAATTATATGGCATTACATGAGAATAATTAACAAGAAAAACTCTATCGTCTTATAGACTCTCGCTCATTGATTTGTTGTGATTCACACCGATGATCGAGATTCTACTAGACATGGAAATACGAGACTTTTGGAACCTAAAACCACTTTGATAAACATCATTCTCTGATACCACATTTGTAACATCTGGGGAGCACCCCCAAGAAGTAACATGGTGTACATGACCTCTTAGAGGTTTTATACAAGCACAAAGATTTAATTCATCGCATTGTCAGTAAATTTATCAAAAATTTAAAACTTCCTTAGAACATCATATGCTAGATCATTTCTTCATATATACATAAAATATTATCATACATAGTGAAAGACTCCAGTATCATTTTGCCATCCAATATCATAAGAGTACTTAGGGACACGACCCTTATAAAATAATACATAAGTACAATAATAAAATACATTACAATAAAGGCACAACTTAGGTAATCCTTGAACTTACAGATTTCTTTCCTTGGCTCGCGAATCACAAATCAATACCCTCAATAATAGAGACATCCTTTAAGCTTCCATAACCTACACTTTGTGTAAAAAGGAGAGAAGAATGTATTTAGCACAAGAATTCAATAAGTAAGGAAAAAATGCAAAAACATGCATTTAAAAGGGACATTTTCTTAAAATCATACATCAAGTATTTTTGAGTAAATCTTCATAAAACCTTCATATAATATCATTTATATTATTCACATACAACATATGGACATATTAAAAAGTCAAACATCATATAAAATCACCCATAGTATTTAAGCCACATTTTGGAGCATTTTACAGTAAGCTTCTAACACTTTACAATAAGCTTTTCCTCTTTACAATGGACTTCTTCTTTTAACTCATTAACCTCCCAAGTGACCCTCTATTGATACTTGGTGTAACATATCACCTTAATGTCAAAAGGAAAACCATACCTACTACTTACATAAGCAAACACATACCATCATGGAAGCATAATACATCAAAGACACATTTTAGCCAATACTGTAAGAATATTACAGTAAGCTACATCAACTTGCTCATATACTAACTTCACTTCACATCAATGCATTATATGACCTTAATCACAATCCTACTCTTAGTCTACTAGTGTAATGTAATGTGAAGCCCCATAACCTCACACATACTTAGAAAACCTACCATAAGATCAGAAGCATTTACACTCTTTTTTAGACATCAACAAGTCAATGAATACGACTTCATCATGTCAAAAACCTTCATAATGTAGTCATTAAGACTAATTCTCTGCATACACAACAAGATCACTTCATTTAGGCTAATAAAATGCATTTCATCACAACAAGTAGACAAATACTACAAAGTCATGTATAAGGAACATATACATAGACACATGCATTAGAACACCTTCCTAGGACTTCTTTCAAGAGACACTTGTGCAATTCATAGGTGAAGTCCAATACCCTCACCTAAACTAAGCAACTACCCTTAGGTCATCCTAGTTAGAGTCCTTACTTTACTTCCATTATCCCTTTTACTTTAGGTAAACTATAGCCTTAACCAACACTTAGACCATGGGTGCTAAACATGGAATTTGGTGTTGTAGAACCTTACACAAAGGAAGGCATTTCTTACCTAGTAAAGTGAAACATTAACACATGCTAGAATACTAATTGATATAACTTTGTATATCCTATATGGCAAGAATAGTTATGGAACTTGGAGGCATATATGTGAAAACCCTTTTATGCGTAATCAGGAATTATGGTTATTCAGTATGGAAACATCACTTTTTTTCCTTTGGGCTATGAGGCTAACAACCTCAGGATGCTTATGGTGACCTAACTTCCTCCAATATTACGGGACAACCCTCACTTCAATTTCACTCGATTCTAAGCTAACTTCACTTTCTATTAAAAAGCCTTTATTAATTTTACTTTATAAAATTGGGCTTAGGAGTGTCATCCCATCATATGCTTATCTCATAGGTCATAGATGTAGGTTTATCAACCTAAATTATGTGATAAACCTTTTCACATGGACATCACGTATGTAAGCACCTATCTAGCTGTAGGTATACATGAGCACACCTTTCAAGGCCCCTTTATTAACTAGATCTTCTTACATGTGTGTGTGTATAATTATATGTGAGAAAAACTTTCACATAACACATATATGTCACACATGTTCTATATTAATGCATAGGTCTATAAGTATAACTATATAAGCAATCCTTTCATATAAACACATCAAAACACTAACCGCATTCATACCTCATCATATCATATACTTAACATCTTACCATATAAGTGATATTCATAACTTTTTCCATACATTCATTTTCATGTACATATAAACCAAACCTAGAAACTATCATATCAAGGTGCACATGTGCAATGCATAAACAAGGTTACATACGCTTGACCACACTAGTACACCTATTAAGTCATCCTAGTTAAGGGAATACATAAGATACTTCACATATGTTTACCTTACATGCATATTAGTAGACCTTTAGTAAATATGAGAACTACCTTTCATTAGACACTTTAACCGTTTACAACATTGTATGCATGCATAATTTGTGATTATGTGTGTAAATTGTTCGACAAGATCACATAATGCCTATCAACCAACATATTGAAGCACCCACTCTCTTAGGACCACAGTGCACAACCAAGCATAGACCAAACAACACGATTGAGCATAGGAGGCAAGAAAAATTCATATTACACTTTAACACTCCTAACATTAGCTACTCACACATTAACCTAGGGCTACATAGTAAGGGGTCATCAATCCTTAACACATCATTTATGGAAGCACCAACACATTATACTAATATAGATATACAAATGCTTATATAATAGCCATTCAACCTAGATCACAACTAGAATATGAAAGTAGACATAAGCTTCTCATAGTGTGATCATCATACCACCACAATAAGTGGACCATACCACCCAATGCCACACAAGGCTTCACGAACAATACTATAGAGAAGTAGAGACGTAGAAGAGTACATCAATTCTTATCAATTTATCATCCTTTGATCATCATTGAACAATACAACCTTTTTATCAACAATACGTTATAGGTAAGTACCTAAATATACACCTAACATAATGAAATCGTACTTAAATCCCTACAACATAAAGATACCTACATAGGAACTAACAATCTACTCAACAGAGAGTAGATGAAATAGGAAATGTTACTAATTCCCTAAAGCCTTGATCATCAATCATATTTATATCAATAATGTACATGTTTGAAAGTATCTAAATAGATCGAACATCATAACTAAGTTATTCTTCATCCACGATATGACATAGATAACAAGATATACATTACTATATTAATCAATAGACTAGAAGAACCTAGATTAATTCATACAAGCCATCTTTGATTTGATCATCCAGGATTTATACCAAAATTTATCTATAATATTAACTTAAGGATGTAGCTATAATCATCCTAACATAATCGAATTCCACATTCATACATTATAAGGTCAATGTTACAGTGAACACATAGAGACATAGGTTAGTCTTGTTCAAATCATCATATATTGATCCACATTGATTATTCATTAACAATTCACCATAAATATCAATAATAAATAGTATACAATAACAATTCAATTTAATAGAATCACAAATCCACCAAAAACAAG
This sequence comes from Solanum chilense, assembly GCA_032847665.1. Taxonomy (NCBI): domain Eukaryota; kingdom Viridiplantae; phylum Streptophyta; class Magnoliopsida; order Solanales; family Solanaceae; genus Solanum; species Solanum chilense. The sequence continues at coordinate 52,818,176 of CM064967.1, forward strand.
CCAGATCACAATGCCCATGCATAGGCTAAATCGTGTTTTGGAAGTGACATGGGTTCACAATGAAATTGGATTGAACTTCACGTTAAAACCAATAAATAATCATCAATTCATCATGAGTAATCCATAAATGTTTTGAGAATTAACCAATGGCTAGATTGAAGAAGTTTGATTAGGTAATCTTTTTTTGAAAACCTTGAGATTAACTCTGTTGATGGATGGATAACTAGAGATGAAGGATCACCATGCCTTTATTCAGAAGAAAGCCTCTAAAATTTTATGAAGAATCCATGGGAATCCAAGCTCCAAGTTGTTCTTGAGCTTCACCTTCAATGGAGGTTTCTAGAGAGAATTGCTTTTGGATGGAAAGTCTAATATGTGAAGAATGGACTGGGAATAGGTTGTTAACGTTTTTATCACTTAAATACAACCAAAATATTTTAATGAACCAAGAAGGGTGAGGTTAGTACATGGGTTTAATTTCTCATTCACCTCTTAAATAAATAGTGTGCAGGTAGTAGTTGCAACCAACCATCGACGGACAGCATTGACAAGGCGTCCTGCTTCTCCATTGTTGGTGACTACAACTCCTTCTTTGATACAAAAGGCTCACCAAGAAAATTTATGATCTATTCGTCCCATTGACGCAACATTAATTTGTAAACGGGGTGTAAACTTGGCTCGTCGATAGACACTGCCAAGGCAATACAACCTTTGGTTCTTCTTGAGGGCTTCTTGCGGGCCCTTGGGAAGTCATACCTTGGCATTTCAAAATGTAAATATTAAAATTAAAATGTCAAGGACCTTCCACATCCGTTTCACCCAAAAAAACTATACGCAACTCGTCCAAACATGCTAGTCACCATCAAGACACACACATACATGTCTCAAGGGCTAAATTTCAAACGTCTTGGATGTTTGACCTCTAAACTTAATGAAACTCACCATACTGCATAAAAACATCAATTAAAATCATATAAGGACCTCATAATCTCATGATACACATATAATCAAATAAAACACATAAGGCCCCTTAGGTGACTAGTCTTTGAACATCTTGGTCGGCCCTTGACGTTTGACTTCCAAATGATTTCAGATCACCCATGCACACTTTAAAACACTTAATTAACATGTGAATAAGATTAGAGGAAAAAGTGAGGATCTAGACACCCTAACTCATTTTGGGGCTCTTACATTTTTGTATTCTTATTTATTACAAAAAATATTTCTCTGTACACTAAATGTATGGAATTCAAAAATTATATGTCGTAGTAAAAGTATTGAATCATTAATTTCACTTTGTCTATGAAGTTTATTTCCATTTTTACTATGGACTGTACACATAGATTAAAAGTTTCCTTTATTTTCTCATAATTTTGTGAATTGATAAATAAAATTATTTTGTATTAAGTGAAAGTATATTTTTTGTACGTTAAATACTGATCACAATCATTTTATTTTTTTAAAAAATTTGCTTAATATTATAATTTAATTTAACATAAATATTAAACTTTAAAAAATCTATATACTTACCAAAATACGCTGTAGAATGTATCCGAAATTGGTGAACATTTTAGACTGACAAAAAAATTAATTTAGTTTATTATTTAGTAAGAATTATAAGTTTAATTAATTTTAATAAAATTTTAGGATAAATTTGTCTATTATATTATTGGTATAAAAATTAAAATTATGAAATATTCCTTCAAGATAACAAAAGTTTTCCACTATTGAGCTGACACATAACATTAGAAATAATAAATAATAGGAGTTATTACTATAGTCACCAATAATATGAGTATCATATTTTTGCCATTCGTGAGGCTTGTTTCCTAGAAATTATGCTTCGTTCCTTGTGATAGGTCCTATATTTCCCGTCGTAACATCAAGGATGTTGTGCACAACGATGCAAAATTTATATCCATCAGTTTTTACAAATCCTGAGGCAGATGCGAATGGAGATGCATACTCCAATTTTGAATGTAGATACAGATATGGATTTATATCAAGATTTGGATGCAGATACAGATGTAGATTACGATTTTAATGCAGATGCAGATTTTGAGTTGATCTTCTTGGAATCATTTAAGTGAACTTTGACATTCGAAGGGGAAAGAAGAGATATAAATCTTATGTCACTAGGTGTGCCAATTTGTAAGCATCGAAAGTTTACATCCTTAAATACAACAAACAGGAAACGAAAATAACAAGCAACCAACACTATTTGTATATAAATGGATGTGAAAGTTATAATCTTTAGATAAACTTTGAGACAAGATATGCAATCCCCTGATTCTTTTCTGCAAAGATGTTCTTTTATTGGATGAAATACTTGCGACTTAATTTTAGGAGAGAATAATTCTTTGCACTTGCGGAAAACTTAGAGCAAAGAAATATTTGCATGCAAAACACAAGTTAATCACCAGAAAAGATGAAGAATTCTCTATGTATTTCTATCTGTCTTTTTCTTTTTCATCTTTCCTTTGGTCTTTGGGATTGTAGAACATGAGTTGGGCTGATTATATTTAAGTAATATGTTTTGACTTAAATATTTACCTGACTATATTAAGTTTTAATTTAACGTGGCTTATATATGATGAATGCATATATTAATCTAAAATATCTATGTATAAATAAAATTTAACCTTTCTACATCGGTCTTTGATCCAATCTTTCAAAAAGTGAAACCTCTTTTATGTATTATTGTGGTTGTTCATGTGCAAATTTGAGGTTCGATTGTGATCAAGACTAATGACTGGAATGGTGCGTTTAGTTAAACGAACTGAATGTGTACTACAATGAGGCAAACTAAGTTATATAGGCAATATGTAATCTTTAAACATCTCCTTATGACTATCTAGTTGTCGAAGAGTCTCTTATAACAAATATTGCACTCTAGCTGCTAGAAAGTGTGGAGTCTTGTTTGATTTTGTTACCAGTGTATTGTATGGTGAGGTCGTCTTGAATACTGTATATGATTACACCTACAACTTTCCCCGTTGGTCCGTTTGATTGAGTGAAGTGAACAATTAAAATGAGCTTAGGCAATAATTTTGAATAGTGAACAAATTTGACAATATACCCCTTTTGTGACTACCCTTGTGTGAAGTGTGAATCTAGTTTTTTAACCATTTGATACTATCCTTTTATTTGAAGAGACTTCAGATACTTTGACCTCATTATCCATTAACCCTTAAAAAAAGAGGAAAAGAAAAAGAGAAGAAGTAAAGACACTGAAATAGAGAAAAAAAATTATGAAATAAAGTGGTGAACATATAGAAAAAGGGATGTCGAGGGACTCATGACTTGTTTAATAATTGGGTGGAGTTCAAAAATGTTTGAATGTGAAATGAAGGACAAAGAGTTATATTCAGGTCATACTTCACAAAGGTAGAAGTCATTAAGCCCAAATGTACCTTTACACTCAGCCCCTTTACAAGCCCTAAGAAGATTGTTGTGATCTTTGTTGAGCTAAAGTGAATTTTGATTGGATAATAAGGGCAAGACTATGTGTGTAGTCGTGCATGTGTTATTGTTGAGTTTGAACTTGCATTTAAAGCAAGTATTGCGAACTTGAGTACCCTCAATAATGGCGAATCACAATTTGAATATTTAATTGCACAATTGAACATTTATGTGTACATTGAACCTTTTGTGTTCATTCATATTGAGTCTTATGTAACATTATTTAAGACATCCTTATTGAATTGTTGATCTTGAGTTTTGGTTTGAGGACAAGAAAATTATAATTTAGGGAATAACTAAGAAAAATTATTGAATTGCTGATCTCATAAACTTAACTATTAAACAAATATCTAAAGTTAAACTAAAAATTTCAACTAGTGTTTTTACAAGTAATATGACCTTTTCTTCTACTTCTTCTTCTTCTTCTTCTTCTTCTTCTTCTTCTTCTTCTTCTGAAATACTGATATACTAAGAAATAATAAATAAGTAAAATAAAAGGATAAATTTTATCTAGTAATATCCATTTTGAAGCAAACTTCATACGAATCTAAATCACAAAAGTAGCATTGCATAAATAACACCATTATTTTGTGTTGAGTCTAAAAAATAAATTCTTAAATTCTCTAAATTTTGGAAAAAATATTTTGAAGTATACAACTACATTACGACCAAAATTGTAAACAAAAATAAATAAATTTATACTACATCATGTTTACTTCATGTATTGGAAATGTATATATTAATGTATATATTAAGCATAATAAATTATTATAACATCAAAATTATATTCCTCAAGTACTCTAGGATATGGAAATACCCCCTTAGGATAGAAGAACTTAATTCATTATAATAGTGGTACCTTATATTCCGCTAGACTTCAACTCACTAAACGACAATAAATGACACAAAAAAAATTAAAATGCATGAAAAAAGAGTACAAGATTAAAAAAAAAATATGGCTGAAAAATGAGAAGAATCCACTTTATTAATAATCAACAAAGGGTAGTATGAACAAATATTTTTGTGAATTATCTTAAAACTAATGACCTTTTGAAGATGTGACAACCCTTTGGATAAGTTAAAAATTATCTAAAAAGTCACAATTATATTAAAAAGTGATAACTAATTGAAAGAGTCACAACTCTCTTGAAAAGTCACAAGTTATCAAAAGAAATTACAACCCTTCGAAAAATGTCACAACTTTTAAAAAATTCACAACTCCTTGGAAAAGTCAAAAACAAAGTAAGGTATATGATAATAATTTAGCATTCAAGTTAGGAGTTCATGCTTTCAAGGTAATATAAAGCTATAGATATAGATAGATATAGATAAATAATAGGTAACATAACTGTAGGGCCCTTTGAATGATTTAACTTTAATGCTTTAGAAAATGTATTAGGCATTGAATAATATTTATTGTATAATGAGACCTTCACACTTCGAAACTGTGCTTCTCAAACAACTTTCACCCCTTCCCATAAAAGATCCAAAAGTTCTTCTTTTCATCGCTTCACATATCCAGAATCTTCTAAGTCCTCATCTTTTTGAGCAAAAACCGACATCAATGGCTTCCAGTAAGTTTTCATCTACTTAAGTTATTGTTAATTGTTTATCAAATGTGTTTAATTTTGTCAAAATGGTTTGTAATTAACAATAAACATTTACGGAGGTACAGATAAAGAGACTGTGTTATGTTCGAGGTCTATTTGTTGTTTGAAATGTTGGGTAGGGTAGAAAGATCTCTTTCTTATAGACTCTAGACTAAAAAGAAAAGTATCCAAAACAAGATTTTATGAATACTAAAAAACCAAGTAGTAAAAACAAGATAAGTGCTACAGTAGATAGTTCTTTCCATATAAAACTCCCATTGTGGGGGTCCGATCCCATTAGTTAGTATATCAGGGAGAGGAAAGAGGTCTTAATGAATCATCATAACTAGTGAACATGTCCTTAATTTTCCATGTTTTAGATGTCTAGCTTTAATTTTGACTAATTTATTAATGAATGGTCTTATAAGAAGATTAGTTGTCTACAAAGATCATTTGTTTATCCATAAGATATTTGAGTTGAGTTTATATGAAAAGAACAGGTTGAAGTGTTACCTAGTACTTTGTGTTGGTGGTGATTGTGGGAGATATCTCATGGAACTAGTGTATTTTCTATTAAAAAAAGATGATGAAGCGGAAGGTGTGGTTTGGTGTTTTTATGTTTGTATGCGATACACCAAGACCATTTATTTTGAATCTTTTATTAGGCAATGCTTGTATATATATGTTGAATGAAAATTGTTCTTTGTAGTTTTCATTTGTATGGATGTTGATGGGGTTATTCTTTTATTCGCATAAAAGTGTAGAAGAACATCTACCACCATCTGTGGATTCTACTTCACAACCCCCATCACTCTTTGATGATACAACCAAGTTTATTTAAATATTTTCTTTTATTTCTTTCTTGTCTGTCTTATTAAAATTTATCTTTTTATCTGCCTTAAGAATAATGTGTTCTTTGTCATTATTAAATCTTTATTTCTCAAATAGAAGATTGTGATCTAAATCAGTTTTTTTGCTTGGAGGTTGGATATCAATTTTCAATGCCCCTATTCTTGATCTCTGTGGATTACCAGGAATGTTAAGGTTCTGCTTTATACCAGTTCCTCAATTCTAATTTTTCTAGATTTTCTCTTAACAGTTTGTTCAAAAAAACAACGACAACTTTCTATATTTGGAGGGTCTTTAATATTTAACTTACCAATTTACTTGTAATTGCATATCTTTTATGCTATTAAAATGTCATTACATGTGCAAGATCAAAAGTCAAAATATACTTTTGATATAGGTTAAAAATCTTTTACCCTTTTCAAATTTCATGTACTATCAAATACGGCCACATAAAATGAAAAAGAGTGAGTAGTTCTCCAATTTGTTTTCGTATTTACTAGTACATTGTGAAAAAGCTAAGGCGGAACAACAGATGAAAAGCAACATGTAAGACCGCCAAAATGAGTTAGGGTATCTAGAGCCTCACATGTCCCTATAGGTTTGTTAAAGTATGCATGAATTATTTGAAGTCATTTGGAATTCAAACATCCAAAATGTCCAAGACGTTCGAAAGTTAACCCTTGAGACGCGCATGCATGATTTAAAGTGTGCTTAGCATGTTTGGATGTCTTGCGAGTGTTTGTTTTGGACGAAAATGATGTGGAAGGTCCTTGACATTTTAAGGTTTATATTTACCTTGGAAACATCTGGGTATTACTCCTCAAGGGCCCCGCATAAGGCCCTCAAGAAAGACCCAAAGGCTATCAAGATACTACCTTGGCAGTGTCAATCGATGGAGCCTAATGATACCTCAGCAGTCGCTTTACGCCCATCAATGAGGTGAGCGTATATCAGGACTTTCCCTGGTGAAAGCTCAAGTCAGTTGACAAGTCCCAGACCCAAATTACGGCCTGCAGTATAGTCAATCGATGGACCTGCTGGGCGTCGATGGGTCCGTCAATGCAGGCTGCAACAACTGCCATTCACGCTGTTTTCGTTAAGGGTTGAATAGGAAATTTACCCCAACATCTAACCGGACCCTAGGTAATTTTTTTGGTTATTCTTTTGGTTTTTCAAGTTGGTAAAAAATTTGACAACCCCATTCCCAATCCATGATTCAAAATTATAATTCCGTCTCCCTAAATATCCTCTCTAGAAACTTCCATTGGAGATGAAGCTCAAGAACAGACATGGTGAAGGGTTCTCAAGATTTCTTCGTCATGTTTCAGTGGTTTTTTTCTACAATAAAGTATGGTGATCCTTCATCTCTAGATGATCTTTCACCTAGAGAGTTCTTCTCAATGTTTTCAAAGAGAAAATCTGATCAAACCTCTTATCTTGAAATCTATCCACGGGTTTTTATTCAAAACTTTTCAAAGACTTCCTCATATTTAATTGATGTTAATTTATTTATGTAACAAGAATTTCAATCCAATTGCATGATAAACCCATGCTCCCTTCAAACTCTTATTTTAGCCTATGTATTGGTTATTATGATCTTGATGTTAGGAGGATTATAATGTGATTCAATTATGTTAAGGTCAAAGTAAGCTATTGTCTATGATGTAATGTGATGATTAATTATATGTTGTTGTTCGGATATTGATTGATTCTTGAAGACTTCACCTCTACTTCCTATCCATTGTCAATTTATAGTATTCACTATAATCTCGACTCTATATTGCATGAATGTAGAATTTGGTTTATGTAAAGATAATTGTACCTACTACATCATATTGATATTATTTATTAATTGTGTGTATAAAACATTGATGATCCAAGCAAGGTAGTTTTGGTAAGGATGATCCACATTCCTCCAATACTATAGATGTCACGACCCAAAATCACGAGTCGTGATGGAACCTATGTTCCCAACCAATAGGTAAGCCAACCAACATATTTTAACAAACTTAACTAACTAATAAGTGAAAAGACAACAAATTTCCAAATCTCCAACACTGAGTTCCTTATAAGTACGAATGCGGAAAACTGAAAAAAATACTACCCAAGAATTGGTGTCATAAGTACAAGAGCTTCTAAAATACGATG
>CM064967.1:52826323-52900602 GCA_032847665.1 Solanum chilense
TGTTATGAGAATTGTGATGCCTTAGTATAAAATGAAGGCTTGATGCACTTGTTATGAGAATTGTGATGCCTTAGTATAAATGAAGGCTTGATGTACTTGTTATGAGAATTGTGATGCCTTAGTATAAGAAGGCTTGATGAACTATGTGTTGTATTGATAATGCCTTGGTATAAAAGAAGGCTCAATGGATCGGAGTGCCACGTTCCGGCACGGGATAGAATGAGGATCGGAGTGCCACGTTCCGGCACCAGGATAGAATATGGATCGGAGTTCCACGTTCCGGCACGGGATAGAATATGGATCGGAGTGTCACGTTCCGGCACCAGGATAGAAATGAGGATCGGAGTGCCACGTTCCGGCACAAAGATAGAAATGAGGATCGGAGTGCCACGTTCCGGCACGGGATAGAATATGGATCGGAGTGTCACGTACCGACACGAGAGGAATAAGTTATGAATCTTGAAAGATGTTAATATGTTAAGTCTATGAATCTGTTAATGAGTATGGTTTTGAGGCATGAGTCCTCCTGGATGAACTTGGTGATATTATTGATGATCGTAGTATTTGTTGTTACTACATGTTGAGTATTATAGTTGATTTGTGAGATTAACTGTTATATACTGTTTTCTATTCTGAGTTGGCCGATGATACCTACTCAGTACGTGTGGTTGTACTGACTCCTACTTGTTTGTTTCTTTCTTGTATTTGTGGAGTGCAGCAACCGTTCCGTCGTCTTCAACTCGACAGCGATTCTAGCCAGTCTTCACTGCACCGGATCTCAGGGTGAGCTATGCTTCTAGCTTGGACTGGATCTTCTTCTTCTCGTCTTGATGCCTTGAAGTTCCGGCATGGACTAGCTTTCATTTGTTTAGTTTCTTAGAATACTCTTAGTTTCGTAAATTGACTTTAGATGTTCTTGTGATGATGACTTCCGGATTTTGGGGGATATTTATTGTATTTGTTTTTCGTATTGAGTTAAGTCTTCCGCGTTGTATTTTGAGTTAAGTCTTCCGCGTTGTATTTGTTTGGGTTTAGATTGGTTGGTTCGCTCACACAGGAGGGAAGTGTGGGTGTCAGTCGCGTCCCAGTTTTGGGTCGTGACAGGGAGTTTATAAAAAAGAATAAATTCGTAAATTATATAAGTATATATATATATATATTACACTCACTATTTAAGTTTATCATAAAAGTAATCAAACATCAAGTACTTTCCAAACACCAAACAAAACACATAATCATAAAAAATAAATGATGTGATGAAATGCAATGCAATATGATACCATGTAATGAATCTTTCCAGAATACCCAGTACTCACTCAATGTATATACATGACACTCCTCGGAAATACATCGAGAGTTCATGACCCATGGGGGACTCGCGAGGTCCATATACTGACACGGACGATCTCCACGTGTCTATGCGGACGATCTCAACGCACTATCATAATATCAAATAATTTTCGCACGGACGGTCTCCACGTGCCCAAATCACAATCTTAACATCTCACCATCCCCAGCACGGACGATCTCCACGTGCCCAACTTATACTCAGTCTTATGTCTATGCATGTGCACAATATTATTTCAATAGAGGGGATGATGATGCATCTCAATCAATCAATATGAACATAATACATAACCACCTCAATTTTCACAACTATACGGGTGAAATAAATAAAACACAATCACACAAGGAATTCAAGTCAATAATATATCAGCTAATGCCCATATGCTTTGGCATTCTCAAATTTCAATCCACATTCTATAATAGTAATTTTCCTTTTTATAACACCGGTACTCGTACCAATGCCCGTCACACCATTGATACGAGACCACCATTTCTTTCTCTTACCCCTTTGTCTATTTTCATTTTTTTTATCTTTAATTAGGAAAACGTCCTTCAACAAGTCTAAAAAGTCTTAACATACCTTAGATGCCGAGCTTGTGCCACGAATCTTTTAAGATTTTTCCTTTCCTTTTCGCAAGGTTTCAGAACGTTCCCAATCTACCAATTTTGCAATATTCGTAAGTAAGCAATTTTTTGTAGACATTCAAATTATTATATGTCTATCATAGACGCTAAAACTCACTCATATTTTCAACCAAACTCCAAATCTTGATATATATTGGTATGCCAAATTTTTCATACTTGCTAAATTTCAAGCCAAGAACTTAACTTTACATCTCCCAATACCCTTGAATTCAATGTTAAATTATATAATATACACCAAATAATTAATTACCTATCTCAATATATCAAATTAATATCTTAATTTTATATATGTATAAAATAAGAATCAACTCCCCCCCCTAATTTACAAGAAGACGAACCACTGCTCCACGTGACCTTCTCTTTTTTTCTTCAAACCATTCTGCAGATTGTCCATTTTTTTTTATTTTTTTTTTTAAAAAAAAATTATCATAGCCACTGCCAATCATTGGCGTATGATTGCCAACTGATTGGCATCCCCCCTACCTTGCCTAACATTGCATCCATGCAACTTTTCCAATTTTCAATCTTTTTCTTTTTTTTTTCTTCCCAATGTCACATACACCTGCAATATGCCAATTCCCTTTTTCTCTTTTTCTTTTCTTCAAATCCTGCAACTACGACTGTATATAAATTTCAACTTTAAAAATATTCCTATATATGGCAATCATTAGGAATTCTCAATAACTAAACATCCATTCAATTCAATCTAATAATTTTACTAAAGTTATATCTCTTTTAATAACAAGTTACAACAACAATACGATATCAACAGATTCTTCACGCCAACAATTTTTACCACTAATGCATGCTTATGCAGAATATAGATCGGTTAAGGAAAAACTTTTACCTTCAATATTTTACTTCGTTCTTCTTTGTTCTGTAATCTACGCTGCCCAAAAAAAAATCAGTTTCTCCCTCTTTTGTTTTCTGCCCTCTTAATGTTAATTAAATAAAATAAATAAACTAACCCCACTAACCTAAATTAATTAATGGGTCAAGTAAAAAGGTATTAAATGAATTATGGATATGACCCACTAACTATTAACTAGATTAATTCTTCACTAAAAATTTTATCAACTAAATATTCTTAGTTTCGAATAGTTTAAAAATACCCCTTTAAATTTTCAAAAGGAGTCAAACTAGTTCTAGTTCTCAAAACGACCTAGCGGGTCGTTACATCACCTACCACTCAAACAAACGTTCGTCCTTGAATGGAAAAAGAAGAGAGCTAACCTGAACGCTCAAAAAGATGAGAATATTTACTCCTCATGTCTGACTCTGTCTCCCATGTAGCCTCCTCCACTGGACGGTGCTTCCACTGAACCTTTACTGAAGCAATCTCCTTGGACCTTAGCTTCTGAATTTGCCTATCCAAGATGGTGATCGGCTCTTCCTCAAAAGTCAAATTCTGATCAAGTAACACTGAATCCCATTGAATCACATGATCACCACCCTGATGATACTTCTTAAGCATTGAAATATGAAATACAGGATGAACACTTGATAAACCTGGTGGCAAAGCCAACTGATACGCCACCTCACCAATACGCTCAACAATCTCGAAAGGACCAATATACCTTGGGCTCAACTTGCCCTTCTTTCCAAACCTCATCACACCCTTCATGGGTGAAACCTTCAATAAAACCCTCTCTCCAACCATAAACTCTAAATCACGAATCTTTCGATCCGCATAACTCTTTTGCCTACTTTGAGCCATGAGAAGTCTATCTTGGATCAACTTGACCTTGTCCAAGGACTCCATCAACAAATCTGTACCCCATGGTCTAACCTCAAATGCATCAAACCAGCCAATTGGAGATCGACATCTCCTGCCATACAGAGCCTCAAATGGTGCCATCTCAATGCTCGAGTGATAACTATTATTGTAAGGAAACTCCGTTAGAGGCAAGAACTGGTCCCACTGACCACCAAAGTCAATCACACACGCCCGCAACATATCCTCGAGAACCTGAATAGTCCGCTCAGATTAACCATCAGTCTGAGGGTGAAAGGCTGTACTAAGATCCACCCGAGTGCCCAACTCTTTCTGCATAGACCGCCAGAAATGAGAGGTAAATTGGGTTCCACGATCTGAAATAATAGATATAGGAACCCCATGCAAACGAACTATTTCTTGAATATAGATCTTGGCTAACTTCTCTGAGTTATAGGTAGTCTGAACTGGTACAAAGTGTGCAGACTTATTCAGTCGATCCACGATGACCCATATAGCATCAAACTTACCCAAGGTACGTGGCAACCCTACCAAAAAGTCCATAGCAATGCGCTCCCACTTCCACTCAGGTATGGGCATCCTCTGGGTCATACCTCCAGGCTTTTGGTGTTCATACTTCACTTGCTGACAATTCAAACATCGAGACACAAAATCTACTATGTCCCTCTTCATACGACACAACCAATAGTGTTGCTTCAAGTCACGATACATCTTAGTAGCCCCCGGATGAATAGAGTACCTCGAACTATGAGCCTCCTCCATAATCAATCTAGTCAAATCACCTGTACGAGGAACACATATACGACCTTTAATCCTCAAAATTCCCTCACTATCAAGAATAGCAGCCTTGGCTTCTCCTTTTAAAACCTTGTCCCTAATCTTACATAAATCACCATCATCAAACTGTTGAGCCCGAATCTGCTCCAACAAGGATGACCTAGCCTCTATATAAGCCAACACCTTACCAGATTCTGAAATATCAAGTCTCACAAATCTATTGGCCAGGGATTGGACATCCCTAGCTAAAGGACGCTCTCCAACCTGTAACATGGCTAGACTACCCATACTTACCGCCTTCCGACTCAAGGCATCTGCTACAACATTTGCTTTGCCTGGGTGATAAAGAATAGTCATGTCGTAGTCCTTGAGCAACTCCAACCATATCCGCTGCCTCAAGTTCAGATCTCTCTGATTGAATATATATTGGAGGCTACGATGGTCCGTGAACACCTCACAATGCACGCCATAAAGATAATGCCTCCAAATCTTTAATGCAAACACAACAGCCGCCAACTCTAAATCATGAATAGGGTAGTTCTTCTCATGAACCTTTAACTGCCTCGAAGCATAAGCTATCACCCTTCCCTTCTGCATCAACACACAACCAAGACCAATCCGAGAAGCATCACAATATACAACAAAACCCTCTCCCTCCACGGGTAGGGTCAAAATCGGAGCAGTAGTCAATAAAGTCTTGAGCTTTTGGAAGCTAGCCTCACATTCGTCAGACCACTGAAAAGTCACCTCCTTCTGTGTCAATCTAGTTAATGGAGATGCAATGGATGAGAAACCCTCAACAAATCGTCGATAATAACCTGCAAGGCCCAAGAAACTCCGAATCTCAATTACTGAAGTAGGTCTGACCCAATCTCTAACCGCCTCAATCTTCTTAGGATCCACCATGATACCCTCCTTGGACACTACATGTCCCAAGAATGCTACCGAACTAAGCCAAAACTCACACTTTAAAAACTTTGCATAAAGCTTCTTCTCCTTTAGAATCCCAAGAACAATCCTCAAATGATGCTCATGTTCCTCCATGGTGCGTGAGTATATCAATATATCATCTATGAAGACAATAACAAAGGAATCTAAATACGGTCTGAACACTCCATTCATCAAGTCCATAAAAGCTGCTGGGGCATTAGTCAGTCCGAAAGACATCACCAAAAACTCGTAATGACCATAACGTGTCCGAAAAGCCGTCTTAGGGATATCCTCCTCCCTAACCTTCAGCTGATGATAGCCAGATCTCAAGTCAATTTTGGAGAAAACTGAAGCACCGTGCAACTGATCAAATAAATCATCAATACGAGGTATCGGATATTTATTTCTGATGGTTACCTTGTTCAACTGCCGTTAGTCAATACACATACGCATAGATCCATCCTTCTTCTTCACAAATAACACTGCAGCACCCCAAGGAGATACACTTGGTCTAATAAAACCTTTGCTCAACAAATCCTGCAACTGCTCCTTCAACTCTTTCAATTCAGTCGGTGCCATACGATAAGTAGGAATGCAAATAGGCCGAGTGCCTGGCTCCACATTAATACAAAAATCAATATCACGATCTGGTGGAAGACCTGGCAAATCGGTCGGAAATACTTCTGAAAATTCACTCACTACTGGAATAGACTCAAGCATAGGAGTCTCAATACTAGTATCTCGAATGTCGGCCAAGTACGCCAAACATCCTCTCTGTACCAACTGACGAGCCTTAAGGAATGATATCACACCCTTAGAAGGATGATTAAGAGTACCTCTCCATTCTACTATAGGAATTCCAGGCATAGCTAAAGTGATGGTCTTGGCATGACAATTTAAAATTGCGTGGTAAGAAGATAACCAATCCATACCAAGAATCACATCAAAATCTATCATTTCTAAGACCTTTAGATCTGCATGAGTGTCATACCCCATCAAAGTAACAGTACATAAACGATACACTTGATCTACAACTATAGAATCCCCGACAGGAGAAGAAACACGTATCGGCAAATCAAGAGACTCACACAACAGTAGTTGGTCGATGACAAACCGGAATAATACCTGTGATAACAGCATCTGAGGCTTCAGCCTCTGGCCTACCTGGAAAAGCATAACAGTGAGAACGACCTCCATCAAATTGTGAACCTCCACGACCAGCACCTCGACCAGAAGGAGAACTACCTCTACCTGAATGAGAACTACCTCTACCATTCTGTGCACCACCCCTAGCTGGAGGTTGTGCAGCCCTGGAAGTCGAAACCTGAGAACCCTGATGTAAGCCATCACGTCTGGTCCTAGGGCAGTCTCTCACAAAGTGTCCCATATCACCACACTCAAAGCAACCCCTACGAGACGCTGGCTGATGAGAGGAACCGGAATGACAAGAATGCCCTCCACGAACTACAGGTCGAGAGGATGAACCCTGCAAAGTATGTACCGAGCTCGAAGAGTTATGCCCAGCGTAACCAGCCTCAGACGCAGGTATAGCAGCATAAATGGGTCTGCTGGACTGAGGGTGATAACCTCTGCCCAAGTAACCCCGACTCCTAAGCGGAGCACCACCATAATCACCTGAATAACGAGTCCTCTTTCCCTCTCGCTGCTCAAATCCCTCACGTCGAATCATATCCAACTCCTTAGCAGCATCTACAACTTTCTGGAATGGAACACCAGAAGCAGCAACCTGAGAAACTCCTAGACGAATTGGAATAATCAGCCCCTTAACAAACCTCCTCACTCTCTCAGCCTCTGTGGGAAGTATCATCGAAGCATGCCTAGCAAAGGCATGAAATTTACCCTCATACTCTGCAACTGACATACCATTTTGCTTCAACCCCTCAAACTCGGCCCTCTTGCGCTCCCTCTCACTGCGTGGAACAAATTTGGATAGAAATACCTGAGTAAACTCAGTCCAGGATAGTGGATGAGATCCAGCTGGCCTACTACTAATATAATCCCTCCACCACTGCTTAGCAGAGCCAGTCATCTGAAACGCTGTGTAGTCAACTCCATGAGACTCCACTAATCCAAGATTATGCAACCTCTCATGACAACTAACTATAAACTCATATGCATCCTCAGCTAAGTCACCAGTATAAGTAGGAGGATTCATTAGTCTGAACCTCCCAAACATCTTTTGCTCATCAATAGTCATAGAAGTCCTGTTCACCAAATATGATGTCATATCTGGAAACTCCATACTATCCAAACGAGGAGCTACAGCAGCAGCTGGCTGAGTCCTGGGAGTCTGAGAATCTGGAGCAACTATCGAATCTGGAGTTTGACCTCCAACACGAGTCTGTGAGCCATCAGAAGTGACAGGCAAAGCTCCTGCCTGGGCCATCCCCTCTAGGATTCCTAACATACGAGCCAGGGTATCTTAAAGCTTTGGGGGGACAATAGTACTGGTTGGAGCCTGAGCTGGCCCATCCCTCTCGACACGATCTTGAACATCCCCATGAATAACCTCTACATCAGGAGGTACGTTCCTATCACGACCCCGGGTAGCTACTGGTACTTGAACATCCACAGGTGCTGCAAAACGGCCCCTACCCCGACCTCGAGCTCGTCTCCTACCTCTACCTCGGACAGTGTTCCCAGAAGCAGGCGCAGGAATAGGATCCTGACCACCACTTGCCGATGTACGATTCCTCGCCATCTGAGAGAGAATGAGATATCAAGATTAGAATTTCTACAAGGTCAAGTGTGCACGATAGTGAATAAAAGAACAGAATATTTCCTAAATGTCCTATAGCCTCTCGAAGATAGGTATGGACGTCTTCATACCGATCCGCAAGACTCTACTAGACATTGCTCTTGTACTCTTGAGACCGATGAACCTAGGGCTCTGATACCAAATTTGTCACGACCCAAAATCACGAGTCGTGATGGCACCTATGTTCCCAACCAATAGGTAAGCCAACCAACATATTTTAACAAACTTAACTAACTAATAAGTGAAAAGACAACAAATTTCCAAATCTCCAACACTGAGTTCCTTATAAGTACGAATGCGGAAAACTGAAAAAAAATACTACCCAAGAATTGGTGCCATAAGTACAAGAGCTTCTAAAATACGATGCAAGTCTGAAACTAAAAAGACAAATCTAACATAAGGGATATCCTGTCTGAATACTGAATAACAGAATAAGTAAAACATAGAGGGAGGTGTGGGCCACGGAACAGCCAAGCAGCTCACCACAACTCCAAGACACTCCAAACTCGGACTCAAACTGCTACTCGAGATGTGCTCCTACTCGGAATCGAATCTGCACCACAAGGAGTGCAACAAGTGTAGTATGAGTACGAAACCACATGTACTCAGTATGTCTCATTGACCGACAACGAAGAAGTAGTGACGGGAGTTTATAAAAAAGAATAAATTCGTAAATTATATAAGTATATATATATATTACACTCACTATTTAAGTTCATCAATAAAAGTAATCAAACATCAAGTACTTTCCAAACACCAAACAAAACACATACTCATCAAAAATAAATGATGTGATGAAATGCAATGCAATATGATACCATGTAATGAATCTTTCCAGAATACCCAGTACTCACTCAACGTATATAAATGACACTCCTTGGAAATACATCGAGAGTTAATGACCCATGGGGGACTCGCGAGGTCCATATACCGACACGGACGATCTCCACGTGTCTGTGCGGACGATCTCAACGCACTATCGTAATATCAAATAATTTTCGCACGGACGGTCTCCACGTGCCCAAATCACAATCTTAACATCTCACCATCCCCAGCACGGACGATCTCCATGTGCCCAACTTATACTCAGTCTTATGTCTATGCATGTGCACAATATTATTTCAATAGAGGGGATGATGATGCATCTCAATCAATCAATATGAACATAATACATAACCACCTCAATTTTCACAACTATACGGGTGAAATAAATAAAACACAATCACACAAGGAATTCAAGTCAATAATATATCAGCTAATGCCCATATGCTTTGGCATTCTCAAATTTCAATCCACATTCTATAATAGTAATTTTCCTTTTTATAACACCGGTACTCGTACCAATGCCCGTCACACCATTGATACGAGACCACCATTTCTTTCCCTTACCCCTTTGTCTATTTTCATTTTTTTTTAACTTTAATTAGGAAAACGTCCTTCAACAAGTCTAAAAAGTCTTAACATACCTTAGATGCCGAGCTTGTGCCACGAATCTTTTAAGATTTTTCCTTTCCTTTTCGCAAGGTTTCGGAACGTTCCCAATCTACCAATTTTGCAATATTCGTAAGTAAGCAATTTTTTGTAGACATTCAAATTATTATATGTCTATCATAGACGCTAAAACTCACTCATATTTTCAACCAAACTCCAAATCTTGATATATATTGGTATGCCAAATTTTTCATACTTGCTAAATTTCAAGCCAAGAACTTAACTTTACATCTCCCAATACCCTTGAATTCAATGTTAAATTATATAATATACACCAAATAATTAATTACCTATCTCAATATATCAAATTAATATCTTAATTTTATATATGTATAAAATAAGAATCAACTCCCCCCCTAATTTACAACAAGACGAACCACTGCTCCACGTGACCTTCTCTTTTTTTCTTCAAACCATTCTGCAGATTGTCCATTTTTTATTTTATTTATTTTTTTAAAAAAAAATTATCATAGCCACTGCCAATCATTGGCATATGATTGCCAACTGATTGGCATCCCCCCTACCTTGCCTAACATTGCAGCCATGCAACTTTTCCAATTTTCAATCTTTTTCTTTTTTTTTTCTTCCCAACGTCACATACACCTGCAATATGCCAATTCCCTTTTTCTCTTTTTCTTTTCTTCAAATCCTGCAACTACGACTGTATATGAATTTCAACTTTAAAAATATTCCTATATATGGCAATCATTAGGAATTCTCAATAACTAAACATCCATTCAATTCAATCTAATAATTTTACTAAAGTTATATCTCTTTTAATAACAAGTTACAACAACAATACGATATCAACAGATTCTTCACGCCAACAATTTTTACCACTAATGCATGCTTATGCAGAATATAATCGGTTAAGGAAAAACTTTTACCTTCAATATTTTACTTCGTTCTTCTTTGTTCTGTAATCCACGCTGCCCAAAAAAAAAATCAGTTTCTCCCTCTTTTGTTTTCTGCCCTCTTAATGTTAATTAAATAAAATAAATAAACTAACCCCACTAACCTAAATTAATTAATGGGTCAAGTAAAAAGGTATTAAATGAATTATGGATATTACCCACTAACTATTAACTAGATTAATTCTTCACTAAAAATTTTATCAACTAAATATTCTTAGTTTCGAATAGTTTAAAAATACCACTTTAAATTTTCAAAAGGAGTCAAACTAGTTCTAGTTCTCAAAACGACCTAGCGGGTCGTTACAATAGATTGATGATGTAGTCAACTTGATATGATCTTGATCTTGTTATGAATGATGCGTGATTTCGATTATGTTAGTGTACTTTTAGCTACTTCCCTAGATATGTATTGTTTATTAAATATGAGTATTGATCAATCATGATCAAACATTGATGAGTTTGTAAGATCTACTCTATTCCTCTACTTTTCTATAAAATTGTTAGTTGATGAAGCCTTGTATGGCATTGTATGGTAAGGTTCACTTATGCTGGCGGTGTTTAGATTATTCCAAATATATATGTGATTTGATCATGTAATTTAAGGTATTTATATTATAAATATGTGGTGGTGATGATCACACAGTGTGAACCCTATGCCTAGTTTCTTATTATAGCTATGATCTACGTTGTATTGCTAATTTTATGAGAATTTGAATGGTTAGGTTAGGGTATGTTTAGGTGCTTCTATTGATGACTTAAAAGGGTTAATAATCCATTGCCTATGTACCCCTATATGAATGTGTGAATATCTAAGGTGAGGAGTCTTGAAAGTAATGTGATGTTGTCTTGTGTATCATGCTATTATGTATTGTGTGGTCTATGCTTTAAGATGTATTGTTGTCCTAAGATAGTCTTTGCCTCAATGTGTTGTTTATAGTTATTATGTGACCATGTTGATTAATGTAAACACATTAACACATTATGCATGCTTACAAGTAGTATATGTTTATGGTGTCTACTTAAAAGGTATTTTCATATGCACTTATGTCTACTATTATGCATGTAAAGTATATGTATCTATGAAGTATGTGACGTATCATTAACTAGGATGACTTGATAGGTGTATTAGTATGATAAAGGGTATGGGACCTTGTCTATACATTGCAAATGTGTGCCTTGATAGAATAGTTCCTAGGTATGGTATTATATGTACATGAAAATAAATGCATGGTTATGTTATGAAAGAGCATAGTGTATTAATGTGTTTATATGAAAGGATTTCTCATAAATAAACTTATGAATTAATATATGAACATGTGTGGTGTCACATCTTGGTTGCACCCTCTAGATATAACCGGTGTAGTCGTTTTCGGAGAGGACTAAGACTAACCTATTTGTTTACATCATTATATTCATAGATTAAAAATACGGAAAATTTAAAACTTTTTTTCCATCTCTCATGAGGCTTACATAGACCTATCGCATACACAAAATATATTCAAATCGAGTATACGTAGACCGTTCTTATAAGAATATTACATAGTCTCCTACTTTTATTGCACGCACACACACAGAGACATACACACGCACACACAGAATATATATATATATATATATATATATATATATATATATATATATATATATATATATATATATATATATATAACAGAGACAACTCATAACCATCTAAACAATATTATAAAAATTGGGCATAGTCCATATATCATTATAATAAAGCCACATATAGGCAATACAATTTTTATTACTCAAATTAAAAAGAAATAACTAGAAGTTTTATTACTAGAACAACATCAACAACTTGACAGTGGCATCACCCTCGGAAGGTGAGGACCTACCCAACTTGGAGAGTGAGGATTCCAAGTCTTCCTTCAAAGTCGTCGCAAGCCTTTCAATCACCGGAACCTAAAACCTTGCGCAAAAAGGTAGGAGATGTGGTTAGCACATCACATGTACTAAGTATGAGACCATATGCACACACATCATAGAAATCATTCTAAAAGGGGGCATTTCATTCAAACATGTTATTTTACTTTGAAAAGCCTTATGAACATTCAAGTACAAACAACCTTAAGTCTAATCAAGCCGCACATGCACAACATTATACTTGAGAACATAATCAAGACAACTCTATCATAAGGTTATAACATCAACGAGCATGTATAAGAGTTCATCACATTATATCAACGCAAGACCAGTACTTATGAACTCTTATTAAGTCCACTAGTTCAATGACTATGCAAAACCCCATTACCTTACTTTATCAAGTAGACCTAACAACAACCATAACAAATGTCCAACTTCACATATCATATCATTAAGAGTACATTACAAATCATACTTAAGCAATAGAAACCAAACACATGTTCATAAGTGTGACTAATATCATATAGAGTCAATAACATGAAAAGCCAACATATTATCAACATATATATTATTAGAACAAAAGAAATAACTCCTAAGGCTTACCTCAAGTCAAGCTAGTGCAAGGCATAGGTAGAGTCCCATACCCCTACCTAGGCTAAGTCAAACCTCTTAATTCACCTTAGTTTGTTTGTAATTCATTACTTAATTTTAGTTTAGGGAACACTTTCCTTAACCGACACAGACCACAAGATCTAAGTGTGGAATCCGGTGTTGTAAAACCTTACAATGATGGAAGGTGGTCTACCGGCCAATGTAAAACCAAACATCAACATAGCTTTCTAGGTGGATCGACTAGCTCTATTCCTATGGTGGAAACATAGTTAAGGAACTAGGAGATATGCATAGTGTTAGTATCCCTCGTAGGGGAGTCAACACCTTATATGGAACTATAGGTTGAACCTTCCTCTATGGAAATACAACACCTCCACATTGTAAAGTTCTCTCTATGCTAAGATAAAGTCCCTTTTTGAAATGTCTTTAAGTTATCCATTGATATAAAAACATAGTTTAGGTTATAGGGTCTATATCATCATCATAGCTCTATAATAATTACATGAGTATTTTCCTTTCGTTATAATTCATACATGTGAGGTTAGCACATTTACATAATCACATCATGATAAGGCACATTTATAAGTTACCACCATCCTTATAATATTTACTGCCTATCTAACATCTCATAAACCATAGTCAAGGCATTTCAATTCAACATCATGCCAACCCTATCAATCTTAACATAAGGTACACTTAAATATAACATCATCACTTAATCACAAGGATTCATAATTAAAGTAAAGAGTTGAGAACGTAAGACTTACACCAATCTTCTACACAAAACCATCATCAAGGTTTGACGATGAACCATCCTCAACACAACCCAACAATGGGTGTAATATCATTACACAATAGTAATGCATACAATACTAAGTCAATTGTACCATCACTATCCCAATCCACTTCTATTCATAACCTAGGGTTTGCCGGAGAAGGGTTGATCATGAATTTTTCAAGAACTAGGTCCAATCGCAACCTTACAAGTCCCTAAGCAACGATAGATTGAATAAGATGGTTACAACAATTAAAACATTCATAATTCCCCTTCAATTCAGACATAAGAAACAAGACTTGGGGAAATTGGGGAAAGGATATGATTTATACAAAATTCACACAATTAATATCAATTACACAATAATCTACACTAGATTAGTGATATTAAATCATAATTCAACATAATCAATCATTAATGCTGTCTTTAAACAAAAACCCATTTGTAGAGAAAAGCCCTTATAATTGGGTGTTTAAAAAATCAACTTGTAAAGGAACTCTTGGGGAAAGGAATCCCAAGAGTGAGTAAATTATAACTTAATTAATCTTTATTCCCAAAAATTTAATGAATATCTTAGACTTTGTCCTCTGCCTCAAGCTTCTTGTTCTTAAATGGAGAATGAATTAAGAGAGAGAAAGTAGAGTAAAGTGAGAGCAATTTGGGTTCGTATTTATGGAGTTGGGAAATTAATGGAAATTGACCTAAAGTCATTTTATATATTCCACACCCAAAATACCCAAACCACCCCTCATCAATTTGGACTTACAAAAGTGAAGTCCATCTTGACTTCACTGTGAGCCCCCCGGTCCGTTACAGTGTAATCTGATCACGTAATGTTAATAGAAGAACATACACTTTCACATTACTCAAATGTATATGGATATGATAATACTTCACATAAATAACTATAAATAATCATATAATACAAAATAATGCCACAAGGCCATGATCATCATAATGTATAGAAGTAACGCCGACTAGGCCACATAATTCATAAGTAAAGCATATAGCATTGTCGCCATAAGTAGATCATACCAATCAAATCATAATGCAAGACATAAAATACGTAAGATAAAGAGAATTAGGACAGCATAACACCAATCCATTCTCACCAATTCAAACCATAGTTAAATAATCCAATATAATACTCAAAGGCCGTTACCCATGGCCATGATCACCAATTAAATTCAATAATTACAATAGACAATAAAAAAATGGTAATTCAATATATATTTATGAATTTAGGACATCATACTAACTATTATAACATGATTCTATCATAATTCAATAGGCCTACTCAAACTACATAAGAATTCAATATCATTAAGACATGATAAAATCACCCATGAAGTAGTCAGAAAATATTGTTCATGAATTACATGGTTCCATAGAAATTTTGATGTAAAATCATTCAATTAACACTAATTCAATTATAAGTCATCGATCTAAAATGTTTTATCCAAGGACCAATGCTAGATTTCATTTTACAAGATTTCATGGTTTGGATCATATTTAAAATTCATCAGAATTGACTCCTTGATAAAAGAGATTTAAAGGATGAAGAACCAAAATATTGATGGATAAAAAAAAATCTATATTCTTCCTTGGAGCTTCAAAGCTTCATGATTATATATTTGTGGAGAGAAACATTGGAGAGGTTTTGTTTTTTACTTGAGGGTTTTGATTTGAAAGGTGAATTGGGGTTTAAAAGGTCTAACAATGCCAATAACTAATACAAAAAATACCCAAAAGAAACCTGAACTTATAAGATCCTTTAACAAATCAAACTCAACTTAAATTTCTGGAATTATCGTCAGGAAACAAGTCCTCGACGCGGAACCGTTCCAACTTAATTTTTGGAATTAAATCTTTTGGAAGTAGAGTCCACCTTTTGACCACGACGTGGAGAAATTTGTTTTACTTTGGTGGAACAAGTCCGCGATGCGGACTGGCTCCCTCCATGCCTAATTTGTTGCTGCCTTGGGTAGCTTGCTCGCTCGAGGTTTGGTCCTCCTCGAGGACCCCTTTGGTTTGTTCTTGGGGAGTTTTGCTAGAACGTTTCAACCTTAAGTACAATCCTATACATGTAAGTAACCTCTCACATAAATTTGAACTCATAAAAACTCATAAAACTTTAAGAAAGTCGTTAAGACACACAATCATGTTTTGATGTAAAACTTTCAAATATCGTGGATGTTCTTGGTCGTTTGACCTCCATAATTCTCCAAACTTTAGACACTTGATATAAATAATATAATTAGTCTTTTTAGGAATTAATAAACTCATAACAAAGATGTTAGGATCTAATTCCACAAAGCTATGTTTGAGGGTGTGATAATAATCCCCCACTTGGTTATATTCGTTATCAAATGATACTTGCTACTCTTTAGGCACTATAAAGTATAAGAAACTCAAGACCAGGAGAACATAATCATAAGACATATACACAATACCCAATTAGGATGAACACAAATTTCACCTAATTAAGAGACTAAAAAAATAACAGGAAGTTATAAACTTAATCTACAACTCATTATGCCATAAGACTCACAATATTCATT
Organism: Solanum chilense; assembly: GCA_032847665.1. Lineage (NCBI taxonomy): Eukaryota > Viridiplantae > Streptophyta > Magnoliopsida > Solanales > Solanaceae > Solanum > Solanum chilense. Next base: position 52,842,777 of record CM064967.1, read on the forward strand.
TCAAATAGCAAGAACTAATTTAAAATTCATTATCATTCTCATATAAATAAATTCTAAACACCATACAACCATTTTTAAGCAAAGAAAAATTTTGTAAAAATTTGAAAAATCTTAAAGTGAACTGGCAACTTTATAGTGAATTATGCAACAATTTTAAATAAATGCAACTTTTAGGCAATTGATGATAAAAGCATGACAATATAGTAGAGAAAACCATATAAACTAAATTTACAACATAATCATAACTTCGTAAAATTCACAATGCAAGGAATCAATTAAATTAAATTTCAAAAAGACTCCTAAACACAATACAACATGCTACATGCCATCATGACTTTCTAACTCTCAAGCTTGAATTGAATATAAGAGATCAGACAATCAAATCACCATTGTACTACTCACTATACTCCTTCACTTAGAAGGAACTCATAGCACTAAAGGGGGAAAAACAAAAACTTACCATTATCATCATCTTCATTCGACTTTGCTCCTCTAGCCTGGAGAGCATAAAAGAGATTTCTCTTTTCCCCATCATCACCTAGAACACTTAGAGGTACTTGCTTACATTCCCTTCTTGTAGTAGCAATAATAGGAAAATCCATCACTTTGTGTCCATCCTAACCACAATAATGCAGCTCCCAGTACCCATTAAGCATTGCCTATAGCGCCTCTTTACACAAGTAGCAAAAGTAGGCTTAACTATTTGAGAACCACTACCCTTCTCAAGTTTCACCTTAGGACCCCTAGGTTCTTGTTAAATTGAAAACTTCTTGTTCAAACTGGGTTGTTTTTGTTCAGATAGACCACTCCTGTTCAAGTTTCTAGAAATGCTACTAAGCTTAGAATCCTCCATGGATTGAGAATACAACATGAGTCTAGACAAATTCATATCACCATGAGCATGGCCGTACGATACTGTTCTTTCACATGGTCGGCGACACAGGTCACAAACCTACACATCTCATCCCTAGGGATAGACACTAAGGATGGGGAAAACGTAGGCAACATAGTGAACATTAATAAATATTACTCAACACTCATATTGCCTTGATTGAGATTGATAAAATCCCCAACCTTCACCTCCATCATCTCACTAGGAAAATACATTCTTAAGAAAGCCTCCTTAAACTCGTCCCACTCTATAGGACCCGACTCAACCGGCCTATTATTTTCCTATATAATGTACCCCACTTTATCAACCTCCCTTAATTGGTATAAGGCTAACTCCTTCTTCTTGCTAGAATTTGCCTTCATGGCACTCAACACTTTGTATTCACCATCTAGAAACTCTTGGTGATCTTCTCCCACCTTAAAACCACGAAAGATATGAGGTTCATATTCACAAAATCACTCAATATAGATGTCATAGTACTCTCCACAACATTCCTTCTATGATCAATACCCCTATTTCCATGAGTAGTCATGGCCCGGGTTAAAGCAAGCAAAGCCTCTATAATATCCCCATTACCGTTTTCTACAAAAGGGACTTGAGCATTCCTAGAACCATTATAACCTTGACCACCTTGAAGAACTTGCTCAACTTGAGGAGGAATCTCCTCATTCACCTTTCCCTGGTCCAACCTTCTAGCATTTATCCTTCTAGTGTTAATCTTCCAAAAAAGACATTAAAAATTATTAAGAAAGAAAGTAATAACTTTTACTTTACAGCACGAAACAAGTGTAGAGAAATAAGGGTAACTCTATCGTTCTATAGCCTCTCGCCCATACATGTGTCGCATGTCACACCGATTATTGAGATTCTACCAGAAGTGGCTTTATGAGACTTTTTCGATCCTAAGACAACTTTATAATCTATGCTCTGATACAATGTTATTTACATCCTGATAGTGCACCCTTGAAGATATGACACTCTCATAGTGCGACATAGTGTACTTGACCTCTTGGAGGTCTTCTACAAGCCCTTTGAAACCAATCATTGCATACATGTATGAGAGTAATGTGGAATTAAAACTTTTCACCCAAAAACATCTTAAAATATATCTTATATTAAAAACAATAGAAAACTCTAAGTCTCAATATATGTAATCCTTAGATTTAATAAATATTTGGGGCACGAGCCATACAATTGAATATAACAATCAAACATCAATTACAATACTTTTGAATAAAGAAGTCTAAATATAGCTATGCCCTCAAATCAAGTTAGGACATACTTCAATTTTTCTTTAAAGATAACTAGATTCATTGCTTTGCTTCAAGACGCTTCTCACCTTCAAACTACACCTTTAGATATAACAAAATATATGGAATTAGTACAAATACATGTAATAAGCATGTCTTAATGCATAAAATAATGAGAAACAAACATTTATGTGAAATATACTCTTTTTGATTAAAATGTCATATTAAAAGTATAATAACCACTTTAAAGCACCAAACATAACATTTAGGACACAATACAATTCATGTTCAACACAACCTAGGGTAAGATCATTCTCATTACACAACACAACACACACACACACACATACACCCTATCCCTGAATACGTAAATAATGTTTAAGACTTCCTATGTTTATATCAAGTCTGATTTGCGAATACACTTTCCCTATCTAGAGTAATTCTTAATACTACCTAAGTAATACATGAAGTTACCATTCGTATGCCCCCTCCACACCTTGACTAGAAAAACCTTAAATTACTCTAGGTAAGTACTAATTCATTTACATGCTTTCTAACATTAGTCATTATCTTCAACATTTTTCGCTTAAGAGTCATTCATCACATATAAGTAGATTTAAGTAATGTTGTTGGGGAAGACCTAGGGACTCACTCTCTAACATCTTCAAAACCGTATTGTGCAATTTCTAGATAGTGTACCACAGCACCACCTAAACTTCATAGAGATTCTCAAACAATAGTGGTGACCTACACCTAGGGAGGGTGTTCTACTTGCCAATGGTGGAATTTTGACACATCCCATGTAGGCACATGGTTCTGGAGTATCAAGGGTTGTTTTGTACTCTACATATCTATTTTTATAGAGCTACTGCCTAACCATACTCACTCAGTGCTAGCCTTTGTTCTCATAGAGTAATTCACACAAAGGAGTACAAAAGAGTTTCTATATCTAATTCATAACTCAATCACATTTCACCTTACCGATGAGATCCTCTACGGTTGGCTTACATGGTTAATAGGATATATCAATAATTTTCCTAAGGATAATTTCATGCCATTTTAGCCAACCAACCCTAGTTCCACCATTCACAAAAGAAGGATACCATTACGGCTTTCGTCTTCAAGGATCTCATAACCTTACAACAAAGTTGATGGCTCCACATAAAAACCTTCTCAACAATGTTCAAGATACAATGTCAATCATATATATAAGACTAAAAAGTTTTATCATCCTAAGCCAAAAAGTCATATTCTGATTATACATGTATGAAGTAAGGGACATAGGTCTACCAAGACAAGAAAAGCACACACTTCTTAGATAGCGTATAATTCTAGAAGAACATAGGTATAACAAAAATTATATATAGGTCAACCTATTCACTACTATAATATCATCAATATAACTCTCATAATACTCTCGCAACAAAGTATTAAGAATCCTACATCAATCCTAAGACTACACATATAATAACATAATCATATTATAACCTTATCACCTAATCTTAATAGAAGAATACATACTTTCACATTACTCACATATAGATAGATATGATAATACTTCACATAAGTCACTACACAAATAATCATTATATACAAAATAGTGCCGACAAGTCCATGATCATCATAATTCATAAAGTAACACCGACGAGGCCGCACAATTCACACGTAAAGCATTCAACACCACCATCATAGGTGGACCATAACAATCAAATAATAATTCAAGACTTAAAATACATAATATAAAGAGAATTAGTTCAGCGTTACCATCAATACATTATCACCACTTCAAACCATAGCTTAATCATCCAATACAATATTCAAATGGGCCTTACCCATGTCCATGATCACCAATTTAATTCAACACTTACAATAGACATTGAATCAAAGGTAATTCAATACACATTTATAAATTTGGGGTAGCATACTAACAATTCTAACATGATTCTAGAATAATTCAATAGCCCTACTCAAACTACATAAGAATTCAATTGCATTTATACATTATCAAGTCACCTACAAATTAGTAAAAAACTAGGGTTCATGAACCACATGGGTCCAAAGAAATTTTGATTTAAAATCATTCAATTAACTCAAATTTTGAATTATAAATCATTGAACTAAAATGTTTTACACAAGGACCCATGGCTAGATTTAAATTTAGAAGATTTAATGGTTAGGATCACATTTATTCATTGGAATTTACTCCTTGAAGAAAGACATTTTAAATATGAATAACCATATCTTAATTGTGATGAAAATCCCACAACATTGATGGAGAAAAACGTGGAAAATCTATGCTCTTCCTTGGAGCTTCAAAGCTTCATGAATGGAGGTTTTTTGATAGAAACAATGGAGAGGTTTTATTTTGGACTTGAAGGTTTTGATTTGAATGGTTAATCTAATAACCTCAAATAACTAATTCCTAAAATACCCAAAAGACCCTTGAACTTATAGGATCATTTAACCAATTGAAAGTCAATTCAAATTTCTGGAATTATCGTCGGGAAAGAAGTCCCCAACGCGGATAATTTTTTTGCACTTTGGTTGAAAAATTCAGCTATGCGGACTGTTTCCCTCCATGCCTAAGTTGTTGATACCTTGGGCAGCTTGCTCACTCAAGGCTTGGTCTTACTCGAGGAGCTTTTTGGTTGGTTCTTCGGGAGTATTTTACGGACGTTTCAATCTCAAATACTCTCGTATACATGTAAGGAACCTCTCACATCAATTTGAACTCCAAAAAATACAAAAAACTTTATGAAACACGTTAATACAGACAAGCATGTTTTGAGGCAAAACATTCGAACATCTTGGGCGTTTTTGATCATTTGACCTCCACACTTTTCGAAACTATGGAAATTGTATATAAACATATAATTACTCATTTTATGACCTAATGATATCATATTAACCATGTTAGGATATAATTTCACCTTGGTCATTTTCAGGGTGTTACAATTTATCCATTGCACAAGTAGACGTTCTGAAAGGGGAATCTTGTTGTAGTTTATATGAAATGTATGAATGAGTTAACATGTGTTTTTAATGAAGTTATATGAATTAAATCATATTCTTTATAAATCATTTTACTATTAGGTTTTTATTATTAAGATAAGAATGATGAATGTGTTGATCTAGATCCAAGGGAATTTGTAAGGGGAACTTAGTGGGAGTAGTAACATGGGATGCTCTGTCACATTGTACTTGGTTTAACTTAAAAGTCCCATTGGATTAGGGCCCTTATGTTAAGTCCTTAATGCATGAATTTATTCTAATGTCTATGTTTAGAGTGTAGACTTGTTTATAGTGCGAGGTTAGCTTATGGTGTCACGACCGGAGTCTAGACCCTAGACGAGACCGGCATTGTTGACCTCTCAAAAGTCGCAAACAAGCCTATATACCTCATCATTACTTCATCTCGGTTGATTTTTGCAGAAAATTTGAACTTTTTATTACATAGCATTCATAACAGATATTTTAATAAATCTCATAAATGTTCACAATCAACCATCAAATATTAGGATTATCAAATGAAAGAAATAATTCAATACTATATTAAGTGTATACTTGCCAAAATGACACCAATACAATGTCTGAAATAAGATGGGAATGAAACGCTAGTCGACATACTCCACTAACTTAAACCTATATCTAAGCTAGAATATAATGGGCAAGCGTCCTCGAAAGCATGAGTGCCCTAAGAAGTTTGAATGAATTCTCCACGTCGGGATAGCTACAATGTCGTATCGTAACCTCTAGCGTCCGCCTGTGCCTACACCTAAATGTATAGAGTCGTATGGTATTAGTACACACTTGTACTAAGTATGGGTATATGCAGGCACATACGAAGGACATGCATGATTAATAATAGCTCTTTCCTAACAACATGATTTAGGGAAAGTCAAGTCAGTGGACTTTCCAAATTTGGATTAAGAAAGTCAGTGGACTTGAAAAATTTTAAATAGGAAAGTCAGTGGACTTGCATAATTTGGATTAGGAAAGTCATGGCATGAGAGTAACATGCATCATCATACTTGTCATTTTGCAAGAAGCACATAACGTATTAAACATATCATATCATGTAGTTCATATCATTCTTTCATATTCCATGAGACCTTGGAATCATGGACTTGACATTAGGACTTCAAAAAATGAGCGCTCAATATATGGGACCTCAAATAGGAACCTTCTTTAGCAAACACAGAGTATGCTTCATTCATTCATTCATATACTAGTACAATCACTAGTTATACCTAAGATGTAGTTTAAAACTCTCATCGAGTTTGTTTTGCAATGACCAAGAATAACCTAGTGTCATTACTTGAATCTAGCTCACCTCTTAATTATCCTATCCTAAGACTTTTGGTATTGTTCAATTCATTATGTGCGGTCGTTGAGGCAGGCCTTATTCTTTATTTGGGAACTTTAACCTTAATCGACATAGATCATGTAAGCATCATGAAATCCAATGGGTAATCCACACACTAAAAAAGATGGAATCACTAGCCAAAGTGAACCAAAACATGCTCGAGTATATAGGGAGTCGAACCCTGCTAGATCCCTCTTTTGGCAGTATAGGTTTAAAGACTACGAGATATAAGGAGACCTATACCCGGCATGCCAGAGAGTCTCATCTCATGAGAGTTACATGAACCTCCACCCTTCCCGAAGGAAGTCATGATCGCTCATAGCTAGCCTATCGGTGCTCAGTATAAATTTTCATTACATTAAACTCATACATCATGGAAGTTGGCGTCTATCATGAGGACATCATATCTAATTAGATTATTTGTCAACTCATCATTAGTATTAAGTATGCATTAACTTCAATACATTCATTAGAGTGTTCATACAGCCTCGTCTCTTCATTAACTTTACACTCTCATAGGTGAGTACGTTTTAGTGACATTTACTTAGGCTCATTTGAGATTGATCTCTTCTTTCACATTAGCCTCTTATCATATTGTCACCTCATTCATTAACTTTAACACATTTGCTTTTCATAATTACTCACCGCTTCACGTGAATGTTCATTTCATCATATGCCAATGCACTTGGCCATTTAGTGTGTTCCACACTCTTACTTAACCCTTCTAGGGTTACATAATTTTATCACATACATCTTAGGCTCACCTACTTCTAGATGTATGCTAGATTTATGATTCCACACATATAACCCATTAGGCTTCATTCATAGTTTGTCTAAGTGAATGATATTTACCCAAGATTATGTGGTACAAGACTTATGCATCTTGTAGGTAAGCCAAGATATTGATTTTGAACATTAGAGGCATCATTCATTAAATATTTACTTACGTATGAATTATCTGTCAATACAAAATTGGGAAAGGGAACCCGATTTAGAATCCCTTGAACAACACTTAATCTTATTGTAAGCTTGCTAATTGCATTTTTCAGATTTTGGAGATCGTAGTTCGATCCCCATTAACCCTATAATATTTCCTTTCTTTTTTTCCTCTCATTTTTCATTTAATTCTAGGAGGTTGTGGGTTCAATCCCCCACAAGCTCATTATTTTTTTTAATTTATATCTAAACTTTCTCACCTATCCAAAATGTTGTGGGTTCAATCTCCACTCTCCACATTATTTTTCTACGTTATTTTTCTCCTAACTATCTCATCTATTCAAGAGGTTGTGGGTTCAATCCCCACTCACCACATCTATATTTCCTTGCATTTTCTTCATGAAATTTTTTATGAAATTTTAATTTAGTGAGGTCATGGGTTCAATCCCCAATAACCTCATATTTTTTAAAAAAAATTAAATGAAGCTCATTTTGCTTTAAAAGTTGGATGAGACTACAATTTCCAGTAGGCTGCAAATTTAGTGTCTTCTATCTATTTTTGTGTTAATCTTTTGTTAATTTTTTTGTAGATTTAATGTAATGATGTCTTGGGTCCAATCGGTAGTGATTTCACTTATTTTACATTTATTTTTTCTTTTCATTTTGTACCACTTTGTTTGGCCGAACTAAACCTACCAAATGCAGGAAATTTGTTCATATTTTCAGCTTCTTTTTATCGTCATTCATACGTTAATACTTAAGGCATTTCGTGGATCATTTTGTGCATACTTAAGTGTAATATATTAATTATTATATATATCCCAGAATTACCATTACATCCAGCAACATTACACCACTTTTATACCTCATGATTTACACAAACATTCTCACATAAAATTCAACCATAAAAACATATCATTTTTCACATACTTTCGATTGATATAACTTAACATGCTTACAATTCCAAACACATAATCATGAACACATTATAACTAAAATCACACTTCATGCTTAAACAACCAGAAAACATACAAACAACATGATATCTAACCTATTTCACATTGAGATCAAAGGGATACTAGGGACATGGACTTCGACAAGAATGGGAACAACCCTAGTTTCATGATTAGTTGCATTGATGGGAGTGAAAATTCTCTTGGAGAGGATTCTAGTAGAGAAATCCATACCTTATTTTAACGTTGTTTAATACTTGAACTTTCTGCCAAAAACCCACCACCAATTCACGTCCACCAACAAATCTCACACCTTACTCTACTAGAAATTTCCTTAACTTTTTGTTTCTTAGATTAAAGCTTGATCATTTGTATTTTTGTAAGTTCTTCAAGTGTGAAGAACTTATTATTTGTTTCCTATCTTGTAAAGTAGAGAGAAAACGTGAAATTTAGAGGGAGGAAGACGTGAGAGATAGATAGATAGGCGTGAAAGAGAGAAGTGTGAGGTAGTGTCCCTTTAGAACTAGGACTTGTTGGCAAAACTTAGTCAAATAAATGAATAATTAATAAATAAAATCTAATTTTACCTTTTTTTAAATCAGCCATTAATTATGGATTTATTATGTTAGTCTACCAATTTAAATAAAACAAATTAAATCAATGCCCCCACCTAGGTTCGAACCCGGATGGATCAAGATTTTGCTAATAAGGCAATATCAGCACTCTCTACAAAAAATTGTCCTCCACTTTATTAATTAAATAATAAATTAGATATTTAGGGTAATTACAATACTACCTTTAGCATGGAAAAAGACCATTTTACCCCTAGACACTCCAAACTTCAGATTTCCCTTTTTTAAGCCCGTGAAAGACTCATCGTCATATTCGGGATTCCAACATGGATGGACCAAACCTTTCCTAGCTCAACTAAATCCCCAAGTAAGTTGGCTTGGCTTTCGCAAGGGTGTAGAGTTCTGGTTCTACGCGCATCATTCCCTGTGAACCCGGTCTAATCGCAGGCATTCTTGATATATTGAGCATTACTTAGCGTAGTCATTTTAGGGTTGTTACATTATCCCCCCTTAGGAACCAATGACACTACACATCCATTTTAAAATAAAGAGGGTGATTTTTGAAAATATTTTAACATACTTGAGAATTTATTGTATATGAATTTTCTCTTTCACACTTACTCTGGATAATGCATAGTAGTCAAGCTTATCTAAAGCATCATATTTGAGATTGAGGAACTTCCTTCTCAATCCACATAAATTGATGCACTTGACAACTCATGCGACACAAAAATCATGTCCACGCTATACAAAAATAGCAACATGACTTGCAACATGAATTCATTTGAGCTCACACATTGCAATTATTACTCATACGATTATGGACTTACAACACCAACTAAACTATTGCACTAAAACTTCCATTTTCTTAAACAAAACCAGCCTTAGAAGGAGTATATCTAACCCCTAAGATAACATCTTTTTGGTCTCATAATTTAAAATTATGTGGCTTAGTTGGATTGGTCCACGCCCTTCACATTTAAACCCTATCTCATTTGGCAACTGAAACAACACTACCCTAGTTTTATAGACTATGGTAGCATAACACTTATGGAGAAAATCCATACCTAAGGTATCCAATGCTTTTTATTGGCGAATATATGATTCACATATTAGTAGGTTGGTGCATATCCTTGAAGCCTACTAGCAGCTTCGCATTAATAGACTAAGGAACTCCTTCCTAAACTAGTTTCATCAAAGTATACAACTTTAACAAACATATGTGTAACCTAGGTTAGCAACCAACATGATCACTCCAACCTATTAACTTCATACTAGTTCATAAATCTATACACATGAAAAACTAATTTAGGCTACGCACCTCGAGACATCACTAAAGGTGTCTTCCCCTACAGCCCTAGACATGAGTGCGAAGAATCGTTGCCTCCTTAGAACCTATTCACTTGGACCATTTGTCTTAACTTTCTATTTCCTTTTTTTCTCGACCTAGCATGTACGAACAATCCTTTATAATGTGACCCAATTTTCCAGAACTTTAGGAAGCATTAGAGACCCTCCTTGAACTATCCTCCATGAAGTTTTCCACACTTCCTACAAGGTGGCATATCCTGTGGTGTATCTACTTTACTGGTTCTCTTAACTTTGGGCTCAGAATCCGTATCATAGCGACCCTTGAATGACTTGACTCCTGTTGGTAGGAGAGTCCCTTTATAAACCTTGGCTTATGTCTTATTTCAGTTCTACTCTTTCTTGAAAAATTCTCCTCAGCTTTCGTTGACTTGTTGCCTGCCCTTGTGTGCTTCCTCTTCTGGTTTTTTTCTTCACTTGTTAGACATGTATTATATTCCTCGAAAGGACCATGATATCATGAAGCATAGCTTCCCTACACTACTCCTCGAGATCCTCATCAATCTTAGATCCAGTGTAAACGGAAGGATTATTCCTTATTAAGTCCCTTCACCTTCTAGCCATGGTGCTGGCAGGTGGGTTCTTCCTTGGAACACCTTGTTGCTCTGCATAGGCTATCGTAGCATGAGGTTGTAAGGTGATGTCTTTGACCATCTGTACCATGGCTGTCCTTACTTCTCTATCTGTCAACTCAGTTGGGTTAACATGCATCTCCATTTTAATAAGTGGAGCCTCGGGAGGAACTTGATTTATTCTTGCAGCTGCTTCTCCATTCTCTGCGTCTAGGTTTCTCCTCGTAATTTTATTTTTGAATCTCAAGGAGTTGATGTTAGATAAGCTCTTAACACCAAGAAATCCAACATTAGAGAAGGCACGATAAGATCAAAAGAAGGGAATTTTCCTATGCATCATGCAGTCTCTAAATGAGGATAGTGATGCACTTCACTACAATGAATTAGAAACAAGTCAATGTGGTTGATGTGAACATATAATCCTCGAAATTTTACCTAGGTCTCTCATATAAACTTTATCATGACCAGATTCTAGCCCTTATACGAGACCGGTGTTGTTGACCTCTCAGAGGTCGCAATCAAGCCTACATACGTCATCGTTACTTCATCTAGGTTAATTTTAACAGAAAATTTCAACCTTTTGTTACTTAACATTCATATAAGACATTTTATTAGAACTCATAAATGTTCACAATCAACCATCTAATGTTAAGATCATCAAATGAAAGAAATAGTTCAATACTATATTAAGTGTATACTTGCAAAAAATGGCACCAATACAATGCCTGAAATAAAATGGGAAAGAAACGCTAGTGGAACATACTTCACTAACTTAAACCAATATCTAAGCTTGAATAATGGGTAAGCGTCTATTAAAGCATGAGGCCCTACCATGTACGAATGAATGCTTCACGTCTGGATAGATACAATGTCGTATCGTAACCTCTAACGTCCGCCTTTGTCTGCACCTAGAAGTATAGAGTTGTACAGGATTAGTAAACAGTTGTACTAAGTATGGTTATCTGCAAGAACACAAAAAAGAAATGCATGATTAAGAATAAATCTTTCCTAACAACATGATTTATGGAAAGTCAAGTCAGTGGACTTATCTAATTTGGATTAGGAAAGTCACTGAACTTGCCAAATTTGGATTAGAAAAGTTAGTGGACTTTTCAAATTTGGATTAGTAAAGTCATGCCATGAGAGTAACATGCATCATAATACTTATCATTTCGCAAGCAGCATATAACGTATTAAACTTATCATATCACGTAGTTAATATCATTCTTCTATATGCCATGACTCCTTGTAATCATGGACTTGACATTAGGACATCCCAAAATGAGAGCTCAACATATGGGACCGCAACTAGGGACACTTCTTTAGCAAACACAGAGTGTTCTTCATTCATTCATACGTACTTCATTTTCATTCATTCATATACTAGTGCAATCAATAGTTATACCTATGATGTAGTTTAAGACTCTCATCGGGTTTGCAGTGCAATGACCAAGAATAATGTAGTGTCATTACACTAGTGTAGCTCACCTCTTGATTATCGTATACTAACACGTTTGGTATCGTTCATTTTTGCATTTGTTGAGGCTGGCCTCATTCTTTCTTTGAGAACTTTAACCTTAACCGACATATATCATCTGAGCATCATGAATCAAGTGTGAAATACCCACACCGTAAAAAGGTGAAATCAGAGGCCAAAGTGAACCAAAACATGCTAGCCTATATACGCGATCAAACCCTTCTAGATCCTTATATTGGCAGTATAGGATCAAAGACTAGGAGATAAAGGAGACCCATACCCGATATGCCGGATAGTCTCATCTAATGAGAGTTATGTGAACCTCCGCCCTTCTAAAAGGAAAGGATCACCACTCATAGCTAACCTATCCGTACTTAGAATAAAGTTGCATTACATTCAACTCATACATCATGGAAGATGGCTTCTAGCATAAGGACATCATAGCTCATTAGATGATTTCTGTTTTTATCATTAGTATTAAATATGCATTAACTTCAATACTTTCATTAGAGTGTTCATAGAGACAGGTCTCTTCATTAGCTTTACACTCTCATAGGTGAGTAGACTTTGGTAACATTTACTTAGGCTTATTTGAGATTGCTATCTTCTTTCACATTAGCCTCTTATCATATTTTTACCTCATTCATTAACTTTAACACATTTGCTTTTGATAATTACTCATCGCTTCACGTGAATGCTCATTTAATCATATGCCAATTCAGTTGGCCATTTTGTGAGTCCCACACTCTTACTTAACCCTTCTGGGGTTACATCATTTTATCATATACATCTTAGGCTCACCTACTTTTAGATGTATGCTAGACTTATGAGTCCACATATAGAAGCCATGAGGCTTCATTCATAGTTTGTCTAAGTGATTCATGCATAGCAAAGATTATGTTGTACAAGACTTATGCATCTTGTAGATATGCAAAGATATTGATTTTGATATTTAGGGGCATCATTCATTAAATATTTACTTATGTGTCAATACAGAATTGGACAAGGGAAACCGATTTAAAATCCCCTGAACAACACTTAATCTTATTTTATACTTGATAATTGCATTTTTCAGATTTGGGGGACCTTAGTAAGATCCCCATCAACCCCATAATATTTCGTTTTTTTGTCCTCTCATTTTTTGTTTAAGTCAACGAGGTTGTGGGTTCAATCCCCCAGAAGCTCATTATTTTTATTTTTATTTTTCTTTTAATGTTCTCACCTATTAAAAGGTTTTGGGTTCAATACCCACTCTCCATATTTATTTTCTCCTCTATTTTTATCCTAACTCTCTCATCTATTCAAGAGGTTGTGGGTTCAATTCCTACTCACAACATCTATTTTTCGTTGCATTTTTCTCATGAATTTTTAATGAATTTTTCATTTAGTGAGGTCATGGGATCAATTCCCAATGATCTAACATTTTAAATTTTATTTAAACGAATCTCTTTTTTTTTTTAAAAAAAAGTTGGACAAGACTACAATTTCCAGGTTTGAAATTTAGTCTATTCCAATTCATTTTTGTCTTAATCTGTTGTTGATTTTTTTGTATCATTCATGTAATGATTTCTTGGGTTCAATCCTTAGTGATTTCCCTTATTTTACATTCATTTTTTCTTTGCTTTTTGTACCACTTTGTTTGGCCGAACCCAACCTACCAAATGCTGGAAATTTGTTCACTATTTTCAGCTTCTTTTTATCACTATTCATATGTTAATTCTTAAGGCATTTCGTTGACCATTTGGTACATCTTTAAGTGTAATCTCTTTATGATTATATTTAGCAAAGAATTATCATTATATACAGCAACATCACACTATTGCAGCTCATGATTTACACAAACATTCACACATAAAATTCAACCATAAAAAAATATCATTTTTGACATACTTTTGGTTGACATAACTTTACATGCTTACAATTCCAAACACATAATCATGAACACATTATCACGCAAAATCACAGATCATACTTAATCTACCAGCCAAAATACCAACAACATGATTCCTAACATATTTCACATTGAGATAAAAGGGATACTAGGGACAAGGAGTTCGATAAGAATGGGAACAACCCTCGTTTCAAGATTCCTTGCATTCGTGGAAAAGAAAATTCTCTTGGAGATAGGATTCATGAGAGAGACTCATACATGATTTTAACGTTGTTGAACACTTCAACTTGCATCCCAAAACCCACCACCAATTCAAGTCCACCAACAAATCTCACACCTTACCCGACTAGCAATTTCCTTATCTTTTCGTTTGTTAGATTAGCTTATTCATTTGTATTTTTGTAAGTTCTTCAATTGGGAAGAACTTATCTTTTGTTTTGTTTTTTTGTAAAGTAGATAGAAAGCGTGATGTTTAGAGAGAGACAGACGTGAGAGATAGATAGATAGGCGTGAATGAGAAAAGTGTGAGGTAGCGTCCCTTTAGAACTAGGACTTGTTGGCAAGACTTACTCAAATTAATTAATAATTAATAATTAATAATTAATAAATAAAATCTGATTTTACCCTTTTTTTAAATCATACATTAATAATTAATTTATTAAATTAATCTACCAATATAAAAAAAAAACAAATTAAATCATTGCTCCCACCTAAGTTCGAACCCAGGTGGATCAAGATTATTCTAAAAGGGCAATTTCGGACCTCTCTACCCAAAATGCCCCTCCACCTTATTAATTAAATAATCAATTTCGTATTTAGGGTAAATATGATACTACCCTTAGCTTGGAAAAAGATCATTTTACCCCTGGACCCTCCAAACATAAGATTTCCCCCTTTTAAGTCCACTTAAGACTCATCCGACTAAATCTTCATATTAGGGAGCCCTACATGTCTGGACCAAACCATTCCTAGCTCAACTAAATTCCCAAGTTAATTGACTTGGCTGTCACAAGTGTTTAGAGGTCTGGTTCTACGCGCATCATTCTGTGTGAACCTGTTCTGATCGTAGGCCTTCTAGATAGATTAAGAATTACATAACATAGTCATTTTAGGGTTGTTACTTTATCCCCCCCCATTAGGAACATTCGTCCCCGAATAACACTACACAGCATTTTAAAATAAAGAGGGTGATTTTTGAAAATATTTTAACATACTTGAGAGTTTGCTCATTGTTAATTTATGTTTCACACTTACTCTGGATAATGCATATTATTCAAGATTATTTGAAGCATCATATTTGAGATTGAAGAACTTCCTCCGCAATCGCACTCAACTTGATGCACGTAACAATTCATGCAACATAAAAATCATGTCCACGCAATACAAAAACAACAACATGTCATACACACATGAATTCATTTTATCTCGTATACTGCAATTATTACTCATATGATTATGGACTTACAATTCCTAGTCAACTATTGCACTAAAACTTAGAGTTTTTATAAAAAAACCAGCCTTAGTAGGAGTATATTTAACAACTTAGATAACATCTTGTTGGTCTTACGATTTGAAATTGTGGCTCAGTTGGATTGATCCACGCCCTGCCCATTTAAATGCTATCTCATTGGGCAACTTAAACCTTACTACCCTGGTTTGATAGACTATTGTAGAATAACACTTAGACAGAGAATCAGTACCTATGCTATCCAATGCTTTTTATTGGTGAATATCTGATTCATATACTAGTAGTTTGGTTCACATCCTTGAAACCTACTAGCAACTTCACATTAATAGACTAAGGAACTCCTTCCTAATCTAGTTTCATCAAAGTATACAACATTAACAAACACAAGTAACCTAGGTTAGCAACCAACATGATCACTCCAACCTATTAACTTCATACTATTTCATAAATTCATACACATGAAAACTAATTTAGGCTACGCACCCCAAGACATCACTAAAGGTGTCTTCCCCTACACTCCTAGACATGAGTGCGAAGAATCTTTGCCTCCTTAGAACCTCTTCACTTGGACCATTTGGTTGAACTTTCTCTTTCCTTTTTTCTGGACCTATCATGTACAAACAATCCTTCATAATGTGACCTGATTTTCCAGAACTGTAGAAACCATTAGAGACCCTCCTACACTCTCCTCCATGAAGTTTTCCACACTTCCTACAAGGTGGCCTATCCTTAGGTGTATCTACTTTACTGGTTCTCTTAACTTTGGGCTCAGAATCCCTATCATAGAAACACTTGAATGAGCTTGACTCCTGTTGGTAGGAGAGTCCCTTTAAAAACCATGTTTTATCTCTGATTTGAGTTCTACTGTTGCTTGAAAAATTCTCCTCAGCTTACCTTGACCTGTTCCCTGCCCTAGTTT
Source organism: Solanum chilense (assembly GCA_032847665.1). Taxonomy (NCBI): domain Eukaryota; kingdom Viridiplantae; phylum Streptophyta; class Magnoliopsida; order Solanales; family Solanaceae; genus Solanum; species Solanum chilense. Next base: position 52,859,441 of record CM064967.1, read on the forward strand.
GCTTCCTCTTCCTGCTTTTTTTGCACTTGTTGGACTTGTACCATATTCCTGGAAAAGTCCATGCTATCATGAAGCATAGATTCCCTACAGTACTCCTCGAGATCTTCATCAATCTTATATCCACTGTAAATGGAAGGATTCATCCTTATGAAGTCATTTAACCTACTTGGTGCTGGCAGGTGGGTTCTTCCTGAGAACACCTTTTTGCTCTGCATGGGCTGTCGTAGCCTGAGCATGTAAGGTGATGGATTGGGCCATCTGTACCATCGCTGTCCTTACTTCTCCATCTGTCAACCCAGTTGGGTTAACAAGAATCTCCATTTCCGCACCTGGAGCCTGGAAAGGAACTTGATCTACCCCAACAGGTGCTCCTCAAATCTCTCCGGCTGGATTTCTCCTCGTATTCATATTTCTAAATCTAAAGATAATATGTTAGATAATCTCTTAGCACCAAGAAATCCGACATGAGAGAAGGAACGATAACATCAGAAGAAGGGAATTTTCCTAAGCATCATGCAGTCTCTAATTCAGGATAGTGGTGCACTTCACTACCATGACATAGAAACTACTCAATGTGGATGATGTGAACTTATAATCCTCGGAATTTAACCTAGGGATATCATATAAACTTTTTCATGACCAAATTCTATACCTCAGAAAAGACTGGCGTCGTTGACCTCTAAGAGGTCGCAATGAAGCCTACATATGTCATCGTTAGTTCGTCTAGGTTAATTTTAGCAAAAAAAATGAACTTTTTGTTACTTAACATTATTACAAGGCATTTTACTTAAAATCATAAATGTTAACAATCAACCGTCTAATATTAAGATCATCATATAAAAGAAATAGTTCAATACTTTATTAAGTGTATACTGCCAAAATGGCACCAATACAATGTCTAAAATAAAATGGGAAAGAAACTCTAGTGGAACATACTCCCCTAACTTAAACCTATATCTATGATAGAATATAATGGGAAAGCGTCCTCAAAATCATGAGGGCCTATCAAGTCTGGATGAATGCTCCACGTACGGATAGCTACAATGTCGTATCGTAACCTCTAACGTCCACTCGTGCCTGTACCTAAATGTATAGAGTTCTATGGTATTAGTACACACTTGTACTAAGTATGGATATATGCAAGCACACGTAAAGGACATGCATGATTAAGAATAGATCTTTCCTTATAACATGATTTATGGAAAATCAAGTCAGTGGACTTGCCAAATTTTTATTACGAATGTTAGTGCACTTGCCAAATTTAGATTAGAAAAGTCAGTTGATTTAACAAATTTGGATTATGAAAGTCATGCCATGAGAGTAACATGCGTCATCATATTCATTATTTTTCAAGCAGCACATGACGTATTAAACATATCATATCACGTAGTTCATATCATTCTTCTATATGCCAAAAGACCTTGGAATCATGTACTTGACACCTTGTTGATTGGATCGATGAGTTCAATCAAATCGGACGTGGTATCGTATTTAATAGAAATGGAAGCTTTTAGGCGTGATCTATCTCTCTGCTTTTCATAGTCAAGATGAGCCCGTGGGATGACACTTTAGAGCTTTTGGGGAGAGAAAAAAGACAACGACGAACGTGTTCCCACCACCTCGCACGAGCCTCCCTCCCTTCTTTCAATGCTTTACAATTTTCTTCATGCGGCGTGACACGTCTATATTTGACATTCATCAATCAACTAAAAGTCGATGGTTGCATTTAGGAATTCCCAAAATAAGGGCTCACCATATGAGACCTCAACTAGGGGTCCTTGTTTAGCAAACACAGAGAATACTTCATTCATTCATACGTACTTCATTTTAATTCATTGAAATACTAGTGCAATCACTAGTCATACCAAGGATATAGTTTAAGAATCTCGTAGGGTTTACTGTGAAATGACAAAAAATAACCTAGTGTCATTACTTTAGTGTAGCTCACCTCTTGATTATCCGATCCTAACACCTTCGATATCTTACATTTCATTATGTGCATTCGTTGAGGCTGGCCTTATTCTTTCTTTGAGAACTTTAACCTTAACCGACATAGATCACTGCTCATAGCTAGCCTATCCGTGCTCAGTATAAAGTTCCATTGCATTCATCTCATACATCATGGAAGCTGCCTTCTAGCATGAGGTTATCATAGCTCATTAGATGATTTCTCATCTCATCATTAGTATTATATATGCATTAACTTCAATACTTTAATTAGAGTTTTCATAGAGACTGGTCTCTTCATTAGCTTTACACTCTCATAGGTTAGTACATTTTGGTAACATTTACTTAGGCTAATTTGAGATTGCTCTCTTCTTTCACATTAGCATCTTATCATATTGTCACCTCATTCATTAACTTTAACACATTTGCTTTTCATAATTACTCACCGCTTCACGTGAATGTTCATTTAAACATATGCCAATGCACTTGGCCATTTTATGTGTTCCACAATCTTACTTAACAGCCTAGGGTTACATCATATTATCACATACATCTTAATCACCTACTTTTAGATGTATGCTAGATTTATGAGTCCACATATACAATCCATGAGGCTTAATTCACCGTTTGTCGAAGTGATTCATGTATACCCAGGATTATGTGGTAAGAAACTTATTCATCTTGAATATATGCAAAGATATTTATTTAGATCTTTATACACAACATTCATTAAATATTTATTTACGTATGACTTATGTGTCAATACGGAATTGCTCAAGGGAACCCGATCTCGAATACCTTGAACAACACTTAATTTTATTTTATACTTGATAATTGCATTTTTCAGATTTTGGAGACCCTAGTTCGATCCCCATCAACCCCATCATATTTTCATTCTTTTTCTCCTCTCTTTTTTCGTTTAAGACTTGGAGGTTGATGGTTTAATCCCCACTCTTCACATTTATTTTCTCATTTATTTTTCTCCTTAATCTCTCATCCATTCAAGAGGGTGTGGGTTCAATTCCCACTAACCACATTTATTTTTTGTTGCATTTTTCTCATGAACTTTTTTATGAAATTTTCATTTAGTAAGGCCATGGGTTAAATCTCAAATAACCTCACATTTTAAAATTTTTTAAATGATGCTCATATTTCTTAAAAGTTGGCCGAGACTACAATTTCATGCTTGGAAATTTAGTCTATTCCAATCCATTTCTGTCTTTATCTTTTGTTGATTTTTTTGTTGCTCTCGTATAGATCAGTCTTGGGTTCAATCCTTAGTGATATCACTTATTTTACATTATTTTTTTTCACTGTATTTTGTACCACTTTTCTTGGCCGAACCCAACCTACCAAATGTTGGAAATTGTTTCACTATTTTAAGCTTTTTTTTTTATCATCATTCATATGTTAATTCTTAAGGCATTTCGTGGATCATTTGGTGCATCTTTAAGTGTAATCTTATTATGATTTTATTTATCCAATAATTACCATAACATCCAGCAACATTATATCATTACACCTCATAATTTACACATACATTCGCACATCAAATTTACCTATACAAACATATCATTTTTCGCATTCTTTCGAATGACATCACATTACATGCTTACAATTTCAAACACATAATCATGAACACATTATCACGAAAATCACACTTCATTCTTAAATTACCAGAAAACATACCAACAACATGATCTCTAACATATTTCACATTAGATAAAAGGGATACTAAGGACAAGGAGTTCGACAAGAACAAGAATAACCCTAGATTCAATATTCCTTGCATTCATGGGAAAGAAAATTATCTTGAAGAAAGGAGTCCAGGAGAGAGACCCACACATGATTTTAACGTTTGTCAACACTTGAACTTTCTGCCCAAAACCCACCACCAATTCACGTCTACCAACGAATCTCACACCTTACCCGACTAGAAATATCATTAACTTTCCGTTTCTTAGATTAGCTTTTTCGTTTGTATTTTTGTAAGTTCTTCAAGTGTGAAGAACTAATGTTTTGTTTTCTATTTTGTAAAGTAGAGAGAAAACGTGAAGTTGAGAGTGAGACATATGTGAGAAATAGATAGATAGGAGCGAAAGAGAGAATTGTGAGGTAATGTCCCTTTAGCAATAGGACTTGTTGGCAAGACTTAGTCATATTAATTAATAATTAATAATTTATAATTAAAACATAAAATCTGATTCCCCCCCTTTTTATACATGAGTCATTAATTATTAATTTATTAATTTAATCTACAATTTAAATAAAACAAATTCTATTATTGCTTCCACATAGGTTCGAACCCAGGTGGAGACAGATTTTGCTAAAAGGGCGATTTCGGCCCTCTCTACAAAAAATTCCCCTCCACCTTATTAATTAAAAAATTAATTAAAGATGTAGGATAATGACGATACTACCCTTAGCCTGGAAAAGTTCCATTTTCCCCCTAGACCCTCCAAACATAAGATTTCCCTTTTTAAAGTCCTATAAAGACTCATCCGAGTAAATATTCATATTCGAGAGCCCTACATGGCTGGACCCAACCTTTCCTAGCCAAAATAACTCCACAAGTTATTTTTCTTGGCTGTTGCAAGGGTTCAGAGGTTTGGTTCTACGCGCATCAATCCGTGTTAACCTGTTCTAATTATAGGCATTGTAGATAGATTAAGCATTACATAGCATAGTCATTTTAGGGTTGTTACAATATCCCCCCATAGGAACATTCATCCCCGAATGACACTACACATCATTTTAAAATAAAAAGGGTGATTTTAAAAAATATTTTAACATACTAGAGACTTTACTCTTAGTGAATTTCTTAACACTTACTCTAGATAATGCATATTACGCAAGTTTATGTGAAGCATCATATTTGAGAATGATGAACTTCCTTCGCAATTGCACTTAACTTGCTGCACCTCACAACTCATGCAACACAAAAAATCATGTCCACGCTATACATAAAAAGCAACATGAATTCATTTTAACTTACATAGTGCAATTATTACTCATACGATTATGGACTTAAAACACCAAGTCGACTATTGCACTAAAACTTAGAGTTTTTACACAAAACCAGCCTTAGGAGGAGTATATATAACCCCTTATATAACATTATGTTGGTCTTACGATTTGAAATTATATGGCTCAGTTGGATTAGTCCACGCCCTTCCCATTTAAACCCTATCACATTCGGCTACTGAAACCTCACTACCCTGGTTTGAAAAACTATAGTAGAATAAGACTTATGGAGAAAATCAATACCTAAAGTATCCAATGCCTTTTATTGGGGAATATCTGATTCACATGTTAGTAGGTTGGTGAACGCCCTTGAAACCTACAGTAGCTTCACATTAATAGACTAAGGAACTCCTTCCTAAACTAGTTATCGAAGTATACAACATAAACAAAAATATAGATCACCTAGGTTAGTATCCAACATGATGACTCCAACATATTAACTTAATAGTAGTGCATAAAACCATACACATGAAAAACTAATTTAGGCTACAACCCTAGACAACAACAGATGTGTCTTCCCTTACACCCCTAGACTTGAGTGTGAAGAATCGTTGCCTCCTTGTCCTCTTTCCTTGGACCATTCAGCTGAACTTTCTCCTTCCATTTTTCTCGATCTCTCATATACGGAAAATCATTCTTCATGTGACCAGAGTTTCCAGAAATGTAACAAGTGTTAGAACCTCTCCTACACTCTCCTCCATGAAGTTTGGCACACTGCCTACAAGGTTGCATCTCCTAAGGTGTATCTATTTCACAATTTCTCTTAACTATAGGCTAGAAATCCCTTTCATAGCGACCCTTGAATGAACTTGACTCCCGTTGGTGGGAGAGTCTATTTATAAACCTTGTCTTGTCTCTTATTGAAGTTCTACTCTTGCTTGTAAAATTCTCCTCAACTTTCCTTGACCTATTCCCTGCTCTAGTGTGCTTCCTCTTCCTGTTTTTTTCCCTCTAGTTGGACATGTACTATAATGCTGGAAAGGTCTATGCAATAATGAAGCATAGATTCCCTATACTCCTCCTCGAGATCCTCAGCAATCATACATCTAGTGTAAATGGGAGGATTCATCCTCATGAAGTCCCTTAACCTACTAGCCATGGTGCAGGCAGGTGGGTTCTTTTTAGGAACACGTTGTTGCTCTGTGTGGGCTAACGTAGCCTGAGATTATGAGGTGATGGCTTGGGACATTTGTACCATGTCTTTCCTTACTTCCCTGTCTTTCAACCCATATGGGTTAAAAGGCATCTCCATTTCAGCAGCTGGATCCTGGGGAGGAACTTGATTTACCCCAGCAGCTGCTTCTCAATCTCTCCGCATGGATTTCTCTTCGTTTTCATCTTTCTCAATCTAAAGTGTATATGTTAGATAATCTACTAACACCAAGAAATCCGACATTATAAAAGTCACGATAAGATCAAAAGAAGGGAATTTTCCTACGCATCATGAAGTGTCTAATTCAGGATAGTGGTGCACTTTACTCCCATGACTTAGAAACTACTCAATGTGGTTGATGTGAAGTTATTATCCCCGGAATTTAACCTAGGGCTCTCATATAAACTTTGTCACGACCAGAGTCTAGACCCTAGATGAGACCGGCGTCGTTGATTTGTCAGAGGTGGCAAACAAGCCTACATACGTCACCATCACTTCATCTAGGTTAATTTAGCGTAAAATTAGACATTTTTTTTACTTAACATTCATATAAGAAATTTTAATTAAACTCATAAATTTTCACAATCAACGATCTAATATTAAGATCATCAACTGAAAGAAATAGTTCAATATTGTATTACGTGTATACTTGCAAAAATTGCACCACTACAATGTCTGAAATAAAAATAGAAACAAAAGCTAGTGGAACATACTCCACTAACTCAAAATTATATCTAAGCTAGAATATAATGGGCATGCGTCCTTTAAAGCATGAGGGACTACCAAGTCAGGATGAATACTCCATGTTCAGATAGCTACAATGTCATATCATAACCTTTAGCAGTTACTTGTGCCTGCACCTAAAAGTATAGAGTTGTATGGGATAAGTACACACTTGTACTAAGTATGGGTATATGCAAAAACACTAAGGACATGTATGATTAAGAATATCTCATTCCTAACAACATGATTTATGGAAAGTCAAGTTAGTGGACTTGCAAAATTTTGATTAGGAAAGTCAGTTCACTTGCCAAATTTGGATTAGGAAAGTCAGTGGACTTGCCAAATTTGGATTAAGAAAGTCATGCATTGACACATAACGTATTACACATATAATATCATGTAGTTCATATCATTCTTTCATATTCCATGAGCCCTTGGAATCATAAAATTGTCATTAGGACATCCCAAAATAAGGGCTCAACATATGGGACCTCAACTATGGAGCCTTCCTTAGCAAACGCAGAATCTGCTTCATTCAATAATATATAGTTCATTTTCATTCATTCATATACTACTGTAATCACTAGTCATACCTAGGATGTAGGTTAAGACTCTCATCGGGTTTGATGTGAAATGACCAAGGATAACCTAGTGTCATTACTTGAGTGTAATTCACGTATTGATTATCCTATCCTAGCAACTTTGGTATCGTTCATTTCATTATGTGAATTTGTTGAGGATGACCTCCTTCTTTCTTTGGGAACTCTAACCTTTACCGACATAGATCATGTGAGCATCATGAAATCCAGTGTTTAATCCCCAAATCGAAAAAGAGGTGAAATCACGTGCCACCAAAACATGTTAGCGTATATAGGGAATCGAACCCTGATAGATCCCTATATTGCCAGTATAGGTTCAAAGACTAGGAGATATAAGGAGACCCATACCCGGCATGCCGTACAGTCTCATCTCATTAGAGTTACGTTAACCTCCGGGCTTTTTGAAGTAAGGCACCACCGCTCATAGCTAGCCAATCGGTGCTCAGTATAAAGTTCCATTACATTCAACTAATACATCATCGAATCTGGCTTCTAGCATTAGGACATCATAGCTCATTAGATGAATTGTAATATCATCATTAGTATTTATATGCATTAACGTTAATACTTTAATAAGAGTGTTCATAGAAACTGTTCTCTTCATTAGCTTTACAATCTCATAGGTTAGTATATTTTGGTAACATTTACTTAGGCTTTTTTGAGATTGTTCTCTTCTTTCACATTAGTCTCTTATAATATTTTCACCTTATTCATTAACTTTAACACATTTGCTTTTCATAATTACTCACCGCTTAACATGAATGTTTATTTCAGTATATGCCGATGCACTTGGCCATTTAGTGTGTTCCACACTCTTACTTAACCCTTGTAGGGTTACATCATTCAATCACATACATCTTAGGCTCACCAACTTTTAAATGTATGCTAGACTTATGAGTCCACACATACAAGCCATGAGGCTTCATTCATAGTTTGTCCAATTGATTAATATTTACCTAAGATTATGTGGTACAGACTTATGCAACTTGTAGATATGGCAAGATATTGATTTAGATCTTGACAGGCAACATTCATTAAATGTTTACTTACGTATGACTTTTGTGTCAATGCGGAATTGGGCAAGGGAACCCGATTTCGAATCCCTTTAACAACACTTAATCTTATTTTATACTTGATAATTGCATTTTTTAGATTAGGGAGACCCTAGTTTGAACCCCATAATACTTCCTTTCTTTTTCTCCTCTCCTTTTTCGCTTAAGTAAAGTAGGTTGTGGGTTCAATCCCCCACAAGCTCATTATTTTTCTTTTAATTTATCTCTTAATTTTCTCGCCTATCGATGAGGTTGTGGGTTCAATCCCCACTCTCCACATTTATTTTCTACTTTATTTTTCTCTAAACTCTCTCATCCATTGAAGAGGTTGGGGGTTCAATCCCCACTCCCATATCTATTTTTCCTTGCATTTTTCTCACGATTTTTTTTTTTAAATTTTTATTTTAGTTAGGTCATGGGTTCAATACCCAATGACCTCACATTTTAAAAAAATGTTAAACGAAGTTCATTTTTTTTAAAAGTTGGCCGAGACTACAATTTCGAGCAGGTGGCAAATTTAGTCTCTTTATGTCAATTTTCGTCTTTATCTTTTGTTGATTTTTTTGTAGGTTTCATCTAATGATATCTTGGGTTCAGTCCATAGTGATTTAACTTATTTTACATTCATTTTTCATTGCATTTTGTACCACTTTTTTTGGGCGAACCCAACCTACCAAATGCTCGAAACTTTTTCACCATTTTAAGCTTCTTTTTATCATCATTCAAACGTTAATTCTTAAGGCATTTCGTGGATCATTTTCTGCATATTTAAGTGTAATATTTTTATGATTATATATAGCAAAGAATTAAAATTACACCACTTTTACACCTCACCATTTACACAATTATTCGCACATAAAATTCAACCATAAAAACATATCATTTTTCATATACTTTCGGTTGATATAACTTTACTTGTTTACAATTACAAACACATAATCATGAACACATTATCACGCAAATAACACTTTATAGTTCAACTAATAGAAAACATACCAACGACATGATCTCTAACCTATATCACATTGGCATGAAATAGATACTAGGAACAAGGAGTTCGACAATAATGGGAACAACCCTAGTTTCAAGATTCGTTGTATTTATGGGAAAGAGAATTCTCTTGGAGAAAGGAGTCCAGGAGAAAAACCCATACCTGATTTAAAAGTTGCTCAACACTTCAAATTGCTGCCCAAAACCCACCACCAATTCAGGTCCACCAACAAATCTCTCACCTTACATGACAACAAATTTCGTTAACTTTTCATTTGTTTGATTAGCTTGTTCGTTTGTGTTTTTGTAAGTTATTCAAGAGTAAAGAACTTATGTTTTGTTTTCTGTTTTGTAAATTAGAGAGAAAATGTGATGTCTAGAGAGAGGCAAACGTGAGAGATAGAGAGAGAGGCGTGAAAGAGCGAAGTGTGAGGTACTGTCCCTTTAGAACTAGTAGTGGTTGCAAGACTTAGTAAAATTAATTAATAATTAATAGTTAATAAATAAAATCTGATTTCCCCCTTTTTTTTAAAAAATAAACCATTAATTATTAATTTATTGAATCAATATACCAATTTAAATAAAATAAATTAAATCATTGCTCCTACATAGGTTCGAACCCGGGTGGAGCAAGATTTTTCTAAACGGGCAATACGTCCCTCTCTACGAAAAATTTCCCTCTACATTATTAATTAAATAATTAATTACATATTTAGGGTAAATAAGATACTACCTTAGCCTAGAAAAAGACCATTTTACCGCTAGACCCTTCAAACTTAAGATTTCCTCTTTTTGAGTCTAGTAAACACTCATTCGAGTATATCTTCATATTCAAGAGCCTTACATGGATGGACCCAAACTTTCCTAGATCAACTAACTCCCAAAGTTAGTTGGATTTGATGTCTCAAGGGTTCAGAGGTCTTGTTATACGCGCATCAATCCGCATTAACCCGGTCTAATCGTAGGCATTCTACATACATTATGCATTAGTTAGCATAATGATTCTAGGGTCGTTAAGTATGGTTGGTAGTCTAAAGGATTACTTAGGTGTGTATTCAATGGGATTTATGGGATGTTCCTTCATGTATTATCTTAGTGAGTCTTAGGATAACTTGGTTAGGTAAACCTCAAAGGAAATGAGTACATATTGTTTTTGGTATGAATGAGTTCACTATAACATTTTAAATGGTTCACTATAATGTTCTTTTGGAGTTTACTGTTAAGTGACTCTTTGTGCTAAAATTTTTGAATTATTTTATTATGTACTAAATGATGATCGATATTATACTTCAATTCTATATTCATGAAGGTTTTGATCATTTGGTTCGAAAGTTCTATTCATACTAAAATATCCCTTTCACATGTTTTTGTATATGCAATTCTTAGTACATCATTTGTACAAACCCCATACTTTACTATACTCTATAAGTATAGGTTGGAGTAAGGAAGACGTCTGGACGACAATGATTGGGAATCGACTCTGTCAAGACTCAATATGTCCTCATATATTTGAGGACATAGTCTATGTTTCTTAGTTTCTATTATTAAGACTTATTATGTTTTTTCATTCAATGTAAAGGGTCGTGTCCCTAAGATATTTAAGTTTTCTGTTTAACATTAATTGTAAAGGTGAGACTATTATTTACTATTCGTGAAATAGGTTGTGATTATTTTAAATTTCGTGGAAATTTTTAATTCTGCACTACTTTGAAGGTCTTATGTAATGAATGATAGAAAATGGCTAGTACTATACCTCTAAAAGGTCAAGTAGTCATTGTTCTGACCTAAGGGTGAGCCTTTCTTCTAGTGGGTACTTTTGGGTCATTAAAAACATGGTATAAGAGAATATGTGGGACTTATCTTAGGGTGAAAGGTATAACAATAAAAGCATAGTAGAGTCTTGTTCATTTGTGTGAGTCACGACACATCCATTAGTAGAGGCTATATGTAATACATCTGAAATTACATAGGTGAAAAAAGATCCTAACATGTTTTTAATGAGGTTATAATGGTTTAAAATTATTTATAATATGCTAATGAAGAAGTTTGTAAAATATTAGGTGAATTGTAAGTGAAACATCAAGGGACGACCAAGACGTTCGACGACTAATCACCTATGTGCCTCATGAGTTTCTATGTACCTATAGGTGTGTTTAATGAGTTAATGAGGTTATTATATGTGTTTTTATAGAGTCTATTGGAAATCTTTCAAGTTTCATGAAGTTTGGAGGTCAAACGTCTTAGAGCTTCCATGACGTTCGAAAGGTTTGCCTTAAAACTACCTTCTGTGTATTGGGTTGTTTCGTTGAGTTTTATGTGTTAGTTTTTGATGAAATTGATGCGGGAGTTTTCAAAATTGTACAAAAACATATTCGGGTTTGAATTGTCTAGGATAACGTTGCCAAGGACCAACAAGGGTCCTTGAGTAAAGACCCTTCATTGATCTAAAATCTGTCAAGACAAAACCTGAATCGACAAAGGTAATCGACTGCCAATCGGCTAGTCAACACCCCATTTTATAGACGTGTAAGGTCTTTGGAGTGGGGAAGATTGCCATATAATGACCTGTCTCTGACACAAACCACGAACCAGAAGGACATTCCGTTAGTGGGGAGACAGTCTGTCGATTGACCAACAATTTATGGGCATGCAATTTTGTAGGTTCACTTTTAAGTTGATGGTGAACTAGTAAATTCACCCAACGTCCAAATAAGAGTTTGGGCGGGTACTTGGGTGCATTTTAGGTATTTTAAGTTTATATATAAGTCCTAGATACCTAGATGAATTCATTTTTCCATATTAAAACCCCAAAATATCTAGGAAATTCTCTAAAACTCCATTGAAGCCAAAACTCAAGGAATATCTTGATTGAAGAATTGAGTGGTTATTCTTTATAAATTTCGTGAATTAACATCAATGAGGTATGATTTTTGATCCTTTAAAATCTATTCATCAAGGAGCCCCAAATTCAAAGATTTTTCTATAGTTTTCTAAAGATGAGCTTGTCCAATTTTTTGGTTTATCTGTGGGTTCTTGAATTAAAGGTTTTGAATCATGATATATATAATAGATTGATGTTAATTAAATCATTTTCACTCAGTAAACCAATGAAACCATGTAATTTATGACACCTAGTTTTGACTATTTTATGGTTGACATGGTAATGACTTAATGCTTATGAATTGTAGTGTAGTTTTTTATGGGTTATTGAATGATTTAAAAATTGTATCTGATTGAAGTATAGGCTGTATTAAATTGATAAGTCTATACTGAATTGAGCTAGATTCTTTGAGTATTATAGTTTTTGTGTTGTATTGATGATCATGGCCATGTGTAAGGACTTTTTGGTATGGAATTGGATTATTTAGCTATGGATTGAAGTGGTGAGAATGGGATTTGTGGTACGCTTCCCTAATTCTCTTCATTTTATGTAAAGTAGATCTTGAATTATGTTTTAATTTGTATGGTAAACTTATGGTGGCAGTACTATATGAATGATGTGTCCTTGTCGGCGTTATGTTATGTATTTTTATAATCATGGCCTCGTCTACAACTAATTGATGTATTATGATGATATGTATAGTTTGTTATGTGAACTATGATCATATATATCTGCATGTGAGCAATGTGAAAATAGAGCATAACATGTCTATCATGAGGATCTAAGGTCCTCATATGGTTAATAATGTGGCAATGAGGAAGTGTCTAAAGTATTAGATTCATGAGTTAATGAGGTCCTTATATGAGTTATTATAGTTTTTATAGGAAGTGTGTCAAGTTCCAAGAAGTTTGGAGGTCAAATGTCCCACAACGTCCATGACGTTTCACATATTTGTGTTAAAGTGACCTTGTATGTCATGACATGTTTCGTCACATATTCTGTGTTCGTTTTCAATGAAATTGATGTGGGAGGTTATAAAATGGTATACAAACATATTCGTTTTGGAAGCGTTCATGTAAATATTTTCAAAGACCAACCAAGATTCCATGAAGAAGGACCCTTCATTGAGCCAAAAGTTGTCAAACCTAGCCACAAGAGACTAAGTTAATTAGCGGCCAGTAGGCTAATCGACGGCCCGTCGTTGGTGGCCGTTCATCAGGACACAGGCGTGGCGAAGATGTCAATCAAAGGGCCAGTCTCTTATCCAAACCACGGACTAGCAGGACGGTCCGTGTGCTGGGAGAAGGTCTGTTGATTGACCAAGCACTGATGCGCCTACAATTTCGTAGGTTCACTGTTAAGTAGAAGAGTAAATTGGTAAATTCACCCAACGTCAAAGTCAGAGTTTGGGAGGTTAATTAAGGGTATTTTAGGTATTTTAAGTTGTTACATAGGACCTAAATACCTAGATGAATTCATTCTTCAAAATAAAAACTCCAAAATCTCTAAGAAAATCTCCAGAACTCCATTGAACTATAAACTCAAGTAAGAATATGGATTGGAGATTTGAGTGGTAATTATTCATCAATTTCATGTATTAACATCATTGAGGTAATATTTTTGAGCCTTGAAACTCTATTCATTAAGGATCCAAAAATTCAATGAGATTTCTAAAGTTTTATAGAGATGAACTTGTCTAATTTTATGATCTATCCATGTTGTTGGATTAATGGTTTTAAATCATTAATATTTATTATATTGATGCTAATTAGATGATTTTCACTAAATTAATCTATGAACGATGTTATTTATTAACCCTAGTTTTTGGATACATTATGATTGACTTAATATTGACTTAATCCTCATGAATTCAAGTGTATTTTTTATGAGCTATTGAATGATGTATGAATTGTATTCAATTGATGTAAAGGATGTATTATATTGACAAATATATATTTATTTGCCCTAGATTTATTCATTATTATTGTTTTTGTGTTGAATTGATGATCATGGCCATGGGTAAGGGCTTTTTGGTATTGAATTGGATGATTTACCTATGGATTGAAGTGGTGAGTATGGATTGGTGGTACTCTGCCTAATTGTCTTTATTTTATTTCATATTTCTCTTGAATTATGTTGTGATTTGTATGCTACATTTATGGTGGTGGTGATATATGAATGATGTGTTCTCGTCGGCGTTAATTTATGTATTTTGATGATCTTGGCTACGTCGGAAACTACTTGAACTATTATGATGATTTTTGTAATTTATTATGTGAATTATGATAAATTATATCTACATGTGAGTAATGAGAAAGTATGTGTTCATGTATTGATATTAGGTTATCTTGTTAGATTATGACTATGTCTTTATGTGTGTAGTCTTAGAGTTGATGCATGGTTATTCCTACGTGACTATACGAGTCTATGATGTTTATATTGATGATGTTATAGTAGTGTATAGGGTGACTTTTAGAAGATACTAGTTACTCGTATGTGCTTCTAGAATAATATGAAATGTGTGGTAAAGTGAAGTCATTAGTGTGTCTTGTGTGGTAGACTTCTTACATGTATGAATGTTAATATGAGATATTTTGACATAGGATGCTAAAGCCTCTTAGTCATAAATGTATGAATGACATGAGATCTTGAATGATGTTAAAAAGGTCCTGTATTTGGAACCTTAAACCTAGTGGTAAGGTTATGAAGCTTGAAGTCAAAGATGTAATGGTATACTTCGTGTATAAATGATGGACTTAAGGTTGGTTGGATGGAAGGATATCTTATAATCCTTATGAAAGACATTAAGCTATCCTCTTTTCCATTTTAAGGAAGCCCTAGGGGACCTCTTTAGTAGCCTGAATGTGATTGAGTTATGATCCATAATGTAAATTACTCTATGAGAACTAAGGCTAGCACCGAGTGAGTATGTTATGGGAACTATATATAGTTAATAATGAAACTAGAGTGCAAACAAATCCTTCATATTCTTTAACCATGAGCCCATATGGGATTTGTGTCTAAGTTCTAATAATAGAAAGTAAAACACCCTCCATCGTAATAGGTTACAACTACAGATTCCATGATTTTCTACAATGATCTAAGTCAGTTATTGCCTATTCTCATATTATATGATACCTACTAGTATTGGAGAAGTTCTATAAAGTATAGGTGGTGTTATGAGACTTTATCTAGACATTGCATAATAGACTTAGAAGATGTTAGTGAGAGTCCTTAGGTCTTTTCCAAGACCATTACTTGAATATCCTTATATGATAAATGAGTCTTAAATGAACTAATGAATATAATGACTTAAGTAAAGAAAGCACTCTAAATTAATCAGTACTTATCTAGAGTAGTTAAGGCCTATCTAGTTAAAGTGTGAACGGGCATAGGAATGGTCATTTTGTATCTTACATAGATAAGTTTTAAGAATGACATTAGTTAGGAAAGTTGGTTGATTAAGTAGAAATGATCCAAACTTAGGTAGTCTTAAGGATTAGTTAGGTAATCTTGAAGAGTTCAAGTATGGACGTTCTCGTATTGATTTACTTGAGTAGGTCGTTTGATAATTTTAGAGAGGAGAATGTCATATTCTATGAATGTTATTAATTTAAGTGAGAATGATTTTATCTAAGGTAATCTAAAGGACCACATAAATGTGTGTGAATAGATTGTATGGGAGCTCGCATCAGAATTGAACCTTAGAATCACCTTGGGTAGGACAATCTCATGATTGTGTTTTGTATATTGAAAGTTTATGTATCGCCTTGTAGGTGGTCTTAAGGATAATTTGATGTGCCTAGAAAGGGTGTAAGGGCGTTCTCGCTTTGTCTTACTTAAGTGAGTGTTAGGATAGCTTTTAGTAAGTGAATTACATGAAAATTAGGTTCACTTTAAGGTTTAAACAATTCATTGTAACATGAACTTTTGTTGACTGTAATGTTAGAAAATAGTTCGCTGTAACATTTGATAATTCACTATAACATTTCATAAAAATGTGATAAAATGTCTATGTGTTTTCTTATGTGTTTATAAGGTATTAAATGTTGTAATTATGTTTATACTATGTTATTTATATCAAAAGGAGCATATTTCAATGAAATGTTCGTGGTCAAGACATTTATGAGTATGCCATACTTAGCCCATATTTTTATACTAATTCCTAGCTTTTATCTATATCTATTGTGATTCCTAGGTGAAGGTGCTTTTGGGAGCTAATCTTTGATTATAGCATCATTCAAGCAAGTTGAAGTATGTCCTCATTTGACTCGAGAGCACATATATCTTTTATTTCTCTTATGGAAGTATTATAATAAACTTACTAGTACTATATTTCTATTGTATGGGTTGTGTCCCAATGTACTCTTTTGTCGAGGATTGTATGAAGTGAGACTTAGTATTTCCTATGAATTTTTTATGAAGGAGTTTTTAAGCGACAATTCCAATGTTTGTGAAAATTTTTAATTCCGCACTACTTCTCATATGTATATATGAAATGAACAATATGAACTGTCTTGTGCACGACCAACTAGAGGTAAAGTACGCCGCTTCTCGATCCGATATTGGCTATACCTCCTAAGGTGTGGTCTCGGGTCGTGAAAAACGTGGTATCATAGAATATTTAATGAAAGTTGTCTTAGGAGTCAAAAAGTCTCATCAAATTACGTCTAGTAGAGTTTCGACCATCAGTGTGAGTCGCGACACATCTATGGACGAGAAGATATAGGACGATAGAGTTTTTCTTGTTTTCTACTCCTAGGTCATGTCATAGAGTAAAAGTTATGAATATTCTTTACTTATTGTTTTCCATGTGTTATATGAGATGAATACAAGGAGGACACTGTCTAGGATAGTTGAGGAGAATGATGTGAATGGGGAGATTAAAGAGGCTTTAGTTAATTTATCGAGCTTTGACTACACATGTGAATATGGGTATTGGACCTAGAGTGAATGTTGTAGAGAGAACTATGACATCTACATTGAGAGATTTTTTGAGGATGAATCCTCTGATCTTTCTTGGCTCTAAAGTGGGAGATGATACCCAATAGTTCTTAGATTGAGTGTACAACGCGTTGAGTGTCATGGGGGTGAATTCTAAAGAGAAGGCGGAGTTAGATTCATATATGTTGAGGGATGTTGCGCAAGTGTGGTACACTTAATGGAAGGATAATTGGCCAGTTGATTCGGGACCTGTTGAGTTTGAATAATTTAAAAAATCATTTCTAGGAAAGTACTTTCCTTTCGAGAGGACAGAGGCGAAGGTAGAGGAAATTATCAAATCAATAAAGGAGATATGAGTGTTGAGGAATACTCTTTAAAGTTCTATATGTTGTCTAGATATGCTCATCCCTTGTGTATGACCCTAGGATGAGATGAGTAGGTTTGTGACCGGGGTCGCCAACCTAGTGAGAGAAGAATATAGTACGGCCATGCTACATGATAGTATGACACTAGCTAGACTCGTGGTTTATGCTCAATCAATTGAGGAGTCTAAACTTTGTACGATTGCTAAGAATGTTAAGAGTAGTTGTTCAACTGATCAAACTCAACCTAGGTTAAATACGAATGTTGCAACTCAAGAATAACTTATGGGTGTTAAGATGAAATTTGAGAAAGGAGGTGTTCTCAAAATGGCAAGCCTACATGTGCTACTTGTGGAAATAAGCACTATGGGGAATTCCTATTGCGTACAGGGAGTTGTTTTTTATGTGATAAATATGGACATAAAGTCAGGGATTGTCCTACTAAAGATGGTAAGCAAGTTTTTCCTATAAGTTCAATAGATGATGCTCCAAAGAAGAGGTGTTTCTATGCACTACCAACTACAGCAGAAAAGCCGGATGAGGGCATTGACGATGATGGTTAGTTATTGTATTTCTTAAGTATTATGATTTCCTTCTAACTGGGGGAGTATGGTTAGTAGATCGGCTAGAAATACATAGAAGCATGTTGTATGTGCATTGTGGTTAGAAGTCTTGAGGAATTGAATTTCATTGATTATTTGCATTGTATATTTCGTGAAATTACGATTATGTTGTAAAATGAGTTGATATTATTTTATCTTGCATATTATCATGTTTCCGTCATCAATTTCCAAAAAATTGCATTTTTGAAAAATGTGGCATAATAATTCATTGTAGCATTGGCAATTCACTTTATATTTTGCAAAAATTAACTAATAATTATTTGGTTGGAAATTGTTGTAATGTGGTTAGTAATTATGTATATGAGTATGATAATCAATATAAAAAGAGTTTTTGTTATTTGGAAAGAAAAATGCGAGTCATATGGCATAATGATTTGTGGAATGAGTTTCTAGTTTCTTGTTGTGTTGTGAGTCTCTTAATTATGTGATATTGATGTTTCGTTTTGATATTTGTATTGTATATGGATTTATATTGTATATTTATAGGCTGCTAATTGAATCTCTACCCTAGGAAAGGTTCAGAGAGTGGCAAGTGTCATTCGAAGACGAACGTTGTCCAAGTGGGGGTGATTGTAATACCTCTAAAATGACTAAGGTGAAAATAGAGCATAAAATATTTTACATGAGGTTATAAGGTACTTAGATGTCTTATAATGTGTTAATGAGTCATTGTCTAACGTATTAGGTTAATTGGAAGTGAAACGTCAAAGTACGACCAAGACGTTCGACAAGTAGTCACCTATGTGTCTCATTAGTTATTATGTGCCTATATCTGTGTTTCATGGGTTAATGACATCCTTACATTAGTTATTATAGTTTTTATAGGTGTGTGTCAAGTTTGATGAAGTTTTAAGGTCCAACATCCAAGAATATCCATGACGTTCGAAAGTTTTGACTTAAAACGACCTTGTGTGTCATCACATGTTTCATCGAGTTTTATGTGTTCGTTTTGAAAAAAATTGATGTGGAATGTTTTAAACGCCTATACTAACATATTTAGGTTGGAAACATACGGTCAAACATTCCCAAGGACCAACCAAGGGTCCTTGGGAAGGACCCTTTATTGTGCCAACAGTTATCAAGACCAGCCCCCAATAGGCTGAGTCAATCAACGACCAGTAGGCTGGTCGATATCCTGTCATTCATGTCCATTTTTCAGGACATAGGCATGGGTAAGATTTCCATCGAATCACTAGTAAGTGACCAAAACCACTTACCAGCAGGATGGTCCGATAGTGTGGAGAAGGTATGTCAATGGACAAGACGTCGATGGGCCTGCAATTTCGTAGGTTCACTGTTAAGTTCAAAGGTGAAATGGTAAATTTACCTAATGTCCAAATAATAGTTTGGGAGGTTAATTAGGGATATATTAGGTATTTAAATTACAAATATAAGTCCTAAATACCTAAATGATATCATTCTTCCAAATCAAAACCCTAAAATCATTAAGACATTCTAGAGAACTCCATTGAAACAAAAACTCAAAGAAGAGATTGGATTGGAGATTTGAGAGATAAATAATCATAAATTTCGTGTATTAAAATTATTTAGGAATGGTTTTTTATACAATAAAATCTATTCATCAAGGATCCTATAATTCAATGAGATTTCTAAATTTTTCTAAAGACGAACTTGTCCAATTTTATGATCTATCCTTGGGTTCTTGCATTAATGAATATGAATCATTGTATATTGATTATATTTATGTTAATTATATGATTTTAAATGAATTAAACTATGAACCCATGTCATGAACCATAGTTTTTTACTACATTATGTAAGTTTTTATTGACTTAATGCTTATGAATTCTAGTCTAGTTTTCTATGGGATATTGAATGTTGTAGGAATTGTATTCAATTGACGTATAGGCTATATAATATTAATAAATTAATATTGAATTGACCTAGATTCATTGAGTATTATAGTTTTTGTATTGAATTGATGATCAAGGCAATGAGTAAAGGCTTTTTTGTTTATAATTGGATGATTTAGATATAAATTGAAGTGGTGAGATTGGAATGGTGGTACTCTACCCTAATTCTCTTTATTTTATAAAATGTATCCCTTTAATTATGTTGTGATTGGTATGGCCACTCATGTTGGCGGTGATATGTGAATGTTGTGGCCTCGTCAGCGTTACTTTATGTGTTATGATGATCATGGCCTTGTCAGCAACAACTACAAGTATTATGATGATTTGTGTAGTTTATTATGTGAATTATTATCTATTATATCTGCATGTGGGTAATGTGAAAGTATGTGTTCTTCTATTGATATTAGGTTATCATGTTATACTATCACTATGTCCTTATGTGTGTCGTATTAGAGTTGATGGATGATTATTTACACTTGACTATATTATTCTATTATTGTTATATTGATTATTTTTTAGTAGGTATATGGTGATTTTAAGATTATAATTATTATTCTTATTTTGTTCTTGAACAATATGACTTATGTGCTAAAGTGGAGTCATTGTTGTCTCTTGTGTGGTAGACTTGTGTCCCTTTCTTGATACATGTATGAATGTGAATATGAGATTTCTTACTTAGGATGATAATTCCTCTTAATCTTGTAATGTATGAATGACATGAGATCTTGAATGATGTCAAAAAGGTCCTTTATGTGGAACCTTAAACCTAGTTATAAGGTTAAGAACCTTAAAGTCGAAAGTCATAATCGTATCCTTCTTGAATGAATGATGGACATAAGGTGGTTTCTTAAGTAGACATGATCAAAATATAGGTAGTCTTATGGATTACATAGGTAATTTAAAAGAGGTCAAGTATGGACGTTCTCTTCTTGATTTAATTGAGTAGGTGTATTGATAACCTTTAGGCGGAGAATGTCATATTCTATGAATGTTATTGTGTTAGGTGAGAATGATCTTATCGCAGGTAATCTAAAGGATCTCTTAATTGTGTCTGAAGGGATTGTATTGGCGGTAGCTTCACAACTCACTCAACTGAACCTTAGAATCACCTTGGGTAGGAGAATCTCATGATTATGTGTTTGGTGTATTGTAAGTGTGTGTATCTCAATATGGGAGGTCTTACGAATCATTTAGGTGTACCTAGAGATGGTGTATGGGAAGGCTTTCTTTGTATTACTTAAGTGAGTCTTAGCAAAACATTTAGTGATGAAATTACATGAAAATTTGTTTCAGTGAAAGGTTTAAGACATTCACCATAACATGGACTTTAGTTAACTGTAATTTGAGGAAATAGTTCACTATAACACTTGATGTTTCATTGTAACATTTCAAGAAAATTTGATAAAATTTATATTTGTTATCTTATGTGTTTCTAAGTTATTAAATGTTTTTCTTATGCTTATACTATGATATTAAAATAAAAAAGAGGCTATTTATATTAAATGTTTGTTATCATAATTTTTATGTGTTATGACATACATACTACATGTTTTGTACTAACTCCATGCTTTTATCTATCACTAATGTTATTCATAGGTGGAGGGGCTTTTGGGAACTAAGATTTGCATGTATGATCTTTCAAACAAGAAGTATGTCCTCATTTGACTCAAGGGCATAGATGTCTTTTATGTCTTTATATAACTATTTTAATAGACTTAGTAGTACTATATTTCTATTCTATGGGTCGTGTCCCATAGTAATCTTGTTACGAGGATTTGATAAAGTTTGACTTAGTAT
This sequence comes from Solanum chilense, assembly GCA_032847665.1. Classification (NCBI taxonomy): domain Eukaryota; kingdom Viridiplantae; phylum Streptophyta; class Magnoliopsida; order Solanales; family Solanaceae; genus Solanum; species Solanum chilense. The sequence goes on from CM064967.1 coordinate 52,881,410, forward strand.
TTCCTATGAATTTTATATAAAAGTGTTTTTGATAGACTATTCGAATTTTGGTAAAAAGTTTTAATTCCACACTACTTTTCATATGAATATATGCAATGACCGATACGAAAGGGATTATACAAGATCTCCTAGATAGAAAGTAAGTCGCGTCTCGATTTGAGAATTGCCCAAGCTCCTATGGTGCGACCTCAAATCGTGACACTATGAGGCTCTAGAAGTTTCACTTTATTCATATTCTAATGTTATGTAAATGAAAGATCCCTCCCCGTGGTGAGAAACTCTTTATAGTTGTCCTAGAGGATGTTAATAAGGCATTTCCCCTTCTGGAAACCTCAAGTACGTCAAATTCCACCTATGCCCCAAGCTTCTCAAGTTCCCTTTGTTAAATGCAATATGACTAATGCAGAGTTAAGGGCTTCGTAAAGAAATTTACTCAACTCGTGATAACCTAAGATCAAGACATCACCAATCTTTTTTTTGTCAAAGATAACCAAGGAGGTTTACCTTAACCTAATGTGAGTACTCCCACTTCTAGAATTTAGGATTTCATGAGGATTAACCCTCCTATTTTTCATGGAACTAAGGTGGATGAAGATCCAGAAAGCTTCATATATGAGATATTAAAGGTGGTGGATGCTATGGGTGTGACCCCTAGGGACATGGAGGTGATAGGCACTTACCAACTCAAATTTGTGGCTCTAGTGTGGTTTGAGCAATGGAGGGACGTAAGACCCTTAAAGGATGGTCCAGTAGATTGGGAAGTGTTCAAAGAGGCTTTTCGAGATAGTTTCTTTCCCTTAGATTGGAGGGATTAGAAAATGGTTGAATTCATGAATCTTTGTAAAGGGGGAATGAATATGAGATAGTAGTCTCTCAAATTCACCAAACTCTCTAAGTATTCCACAACCATGGTAGCCATTCGTCGGGCTAGAATGAACAAATTTTTGATGGGAGTGTGTAGCTTGGTTGAAAAAAGACTGTGGTACGATAATTCTCGTTCATTACATGGATATCTCTTGGATTATGGTGTATGCACAACAAATTGAGGAGTCTAAAATTAGGGAGATAAAGAAAGAGGGGAATATGCATAGGTTTGACGAATCTAGTTAACTAAGATCAAAGAAAAGGTTCTTTCAACAAAGGTCTTCCATGGGGAACACAGATAGACTTTCCAATATAAATACTCAAGTAGGTGGTAATATTATTGAGAGGACTAGGTGTGATCCTTATGGGAAACAAAACCTTGGTAAGTGCATTGACTGAATAAATGTTTACTTTGCATGTGGTAGTAAGAATCACAAGATGAGGAATTTATCTAACATCAAAGCAAACAGGAAAGAGGTCAAACAATCTCCTCAAGGTGGTCTAGATGCTAATGCTCCAAAGAAGAATCCTCCCTATGGGATGTGAGCTAGAAGAGAGAACTACCAGGATTTGATAATCCCGGTAAGTCTTAACCGTTTATGATTCTTGTGTTTATGTTGTAAGACGAGTTCAAATAGTTTTGTATTTCATATTTTCATGTATTATTGATAAAATTCTTGAAAGGATTGGAAAATATTAGATTCTTCGTTGTGAAGATATGATGCTCATTCTAGAAACCTAAAAAATTGACTTAGCTGTATTTTAATGACATTTAGTTTTAATGTGATTTAAAATGATGCGCATGATCTTTTTTTAATGTTGGAGAAGGTAGTTCCTCCATAAATTAAGAATGATAATGTGGTTTCAATTTTGGAAATTATTTCCAAAAGTTGTCTGTGTTGCCTAGCAAAATGCTTGTCAATGTGTAGTTGGCGTTCCTTGTATGTTAATTATGTAAATTGACTATGAATGTTTGAACCTTGATTTAGTTTTTTTATGCTTCTACTAAGCCTTGATGTTGTAAAAGTGTAAAGTGTCATTTGAGGATGAATGTTGTTCCAAGTTGGGGGGAATGTAACACCGTAAACCGATCTAAGGTTACTAGAGCTTCACAAATGTTTCATCAATAAAATTTTTGTTAAATTTATTACGAATGATGTTATTAGGAATGTATGATGTTTTATGATATTTAGAGGTAAAAAGTCAAAGAACGTCCATGACGTTCGGATTGTATACCTTAGAATATGCTTGTGTGTCCTCCTATTTTAGTGAGTTTTACGTGTTCGTTTTGTTTGTGAACTATGTGATATGATAAGTTCTATATGTATTGTGCTTTTTGCAAAATGATATGTATGATGATGCATGTTACTCTCATATAATAACTTTCCTTATCTGATTTTGCATGTCCAGTGATTTGAGTTTCCATAACACATATCGTTATTAGAGAGCTCTTCTTAATCATGCAGGTCCTTAGTGTGTGCTTGCATATACCCATACATAGTAGAAGTGTGTACTAATCCCATACAACTCTCTACTTTTTGGTGCTGGTTCAGCTGGATGTTAGAGTTTACGAGTCGACGCAAAAATTATTCGAACGTGGAGCTTTCATCCGGATTTGGTAGGACCTTATGATTTTGAGGATGCTTACTGATTTATTCTAACATAGACGTAGGCATGAACTAGTGGATTATGTTCCACTAGCATTTCTTGCGTATTTACTTTCAGATGTTTTATTGGTGCCATTTTGGCAACTCTATATTTATGATTATACTTTACATTTAATTAACTTGATTTAGATGATTGTTGTTAACACTAATGAGGTTAAATAGATATTATTATGTGATATAAATATTTTCCCATATAAAGTCTATGGAAACAAAAAGTTCAAAAATTTCTGCTTAAATTAACCTACCTGATGTAATGATGACGTAAATAGGCTTATCTGCGACCTCTGACAGGTCAACGACGCCAGATTAGGCTAGGGTCTATACTCTGGACATGACAAAGTTGGTATGAAAGTGTTATGTTAAATTCGGAGGCTAATAATTTTACATTAAACACATCGAGTAGTTTCTAAGTCTTGGTAGTGCAGTGCCCTACTATCCTGAATAAGAGAATGCGTAATGCGTAGGAAAATTCCCTTCTTCTAATCTTATCGTGCCTTGTCTAATGTCTGATTTCATGGTGTTAAGAGCTTATCAAACATCAACTCTTTAGATTCAGAAAGATGAATAAAATGAGAAACGTAGGCGGAAATTTTGGAGGAGCAGCTGCTGGGGTGAATCATGTTTCTCCCCAAGCTCCAGCTACTTGAATAGAGTACCTCTTAACACAACTAGGTTGACAGATGGAGAAGTGAGGATAGACTTTGTAGAGATGGACTAAGCCATCACTTTAAAAGCTCAAGCTATGACAGCCCAGACGGAGCAACAAGGTGTTCCCAGGGAGAACCCACCTACCAGCACCATAGCTATCATGTAAAGGAGCTTCACGAGGTGAATCCTCCCATTGACACTGGATCTAAGATTGCTGAGGATCTCGAGAAGAAGTTTAGGGCAGCTATGTTGCATGATATCATGGACCTTTCCTGGATTATGGTACATGTCTAAAAAGTGGAAAAAAGCAGGAGGAGAAAGCACACTAGGGCAGGGAAAAAGTCACGGAAAGCTGACGAGAATTGTTAAACGAAGAGTAGAACTAAAATCAGAGATAAGGGCAAGTTTATAAAGGGACTCTCCCACAAAGGGGAGTAAAGTTCATTCAAGGGTCACTATGATAGGGATTCCGAGTGTAACGACCTGTTTAGTCGTTTTGAGCAGCAGAGTTTATTTCTGGTAAAAACTGTCTTGGTCGACGGATCCCACGATGGACTGTCATGGGCACAACGGACCGTTGAGGGTGTCTCGTTCCAAAACACTTAGAATTCTGAAATTTGGGTACTTAGATCGACTCTCTGAACTTCGTGATGGAATGGTAGGACGGACCGTCGCAGGCACGGCGAACCGTCACAATTCTTTCCACAAAATTAACTCTCTGAACTTTGTGACGGACCTGCAGGATGGACCGCCACAGTCATGACAGACCGTCACAAGTTGCGTAACCCTGGCCGGGTCGGATTTCTGTTAAAAGTTTTTAAGGGGCGTTTTGGACTATTCATGCTTATAATTATAAAGTTAGTGGATTAATATTAATAATTCAATTACTTGGGGGTTAAAGGAGATAACCTTGAAATAAAAAGTGGGTTATTTTATCATCTTTTATACTTAATTATATGACACTTAGGGTAAAAGAAAAAGGGTTTGAATAAGAAAAACAGAAAGAACAAGGAGAAAAGAGAGAAACGATCGAGAGGGAGAGAAGAATGCAAGGAAAGCAAAGGTTTTGGGAAGATAGCTTGTTTGATCGCGATTCTTCAGTGGAGCTAGGTTATGGTTTATGCTATCTCATAGTAAACTCTTAATAGCGAATGATATGTATTGGGTAGTATTGTAAAGTCTTCTATATGCTTAATTGTGTGCTTGTATGATGTGATGATGTAATTGTAATGGGTTGGGAAGATGAGGCTGTGAATCTTAAATCTTAAATTTACTTTGTTAATGATGATGTCTTGGTATAAAAGAAGGCTTGATGAACTAAAGTAATGAGATTAGAGGATCGGGTGTCACGTTCCGACACCAGGATAGTAATAGAGGATTGGATGTCACGTTCTGACACCAGGATAGTATATTTTAGGAGTGTCACGTTCCGACACCAGGATAGTAGATGGATTGGGGTGTCACGTTCCTACACAAGGATAGTAGATGGATCGGAGTGTCACGTTCCGACACCAGGATAGTAATAGAGGATCGGGTGTCACGTCCCGACAGCAGGATAGTATATGGATTGGAGTGTCACGTTCCGACACCAGGATAGTATATGGATCGGAGTGTCACGTTCCGACACCAGGATAGTAGATGGATCGGAGTGTCACGTTCCGACACCAGGATAGTAGATAGATCGGAGTGTCACATTCCGACACCAGGATAGTAAAGAGAATGATTCTTTAAATATGTTAATATACTCAATCTAAAGAACCTGTCTCCCAAATGAGTAGGGTGTGGAGGCTTGAGTCCTCATAGATGTGCTTGGTGTTGTGACCAAGGGTTCTGGTAATTGTTGTTGTCACCTGTTTAGAATATTAGCTGATTTTATGTTATTATCTGATATATACTGTTTTCTATTTTGAGTTGGCCGATGATACCTACTCAGTACTTGTGCCTTGTACTGACCCCTACTTGTATTGTTTTTCTTTGTTAATTGTGGAGCGCAGCAAACGTGCCATCGTCTTCAACTCAACCTCAACTCTAGCCAGTCTTCATCACGCCAGATTTCAGGGTGAGCTATTGCTTCTAGCTTGGCCTTGATCTTCCTCTTCATGTCTTGATGACTTGAAATTCAGGCATGGACTAGCTGTTTATTTATTTTAGCTTCATAGACATTCTTAGATTTAGTAGTATGAGGATAGATGTTCTTGTGGTGATGACTTCCAGTTTTTGGGAATAATAAGTATTGAGTTTTTAGAAGTTATTTAATCAATTTTCATTAATGAGTTTTAAGCCTTCCGCATTGTATTTTGTTTATTATGGTTGAAATGTTGGGGTTTGGATTGGTTTGTTCGCTCACATAGTAGGATAAGTGTGGGTCACTCACGGCTCGTTTTGGGTCGTGACAAACTTGGTATCAGAGCATTAGGTTCGTTGGTCTCATCACACAAGAACGAGTCTAGTAGAGTCTTAAGGAACGGTAGGGGGACGCCTTTGCTTTTCTTTGAGAGGCTATAAAACTTTACGAAAATTCCATTCTTTCTTTCTTTATTTCGTGCTATTACTTGGATCCAATTGGTATCTAGGTGATACAAATTGGTATCTGACCATATTCACTCTATTTCGCAGATAGTTAGAACTAGAGCAACAGCGGCGCCAACACCAACACCGGCAAGACAAGATGCAGCTGAGCCAGCCACTGGGGATGTAGCTCGAGGAGGATTAGTGGCAAGAGGCCGTGGTAGAGGTCGTGGGATGACGCCCTCTAGAGGAAGAGGACAAGCACCTGGCCCATCTAGTACTAGGGCGGTGACTCCTCCACCGACTGAGGAAGTAGTAAGAGAGGGTGAGGAAGGGGAAAGTGAGCAAGTGTAGAATGAGGAATTACCACCCCAACCTACCCAGAGATGATTAATCAGGTTCTTGCTCATCTTAGCGGGTTATCTGATCAAGGCAAGACAACTCCAGTGTTTTCTACACCAGCACCTCAGGTTCCGGAAGTACGACAGGCCACTACTAACGCTCCCCGCATGGATGCCTCATTGGAAATAGGCACGTTTCCTCGTTTGACTACAGGGCCCATAATGACAAGTGATCAGCATGAAATTTTCAGTAAGTTCTTGAAATTGAAACCTCCAGTCTTCAAGGGTGCTGAATCTGAGGATGCCTACGATTTTCTGGTTGATTGTCATGAGTTACTACATAAAATGGGCATAGTGGAACGATTTGGCGTTGAGTTTGTAACCTATCAGTTTCAGGGAAATGCCAAAATGTGGTGGCGGTCACATGTTGAGTGTCAACCCGCGCAGGCACCACCTATGACTTGGGCGTCATTCTCTAGCCAATTTATGGAGAAGTATATCCCCCGGACCTTGAGGGATAGAAGGAGAGATGAGTTCTTGAGCCTAGAGCAAGGTAGGATGTTGGTTACTGTGTATGAGGCTAAGTTTCGTGCATTACCCAGGTATGCCACCCAGCTTTGTTTCAGTCCACAAGAGTAGAGTCGCCATTTTGTGAAGGGATTGAGGTCAGATTTGCGGGTTTCAGCCTTACAGTTAGCGGCTACAGCAAAATCCTTTTAGGAAATGGTAGACTTCGTGATAGAGGTGGAGGGAGTGAAGCAAGATGACTTCACCATGGCATCGACATCTAAAAGGTTTCGTAAGGGAGGTGAGTTTAATGGTTCTTACTCTAGAGGGCAGGGTTCAGGAGGTTATCCAGCCCGACCTATTCAGTCTTCACTGCAGACTTTAGTTGGGGGTCCAGCGCAGACCGATCAACACTTCTCCGAGTTTGGAAGTTATCCCCAGACTTCGTCATTCTCATAGATACCTATGCTTGAATCCAGAGAGTGTTATAGATGTGGGGAGACTGGACACATTAAGAGGTATTGTCCAAAACAGAGTTACAGACCTCAAATAGTCAGAGGTAGAGTTGGTCATGGAAGAGGCCGTCATTCTGGAGGACGTGGTGGCCAAGGTAATGGTGGTCACCAAAACGGCCGGGGTGACGGGCAAAATGGAGCCACTACAGCACAACATGGTAGGGGCAACGGGCATACAGGTGATAGGGACCATTGTTACGCTTTCCCCGGGCGGTATGAAGCGGAGGCATCTGAAGCTGTTATCACAGGTAATCTTTTGGTTTGTGATTGCATGGCTTCTGTATTATTTGATCCTGGCTCCACATTTTCATATGTATCTTCCTCATTTGCTACTGGTCTTCATTTACATTGCGAATTGCTTGACATGCCTATTCGTCTTTCTAGTCCGGTGGGTGAGTCTATGATAGTTGAAAAGGTATATAGGTCTTGTCTGGTGACTTTTGTGGGGAGCAATACTCATGTAGACTTGGTTATTTTAGAAATGGTTGATTTCGATGTAATTCTGGGTATGACTTGGCTTTCTCCAAATTTTGCAATCTTAGATTGTAATGCTAAAACTGTAAGGTTGGCCAAGCCTGGGACAGATCCGTTAGTGTGGGAGGGTGACTACACATCCACTCCAGTTTGTATCATCTCCTTTCTTCGTGCTAAGAGAATGGTTAGTAAAGGGTGTTTAGCGTTCTTGGCACACCTCAGGGATGATACTACCCAAGTACCTTCAATTGAGTAGGTTTCGATAGTCCGTGAGTTTCTGGAAGTGTTCCCTTCAGACCTTCCTGGTATGCCACCGGATAGGGATATTGACTTTTGCATTGATCTGGAGCTGGGTTCTCGCCCCATTTCCATACCCCCTTATAGGATGGCCCCAGCGGAGTTAAGGGAACTAAAGGCCCAACTTCAAGAGTTGCTTGGTAAAGGCTTCATTAGACCAAGCGCTTCCCCTTGAGGTGCTCTGGTGTTATTTGTGAAGAAGAAGGATGGGAGTTTCCGGATGTGCATAGACTACCGGCAGTTGAATAAGGTAACTATTAAGAAAAAGTACCCCATTCCCCGCATTGATGACTTGTTCGATCAGTTACAAGGTGCTTGTGTCTTCTCCAAGATTGACTTGAGATCCGGTTATCATCAATTGAAAATACGGGAAACAGATGTGCCAAAGACTGCTTTTCGAACCAGGTATGGGCATTACGAATTCGTAGTAATGTCTTTTGGTCTTAAGAATGCCCCTGCTGCTTTCATGAGCTTGATGAATGGGATTTTTAAACCATATCAGGATCTCTTTGTTATCGTATTTATTGATGATATACAGATATACTCAAAAAGTAAGAGGGAACATGAGGAGCATTTGAGAATTGTATTGGAGTTGTTGAGGAAGAAAAAGCTTTATGCCAAATTCTCCAAGTGTGAGTTTTGGCTAGATTATGTGTCCTTCTTGGGGCACGTGGTTTCTAAGGATGGAGTGATGGTGGATCCTTCTAAGATTGAAACAGTGAGGAATTGGGTAAGACCTACTAATGTGTCAGAAGTAAGGAGCTTTGTTTGTTTAGCCAGCTACTACCGTCGATTTGTCAAGGGATTCTCTTCTATTGCTTCCCAATTGACAAACTTGACTAAGCAGAATGTTCCATTTGTATGGTCGGATGAATGTGAGGAAAGCTTTCAGAAACTCAAGACCTTGCTCACTACGGCACCTATCCTTACCTTGCCAATAGATGGTAAGTATTTCATTGTTTATTGTGATACATCCTATTCGGGTTTGGGTGCGGTTCTAATGCAAGAGAGGAATGTAATCGCTTATGCTTCAAGGCAACTAAAGGTGCACGAACGTAACTATCCGACCCATGATTTGGAATTGGCTGCAGTTGTGTTTGCATTAAAGAAATGGAGACATTATCTATATGGGGTCAAGTGTGAAGTCTACACAGATCATCGTAGTCTATAGTATGTCTTTACCCAGAAAGATTTGAATTTGAGGCAGAGGAGGTGGATGGAACTGTTGAAGGACTATGATATTACTATTCTGTATCACCCAGGAAAAGCAAATGTGGTGGCTGATGCTTTAAGTAGAAAAACAGGGAGCATGGGTAGTTTATCCCACTTACAAGTTTCCAGACGTCCATTGGCTAGAGAAATCCAAAACATGGATAACGACTTTATGAGACTGGAAATACTAGAGGAAGGAGGATTTTTGGCCTGTGTGGAGGCAAGATCTTCTTTTCTTGACAAGATCAAGGGAAAAGAGTTTGATTATGAGAAACTAAGCCGAATTTGGGATATGGTATTGCGAGGAGATGTTAAAGAGGCAATAATTGATGAGGAAGGTGTTTTGAGGATTAAGGGAAGGGTATGTGTGCCCCGTGTTATTGATTTGATCCACACCATCCTCACAGAGGCTCATAGTTCCGGATATTCTATACATCTTGGTGCAACCAAGATGTACCGTGACCTAAAGCAACACTTTTTGGGGAGCAGAATGAAGCGTGACATTGTTGATTTTGTTCCCAAATGTCCAAATTATCAACAAGTAAAGTATTAACAGCAGAGGCCCGGAGGAACACTTCAGAGAATGCCCATTCTTGAATGGAAGTGGGAGATAATTGCAATGGACTTCGTGGTTGGTCTTCCAAAGACATTGGGTAAATTTGATTCTATTTGGGTAATTGTGGACAGATTAACTAAGTCTACTCACTTCATTCCGGTCAAGGTGACTTACAATGCGGAGAAGTTAGCCAAACTCTATATCTCAGAAATTGTTCGATTGCATGGAGTTCCACTTTCCATCATATCAGATAGAGGTACGCAATTTACTTCAAAGTTTTGGAGAACATTGCATGCGGAATTAGGTACTAGGTTGGACTTAGTAGTGCATTTCACCCTTAGACCGATGATCAGTCTGAGCGAACATTTCAAGTATTGGAGGATATGCTTCGTGCATGTGTGATAGAATTTGGTGGTCATTGGGATAACTTCTTACCCTTATCGGAGTTTTCATAAAATAATAGCTCTCACTAAAGTATTGATATGGATACATTTGAAGCATTGTATGGGAGGAGATGTGGGTCTCCCATTGGTTGGTTTGATGCATTTGAGGTTAGACCTTGGGGTACTGATCTTTTGAGGGATTCATTAGAGAAGGTGAAATCTATTCAATAAAAGCTTTTAGCGGCTCAAAGTAGGCAAAAGGAATATGCAGATCGAAAGGTTAGAGACTTGGAGTTCACGGAACAAGTCTTGCTGAAGGTTTCACCCATGAAAGGGGTGATGTGGTTTGGTAAAAGGGGTAAGCTAAGCCCAAGGTATATTGGACCATTTGAAGTACTGAAGCGAGTAGGGGAGGTGGCTTATGAATTAGACTTCCTCCAGGACTGTCAGGAGTGCATCCGGTATTTCATGTGTCTATGTTGAAAAGATACCACGGGGATGGAAACTACATCATTCGTTCGGATTTGGTTCTGCTTGATGAGAATTTGTCTTATGAGGAGGAGCCTGTTGCCATTCTAGATAGAGAAATTCGCAAGTTGAGATCAAGGGAGATTGCATCCATCAAAGTTCAATGGAAGAATCGACCAGTTGAAGAGTCCACTTAGGAGAAGGAGGCTGATATGCAAGAAAAATACACACACCTGTTTACAGATTCAGGTACTCCTTTTTGCCCTTGTTTTTCTTCTTGTGATTGTTCGAGGACGAACGATGGGTAAATTGGTATCTATTGTAACGATCTGTTTAGTCGTTTTGAGCAGCAGAGTTTATTTCTCGTAAAAACTCTCTTGGTCGACGGATCCCACGACGGACCGTCATGGGCACGACGGACCGTTGAGGGTGTCTCGTTCCAAAACACTTAGAATTCTGAAATTTCGGTACTGAGATCGACTCTCTAAACTTCGTGATGGAATGGCAGGACGGACAGTCGCAGGCACGACGGACCTGCGACGGTCCGTCACAGGCACGACGGACTGTCACAAATCTTTCCACAAAATTAACTCTCTGAACTCGTTGACGGACCTGCAGGACGGACCGTCACAGGTTGCGTAACCCTGGCTGGGTCGGATTTCTGTTAAAAGTTTTTAAGGGGCATTTTGGACTATTCATGCTTATAATTATAAAGTTAGTGGATGAATGTAAATAATTCAATTACTTGGAGGTTAAAGGAGATAACCTTGAAATAAAAAGTGGGTTATTTTATCATCTTTTATACTTAATTATATGACACTTAGGGTAAAAGAAAAAGGGTTTAAATAAGAAAAACAGAAAGAACGTGTAGAAAAGAGAGAAACGATCGAGAGGGAGAGAAGAACGCAAGGAAAGCAAAGGTTTTGGGAAGATAGCTTGTTTGATCGCGATTCTTCGGTGGAGGTAGGTTATGGTTTATGCTATCTCATAGTAAACTCTTAATAGCGAATGATATGTATTGGGTAGTATTGTAAAGTCTTCTATATGCTAAATTGTGTGCTTGTATGATGTGATGATGTAATTGTAATGGGTTGGGAAGATGAGGCTGTGAATCTTAAATCTTAAATTTACTTTGTCAATGATGATGCCTTGGTATAAAAGAAGGCTTGATGAACTAAAGTAAAGAGATTAGAGGATCGGGTGTCACGTTCCGACACCAGGATAGTAATAGAGAATTGGGTGTCACGTTCTGACACCAGTATAGTATATGGATCGGAGTGTCACGTTCCGACACCAGGATAGTAGATGGATCAGAGTGTCACGTTCCGACACCAGGATAGTAGATGAATCGGAGTGTCACGTTTCGACACCAGGATAGTAATAGAGGATCGGGTATCATGTTCCGACACCAGGATAGTATATGGATCGGAGTGTCACATTCCGACACCATGATAGTAGATGGATCGGAGTGTCACGTTCCGACACGAGGATAGTAGATGGATCAGAGTGTCACGTTCTGACACCAGGATAGTAATAGAGGATCGGGTGTCACGTTCCGACACCAGGATAGTATATGGAATGGAGTGTCACGTTCCGACACCACGATAGTATATGGATCGGAGTGTCACGTTCCGACACCAGGATAGTAGATGGATCGGAGTGTCATGTTCCGACACCAGGATAGTAGATGGATCGGAGTGTCACGTTCCGACACCAGGATACTAAAGAGAATGAATCTTGAAATATGTTAATACACTCAATCTAAAGAACTTGTCTCCCATATGAGTAGGGTGTGGAGGCTTGAGTCCTCATAGATGTGCTTGGTGTTGCGACCAAGGGTTATGGTAATTGTTGTTGTCACTTGTTAAGAATATTAGCTTATTTTATGTTATTATCTGATATATACTATTTTCTATTTTGAGTTGGCCGAGGATACCTACTCAGTACTTGTGCCTTGTACTAACCCCTACTTGTATTGTTTTTCTTTGTTAATTGTGGAGCGCAGCAAACGTGCCATCGTCTTCAACTCAACCTAAACTCTAGCCAGTCTTCATCACGCCAGTTTTGAGGGTAAGCTATTTGTTCTAGCTTGGACTGGATCTTCATCATCATGTCTTGATGCCTTGAAATTCCGGCATGGACTAGCTCTTTATTTATTTTAGCTTCCTATACATTCTTAGATTTAGTAGTATGAGGATAGATGTTCTTGTGGTGATGACTTCCAGTTTTTGGGAATAATAAGTATTGAGTTTTTAGAAGTTATTTAATCGATTTTCATTAATGAGTTTTAAGTCTTCCGCATTGTATTTTGTTTTTAATGGTTGAAATGTTGGGGTTTGGATTGGTTGGTTCGCTCACATAGTAGGATAAGTGTGGGTGCCACTCGCGGCTCGTTTTGGGTCGTGACACTGAGCAAGAGTTAACAGAAACAATAAAGGTGATACACCTCAGGAGAGGCTACCTTGTAGGACGTATGGCAAACTTTATGGAAGAGAGTGTAGGAGGGGCTCTAATGCTTGTTACAATTGTAGCAAATCAGGTCACATGATGAGAGATTTTCCGTATATGATAGGTCGAGAAGAGGGAAGGGGAAAATCAACAAAATGGCTCAAGTGATGAGGCTCCAAGGAGGCAACGATTCTTCGCACCCAAGTCTAGGGGATAGGGGAAGACATCTCTAGTGATGTCTTGGGTGCATAGCGTAAATTAGTTTTTCATGTGGATGGTTTTATGCACTAGTATGAAGTTAATATTTTGGAGTCATCATGTTTGTTGCTGACTTATGTCACTTATGTGTTAATTTATGTTGTATGCAGATGAGACTAGTTTAGGAAGAAGATTCTTAGTCTATTAATGCGAAGATGCTAGTAGGTTTCAAGGATGTGCACCAACCTACTAATATGTAAATATAATCACCAATAAAAAAAAGCATTGAATACCTTAGGTATGGATTTACTCCATGAGTTTTATGCTACCATTGACTATCAAACCATGGTAGTGAGTTTTCAATTTCAAAATGAGATAGGGTATAAATGGGCAGGGCGTGGACAAATTCAACAAAGAAATATAATTTTAAATATTAAGGCCAACAAGAGTAATCTAAGAGGTTGGATATACTCCTCATAAGGCTGGTTTTATTGAAGAAACTCTATGTTTTGGTTCAATTGTCGACTAGGTATTGTAAGTCCAAAATCGTATGTGTAATAATTGCACTTTGTGAATTAAATAAAATTTATGTTTGCATGTCATGTTGCTATTTTTGTATAGCATGGTCATGATTTTTTGTTGTGTTGCATGATTGGTAAGGTGCATCAAGTAAAGTGTGATTGAGAAGTAAGTTCCTCAATCTCAAATATGAAGCTTCATAGGATCTTGAGTAATATGCACTATCCAAAGTAAGTGTGACACAAAAATTCACAAAGAGTAAAGTCTCAAGTATGTTAACATATTTTCGAAAATCACCCTTTTTTTTCTAAAATGATGTGTAGTGTCATTCGGGAACGAATGTTCTTAAGGGGGGGGGTTAATGTAACTACCCAAAAATCACTATGCTAAGTAATGCTTAATGTATCTAGAGTGCCTACGATTAGATCGGGTTCACACGGATTGATGCGCGTAAAACCACACCTCTGAACCCTTCCAACAGGAAAGCCAACTAACTTCGTGAGTTAGTTGAGCTAGGAAAGGTTAGGTCCAGCCGTGTAGAGCACCCGAATATAAAGATTTACCCGGATGAGTCTTAACCGGATTTAAAAGGGGTAATCTTAATTTTGGAGGCCATACAACTAACTAGTGCTAATTTTCAGACATCCTAGGACACTTAAACCAAGTGCTCTGATACCATGTTTTGTCACGCTGCAAGCTACCCCCGAGATGTGGACACGGAACCAAGGACCAAAAGTGATCCAAAGCTAACCCTGTTGCATGATCATGAGCATGCTAAATATAACAAACTGATGCGAAAGCTAAATCATAATTTATAACTTATAGACAAGGAAAACCCATATGCTAAAACTGATATAATATGAAGAGTGATGAGTTTAATTTACTAACTCAACAGTAAGCCAAAACTAACTATGTCTGAAATAAGACCCTAACTGAACAGAAATACAGGGACAAGACCAAGATAAATTTAGAAAAAACTGAAACACAAATACTAAATACTAAAAAAAATCTCATGACTATTGTTCTCGGAGAAGGAGGACTTACCACCTGAATCTGCTGAACTGAAGATGGGAAATTTGATTTATGCGTGATTCAAATGCTGAGAGCCTGCACCTACATCACAAGAATATGTATCGCACGTATGTGTAAGTAATTTAAAGGACTGAGCATGTAGGATAAAATAAAGCTGAAATAAAATATAACTGAACAAGCACAAAAGAAAGTATAATAATTTGAACAAGATTTACCGATTTCTGAGCTAACATGCAATGACTAATTTACAAAATCCTGAAACTGAATACTGAACATACTGATTAATATTCAATGCAAGAGAGTCTGACTTAACTGTTGGAGATAGTAATAACCGATAATAAAACCACATGAGCAAAATGTGGAGTCTTATGTATACGCCCCGTCGAGAGGACCGTATATACCCTGCAAGAGGTATAAAGGCATGTTGGCATCATCAATAAACTATTTTCCCATAGAGGGACTTACAACCAACTGTGGTAGTAGTTTTGGGGCTAATTGGGTACGTTTAACCCTTGTCAAACTTGGTATTATGCTACTCCCATTGATTTATGTAAATAACTGATTAAGTCTTAATTTTCTATAAATACTGGATAGGCCAAAACTGACCTTGCAAACTGGCAATGCAATATTTAATCATAAAATGATGCGTTAAAAACTGAAGCATCTATAAAAGCATAACTGAAATATCTGACCTAGCATGTATAATTCAAGAACCAAAGAAATACAAAGCTAGGATTCTAAAAATTCATACAATAATCTGAGTAATAACATGATAATATATTTTGGAACATATTTTTTAACTAAATCATGAAGTTCTTCTATAATTCTAGGAACCCTAGGTTAGATCATAATAATGAATGAAGAACTGACTTTAAACTATGGACCGAATGGGTGAAAGAAACCCACCAGTGAAATGCCACGTACCTGGTGATTAAATTGAAGGAAAAACACTTAGATTTTGGGGATGGAACTGCTGGAAACTTGTTTCATTCTTTAAATAGGGTGCTTGAGATTTTTCTTCTCTTGTCGTTCTAATTTTCTAACTTTTGATTTATTATTTTGACTTAGGTAAATTTGGGTTGTGTTTCTAGGCTTAAATTTACTAAAATCTTATAATTTAAAGTCAAAATGACATATCTTAGGGTTTAAACAAAGTGCGAAAAGACAAACAGACCCCTCAATTAGTTAAATTCGAACAACATGACGCCAAGGACTTACGGTCCATCATTCCATCGACGATTCGTCGTTTTGGTCTGTTCGACAGACTTTCAGTAAAATGGCCATAATTTTTTACCCGGAGGTCTTATTTTAGCAATGTCAGTGGATGTGGAAAGATAAATTTATTATCTATTTCATTTTGTGCTAAGAGTTATGACCATTTGAAGTTGAACCAATTGCATTTTCCCCTTAACTGTCTTCTAATTCCCTACGGTAAGACCTGTGGGTAAACCAACAGACCATGATGGTCATCCGTGGCTCCTGTCACAGAGTAGGTGAATAGGGTATCGATAAACGGTCACGGACTATGGACTGTAATCTAACCTATGGACCATAATTTTCCTAGGCTGAGATTTTTGGGGATCTGACCCCACTTATGGATGTGCAGGACGGACCGTGGGTCAGCCTACGATATGTCGATGGCCACGTTTGTTGAACTTGTAGAATTTTCAAAAAAACCTGGTTTTGGTCTATTTTTGTTACGGGGTGTTACCATAGTAATCTATATAATAACTAAGTCAATTGTATCATCACTATCAAAATTAACTTCAATCCATAATCTAGGGTAACGGGAAAAGGGTTCATTATGAATTCTTCAATATTCATATTTAATTACAACAATACATTACCATATTGAATCAATTAATTCATTAAAATAGATAAAATAAGTCCAACAATAAATACATTGATCGATACCTATCAATTCATAAGTAATATCTATGATTTGGGAAAATTGGGGAAGGGACATGATCCGCAACAAATTCCCTTAATTAACATCATTCACTCAACAAAATATACCAAATTATTATAATTTGACGTAATCAATCATCAATTTCAAACTTAGAAGAAAACCCTAAGGATTTTGTAATTAAAAAATCTATTTTGACAAGAACTATTTGGAGAAAGGAATCCCAAGAGTGATGAACCTATACCTTAATCCACAAAATTCAAGTGAAATCCTTGAGAAATTGGTCTTCTTCTTCAAGAATTTTTTTGTTTCAATGGAGGTTTAATATAGACAGAAAGTAGAGAGAGGTGAGAACTTTTGGGTTTCGATTTGGGGATTTGATTTTTGTAAGTAAAATGTGTGGTACACTGATCTAAAATCAATATATATACCTCCAATGAAATACCCAAAATACCCCTCACTTAATTTTACCCTTTTATGAAGTTAAACTTGAATTCATAATTTCAGATTTTCATCGGGAAGCAAGTTCGCGACTCGGAGGTGCTCCCATAAGATTTTCTAAATAAATTTTAGAGACAGTATAGTATACGACATGCCCGCGACATAGAATTTATTTTTGACCAAAGACCCATGAAATCATCAACGCGGACACATTCCTTATATCTGTATTTTGGCTGCTATTTTTTGCAGCTTGCTTGGCAATGTTTGGGGTATTTTCTTAGACCCCTATGGAGATCCTTAGGGGATCGTACCTGGACTTTTAAACCCTATATACATGGTTTTACCAATGAAAAGTCATTTTAAAAGTTTTATACCTCATACAATACCTTTAAACATATCCAAAACCTAATTATGTTTCACAAGCTAATTTAGACTAGCTTTCGGACGGCATGGACGTTATTTGTCGTCTTTACTATAAAACATCATAAATGGTTTATTAATATTATGTTAGGCCTTATGAAAGTGTTGCTAACCTGAGAACAATATATCAGGCTCTAGAAGTGTTTGTCTTTCAGAGTGTTACGAACTCATAATTAGTGAGATCAACACATCATAATCAAATAATATATGATACAAAATAGAATCATTATCAACTTTGTATCATCATACCATAATAATGATATTTCATTCTAATTATTCATGACATTTCATTATATTCATCATATAATCATGTTCTAATTCTATTCACACTTCAATTGAATATAATCAATAAGACTAATCCATCAGAATTAAAGTTGTGAACTCATATTAAAAAAAGTCTTACAACATAGCTTCCAAAGACTTCTTCAAGATATTACCCTCAATTCACCGCCATTATCCAATAATCCAATCACCGTCATCATCACATAGTGAATTAAAAGATAAGATAGTCAATTCCAACAACCCTAATCGTCTAAAAGTCCAATGCATAGTTAGGGTTAAGGAAAAAGGAAAAAATCAAGGTTGTTTTTTGGAAAATATATTAAAGAAAAATTAGTACAACTATTAACCAATACAATTATCATTTATCACCATTAATCAAAGGAATATAAAATTTAATCAATTTGAAAGCCAATTTACCAAATCGGAAGAAAACCCATCTTTTGAAGAACATAGAAATCTAATCTTTAAAGAGCCTTTTGGTGAAAGGGTTCTGTAACGACCTGTTTAGTCATTTTGAGCAGCAGATTTTATTTCTGGAAAAACTGGCTGAGACGACGGTCACCACGACGGACCGTCATGGGCACGACGGACCGTCGAGGGTGTTTCATCCCAGAACACTTAGAATTCTGAAATTTGTGTTCAAAAATCGACTCTCTGTAAATTGTGACGGACCTGCAGGATGGACCGTCACAGCTACGACGAACCGTCGTGAGATTCCGTTGCAAAACACTTCAACTCTTGAGAATTTGGTACGGGGAACGAGTTTCTGAACGTCATGACGGAAGTGTAGGACGGACCGTCACAGACGTGACGGACCGTCACAGACGTGACGGACCGTCACAGACGTGACGGACCGTCACAGTCTACTTAGCGAAAAATGGAGTTCTAAGATGCTGCGACGACCTGCATGACGGACCGTCGCAGGCACGACGGGCCGTCACAGGTTGCGTAATCCCAGTTGGAGTCGGATTTCTGGTTAAGTTTTAAGGGACGATTTGGACTATTCTTTCCTTAATTATAAAGTTAGAGGGTTAATATTAATAAGTCTAATTACTTGGGGGTTAAAAGAGGTAACCTTAAGTTAATTAGTGGGGTATTATTGCCATCCTTTATTCTTAATTATATACTAATTAGGGTAAAAGAAAGAGGGTTTGGAATAAGAAAAAGAGAAAGAATAGAGAGAGAGAGAGAGCAGTCGATCAAAGAGGGAGGAAATCAAAGCTTGGGAAATTGCTTGTTGATTCCAATTCTTCGGTGGAGGTAGGTTATGGTTTCATGCTATTCGTAGTAGACTCTTAATAGCGAATGATATGTATTGGTAGTATTGTAAACCTGTCTATATGCTTAAATTGTATGCTTGCATGAACATGATTATGCGATTGTGATAAAATAAGCATGATGAAGTTATTGAATCCAAAATCTTGAAAGAAACCCTAATTCACTTTGTTAATGATGATGCCTTAGTATAAAAGAAGGCTTGATAAATTATATAATGAGATTGATGATG
>CM064967.1:52903902-52951402 GCA_032847665.1 Solanum chilense
CTCTTTTCTTTTCATCTACAGATTATTTGTTACCCTAATTATTATACTCATATAATTATAATAGTGATAAAAGTGAACCACTATTTGTTACCTTTTAAGATTGAAACAGTGAGGAATTGGGTAAGACCTGCTAATGTGTCAGAAATAAGGAGCTTTGTTGGTTTAGCTAGCTACTACCGCCGATTTGTCAAGGGATTCTCTTCTATTGCTTCCCAATTTACGAACTTGACTAAGCAGAATGTTCCATTTGTATGGTCGGATGAATGTGAGGAAAGCTTTCAGAAACTTAAGACCTTGTTGACTACTGTACCAATTCTTACCTTGCCAGTAGAGGGTAAGAATTTCATCGTTTATTGTGATACATCCTATTCTGGTTTGGGTGCAGTGCTAATGCAAGAAAAGAATGTGATTGCTTATGCTTCGAGGCAATTAAAGGTGCATGAACGTAACTATCCGACCTATGATTTGGATTTGGCCGCGGTAGTATTTGCATTAAAGCAATGGAGGCACTATTTATATGGGGTTAAGTGTGAAGTCTATACGGATCATCATAGCCTACAGTATGTATTTACTCAGAAAGATTTGAATTTGAGACAGAGGAGATGGATGGAACTACTGAAGGACTACGATATCACTATTCTGTATCATCCGAGCAAAGCTAATGTTGTGGCAGATGCTTTAAGTAGAAAGGCAGGAAGCATGGGAAGTCTAGCTCACTTGTAAGCTTCTAGACGCCCATTGGCTAGAGAAGTTCAGATTCTGGTGAATGACCTTATGAGGTTGGAAGTAAATGAGAAGGGAGGATTTTTGGCTTGTGTGGAGGTAAGATCTTCCTTCCTTGACAAGATTAAGGGAAAGGAGTTTATTGATGAGAAACTGATTCGGATCAGAGATAATGTTTTGCGAGGAGAGGCTAAAGAAGCAAAAATCGATGAGGAAGGTGTTTTGAGAATTAAGGGAAGGGTATGTGTACCCCTTGTCGATGATTTGATCCACACCATCCTCACAGAGGCTCATAGTTC
This sequence comes from Solanum chilense, assembly GCA_032847665.1. NCBI lineage: Eukaryota > Viridiplantae > Streptophyta > Magnoliopsida > Solanales > Solanaceae > Solanum > Solanum chilense. The sequence goes on from CM064967.1 coordinate 52,904,925, forward strand.
CGGATATTCTATACATCCTGGTGCAACCAAGATGTACCGTGACCTAAAGCAACACTTTTGGTGGAGTAGAATGAAGCGTGACATTGTGGATTTTTTTGCTAAATGTCCAAATTGTCAGCAAGTAAAGTATGAACACCAGAGGCCCGGAGGAACACTTCAGAGAATGCCCATTCCTGAATGGAAGTGGGAGAGAATTGCAATGGACTTCGTGGTTGGTCATCCAAAGACAATGGGTAAGTATGACTCTATTTGGGTGATTTTGGACAGATTAACTATGTCTGCTCACTTCCTTCCGGTCAAAGTGACCTACAATGCAGAGAAGTTAGCCAAAATCTATATCTCATAAATTGTTCAATTGCATGGAGTTCCACTCTCCATCATATCAGATAGAGGTACGCATTTTACTTCTAAGTTTTGGAGAACATTGCATGTGGAATTAAGTACTAGGTTGGACTTTAGTACTGCATTTCACCCTCAGACCGATGGTCAGTCTGAGCGAACGATTCAAGTGTTGGAGGATATGCTTCGTGCATGTGTGATAGAATTTGGTGGTCATTGGGATAACTACTTACCCTTAGCGGAGTTTTCATACAATAATAGCTATCACTCAAGTTTTGACATGGCCCCATTTGAAGCATTGTATCGGAGGAGATGTAGGTCTCCCATTGGTTGGTTTGATGCATTTGAGGTTAGACCTTGGGGTACTGATCTGTTTAGGGATTCATTGGAGAATGTGAAATCCATTCAAGAAAAGCTTTTAGCGGCTCAATGTAGGCAAAAGGAATGTGCAGATCGAAAGTTTAGAGACTTGGAGTTCATGGAGGGTGAACAAGTCTTGTTGAAGGTTTCGCCCATGAAAGGGGTGATGCGGTTTGGTAAAAGGGGCAAGCTTAGTCCAAGGTATATTGGTCCCTTTGATGTTCTGAAGCGCATGGGGGAGGTAGCTTATTAATTAGCGTTGCCTCCAGTCCTGTCAGGAGTGCATCTGGTATTTCACGTGTCTATGTTGAAAAGATACCATGAGGATGGAAACTACATCATTCGTTGGGATTCGGTTCTGCTTGATGAGAATTTGTCTTATGAGGAGGAACCTGTTGCTATTTTAGATAGGGAAATTCGCAAGTTGAGATCAAGGGAGATTGCATCCATCAAAGTTCAATGGAAGAATCGACCAGTCGAAGAGTCCACTTGGGAGAAAGAGGCTGATATGCAAGAAAGATACCCACACCTGTTTACAGATTCAGGTACTCCTTTTCGCTCTTGTTTTTCTTCTTGTGATCGTTCGAGGACGAATGATGGGTAAATTGGTATCTATTGTAATGACCTGTTTAGTCGTTTTAAGCAGCAGATTTTATTTCTGGAAAAACTGACTGAGACGACGGATCCCACGACGGACCGTCATGGGCACGACGGACCGTCGAGGGGGTCTCGTTCTAAAACACTTAGAATTCTGAAATTTGGGTACTGAAATCGACTATTTGAACTTCGTGACGGAATGGTAGGACGGACCGTCGTGGGCACGACGGACCGTCACACATCTTCCATAGAAATTAAGTCTCTGAACTTTGTGACGGAATGGCAGGACGGACCGTCGTGGGCACAACGGACCGTCACACATTTTCCATAGAAAATTAGTCTCTGAACTTTGTGACGGACCTGCAGGACGGACCATCGCAGGCACGACGGGCTGTCACAGGTTGCGTAATCCCAGGCGGAGTCGGATTTCTGCTTAGTAATATAAGGGGCGTTTTGGACTATTCCTCCTTTAATTATAATGTTAGTGGGTTAATGTTAATAGTTTAATTTCTTGGGGGTTAAAAGAGATAACCTTGAGTTAATTAGTGGGTTAATTCCTCATCTTTTATACTTAATTATATGCTAATTAGGGTAAAAGAAAGAGGGTTTGAATAAGAAAAATAGAAAGAACAAGGAGAGGGAAAGAGAAATGATCGAGAGAGATACGAACGAAGAGGAAACACAAGCTTTGGGGAATTTGCTTGCTTGATCACGAATCTTCGGTGGAGGTAGGTTATGGTTTTTATGCTATTCGTAGTAAACTCTTAATAGCGAATGATATGTATTGGTAGTATTGTAAACCTTTCTATATGCTTAATTGTATGCTTCTATGAATGTGATTATATAATTGTGATAAAATAAGCATGATGAAGCTATTGAATCCTAAATCTTGAAAAACCCTAATCTACTTTGTTAATGAGATTGATGATGCCTTGGTATAAAAGAAGTCTTGATGAACTAAAGTAATGAGATTGATGATGCCTTGGTATAAAAGAAGGTTTGATGAACTAAAGTAATGAGATTGATGATGCCTTGGTATAAAAGAAGGCTTGATGAACTAAAGTAAGGAGATTTAGGGGATCGGGTGTCACGAACCGACACGTAGATTTAGGGGATTGGGTGTCACGAACCGACACATAGATTTAGGGGATCGGGTGTCACGAACCGATACGTAGATTTAGGGGATCGGGTGTCACGAACCGACACGTAGATTTAGGGGATCGGGTGTCACGAACCGACACGTAGATTTAGGGGATCGGGTGTCACGAACCGACACGTAGATTTAGGGGATCGGAGTGTCACGTTCCGACACCAGGATAGTATATGAGGATCGGAGTGTCACATTCCGACACCAGGATAGTATATGAGGATCGGAGTGTCACGTTCCGACACCAGGATAGTATATGGAGCGGAGTGTCACGTACCGACACGAGAGAAATAAAGATAATGAATCTTGAAAGATGTTAATATACTCAATATAATGAACCTAATTCCCAAATGAGTATGGTATTGAGGCTTGAGTCCTCATGGGTGTACTTGGCGTTACTTATTGATGATTATAGTACGTGATGTTGCTACAAATTGAGTATTGTAGTTGATTTATGATATTATCTGATATATACTGTTTTCTATTTTGAGTTGGCCGATGATATCTACTCAGTACTTGTGTTTTGTACTGACCCCTACTTGTATGTTTCTTTCTTTGTTATTTGTGGAGTGCAGCAAACGTACCGTCGTCTTCAACTCAACCGCAACTCTAGCCAGTCTTCATTACACCGGATTTCAGGGTGAGCTAATGCTTCTAGCTTGGACTGGGTCTTCTTCTTCATGTCTTGATGCCTTGAAGTTCCAGCATGGACTAGCTTTTATTTATTTTAGCTTCTTAGAATACACTTAGTTTAGAAATTTGATCATAGATGTTCTTGTGGTGATGACTTCCAGATTTTGGGGAATAATAGATGTTGAGTTTTTAGAAGTTATTGAATTGATTTTCAATAATGAGTTTAAGTCTTCCGCATTGTATTTTGTTCATTATGTTTGAAATGTTGGGGTTAGATTGGTAGGTTTGCTCACATAGTAGGATAAGTGTGGGTTCCACTCGCAGCTCAGTTTTGGGTCGTGACATTGTTATATTATTTTCATCAAGCCTTCTTTATTCAAGGCATCACTTCGATAGGTAGGATTAAAGAATATAAATTCTACGGTCTCAAGATTTCAGACCAATCACAAACCACACAACCAAATCACACAGTCAAGTACATAGAGAACTTCACAATATCATTCAAGGCATATCAATCACTATTAAGTGTTTACTATCAAATAGCATAAACCATAACCTACCTCCACCGAAGAACCGAATTCAAGCAAGCTCCAATACTTTTCCTTTCCTCAAGGCTTTCAAACCTTTCCAATCTATCAATTATATATACATAATTTGTAAGTTTAAAAGCCTATAATCACTCATGTTATTCTATGTTTAGCTTTGACCCAAAAATTCACCTAATTCTATGATCAATTTCCTAAGTTCAAATCCAAGGATAAGCCTAAATTCCTCCCATTAGCATAATTTAATGTACTTTATATAATGTACTACACCTTATATTTAATTATGTATTAAAATATGTTAAAACTTGAACCATTACGAACTACAAAATTTTACATGTCCAATAGAATCGATGACATTCTCTTTTATACAGTTCATTGTAACCTATACAACATATAATTTGTAAAACTAATTAAATCAAACAACCTATCACTATTTGGGTATAAAAAAAGACTCATATACTAATATTCAAACCCACGTGATTGTCCAGCAAGTTTCAACCCAATTTATTTTATAAAATTAACAAATAACGTCAATCCTACATTCGCCAATCACTGTAAGCTCCAATCCTTCAAAATAATAATTTCCTACACTATATATTCTAATCATTATCTTCTAATTCTTGGCCAAATTTCATGCCATAATTATTCCTACCATTAATTAACAATAACTAGGAGAATTGGGTTCATGCTCTTTCAATTCAATATCATTCCAATTTGTTTACACATTAATGATTAATGGCTGGCTAACTTTTTCAATCAATAATTTGTACTTAAACCTATCTCATAGAAATTTAGCATACACCTTAACATTTATAGTTTTACAAGAACCAATATATTCTTTCCACCAATCTGCATGTTACGAATTCATAAAGAAACTTACCGCTAAACGAATCGACACTTAATCTTTAATGTAGCTGCACAGGTAGGCCGTCTTTGTCACTGTTCTTCTTTTTTCCTCTTTTCTTTTCGTCTACAGATTATTTGTTACCCTAATTATTATACTCATATAATTATAATAGTGATAAAAGTGACCCACTATTAATTATAATATTATTTCTTAACCATTAACTAAATAAATTCGTAAAACTACCCCACTAATTTCATAAGTATAATTATGAAAAGTCCAAAACACCCACTTAAATCTATCAGAATGTATTTTCTAACATAAAAATTTCTAGTTCCATAACACACTACACGGGTTGTTACACTCAACCCCATATCTAACCAAACCAAAGATCAAAGTCAAGACTATATAACTCAAAAATTACAAGGATACAATAGACTTAAAGCACAACCAAAAACTAGTGCTAATCTAGTTAAGGCATGTTACAGTTATGGATTACTAAGTACAGTATAGACATATGACGGAGAAGAAATCAGTGGAATACCAGAGTTATACAAAGCATTTATTACATATAAAAGAGTTACAAAAAGAAACTTATTTTATATTAAGATTTATCAAGTTATTAAGATAGGATTAACAAAAGATATGATCATACTAGAAGATATTGGACATCAGAATGAAATACCAAAGATTGAAATACCATGTTTTTATGCTAATAAAAGAATAATTGGTATATCAAATATCATACAAGAATTAGCAAATAATTTTTTATATGGAAATGCCATAAAGCTATTACCATAAAGATCAAGTTATGATATATTCAAACTCAAGGGAAAAAGAAGAGCATATATGGATGAAGTTCAGCGATGGATTTTATCATCACTAAAGCCAGACGAACAACCTACAACGCGAGCATTAAAGAAAGAATTTATTTCAGAAGACTTATTAATAGGAAATTATAAACTTATTGTACACAAATACCCAGATCACAGATGTTCCAAATGCAATGGAAAAGATAATGTTATATCAGATGTTGATTTGTAATAAAGATCAACAGATAGGAACGCAAAATAAGATAAGGATGAACAAAAAGAGTTATAGTAGACAAAGAAAAATGACGACAAAAACAAAATAAGAAAAAGACATAAAGATAGATATAAACAAAAAAAGGTGGCAGACAAAGGGACAGATATCTTTGAAAAAAATGTAAAAATAAGATATAAGATTCCTTTGTATAGTAAATAGCTTTTACTTTTTTGAAAGGCCAATGTATATAGCCAGCCATTTTGTAAAATTTTGTTTAAAAAGTCGTAAAGTATACACTAGTTGCACTTATGTACAAGCTTAGGATTTAGTATATATAAATTTCTAAATTGTAAATGAAAGGCACGCAATGGCAAACAAAAGCTTAAGTTGATAAAAACCCTTTCAAAAACCTCTCTCAAGAAAAGATATAAACTAAGTTAAAAATTGAGAAATCTGAAATCAAGTCAGATATTTTAGATAGCATGAAAATCAAGAGGCAAAGGTATATTGTTTAACCATTATGCAGAACTAATTTCATATATTCCTTAATATCATATATATGATTGATTAAATTAATGTTAGTTATTATATACTAGAAATATTTGAATCATGAATTCTAGTTTGCTAGTAAACGGGAAACAGGGAGAAAAATGCTAGACTATGCCATCCCACAGTGGAAACCGGTAGGCGAGGGATGCCGTTAGGGGAGTACACAACGTTGAGGCGTTGATAAGCAGTAATTATCCGCTAAAGTATGATGCTAGTAGTGATCGGAAAACATTATAACGATACTTTAGTTTATAATAAAGTAATATGAAATTAATTGAATCATGATATGATAGGAAGGAATAATTGAAAACAAACTTACATAAATAAATAAACATGATTACAATGTATGATGAAATAAAAAGCTATAAAACTTTGATCTTATATATACTTAAAGATATAGAAATTGTTGACATAAAAAGAATTATATGGGAAAAAAATATTTGATCATAATATAGAAGATATATTGAATCAAGAATGGTATGAAAAAGATTTACAAGAATTAAATATAGAAAGAATAGATATATACGATTTAGAAATAGATTCAGATTAAAATGAACTATGAGTATTTAAAATATTGGATAGAAACTATAGAAAATATAAGATTATTAAAACAATTAATACAAGAAAATTTATACATGCACCAAAGAACCCAAGATATGTTTTACATAGAATATATGATAAATGATATTAAAAAGAGATATTTAGATTAGAACAATTATCAACAGAATTTTTATGATGAAATATATTTTACTATATAAAATATGTAACTTATTCTATAATGAATTCCAAACCTCCCAACATTACGTTGTATGACTTATCAAATACTAGAATGTATTGCTCATGATGAGAATATGAAAGAACCGACTTAGACCATAATGGCTAGGCATAAAATCCGGAGTCTACCCTACTCTGATTGAGGGTGTTCTACATGTCAAGGGTAGAACTAGGAAACATCCCTTGTAGGAACATGGTTAATGAATATCATGGTTTTTTATGCACTCTAGTCTCCTTCTCAAGTAGAAATACATTGAAATCTAGTCTCCTCCTAAAGTAGAGCTACAACCCATAACATGTTCACTCAGTTTTAGTCTTCGTTCTCACAGAGTAAGTTCATTAAAAAGGTGAATACGAAAGGTACCATCTCTTAGTCATTGACTACTCATAATGCACATACAAAGATGGGTCCACTAGGGCTTTCACTGAATGTCCTACAAGAATAGCTCATTCTTAACCTCATTTATATGTAAAAGGTTCCACATAATAGCCATTCTTAGATTGGCACATTCTTATGTCTACCGATCCTAGACTTTCATTAAACATTTATCTTCATATGACATATTCAATAGGGTTGTATCATATAGGAATAACCAAGTCAACCTATCAAGATACACTAGTAACACAACAACAGATATCACCTTAGTCTATCATGAAAACATATAGTCAATTAGGAGAGTTCACTCTCACACAAACACATATATCACATAGTCCCTTACATTTCTTATATTCATGTTTTAACATGATAACATCACCATTCATAAAATAATGTTGACATGGTCATGTTTAATACAATTCAAAAAGTAATGCTGACATAGCCACATCATCTAAAGTATACAACATAAGCACAACTAACATATGTGGACCATACCAATCACAACATAATATAAGACCTACATTACATAAAATAAAGACAATTTGGTCAGCGTACCACCAATCCCTCCTCACCACTTCAATCCTAAGCTAAATCATCCAATAGAATGCAAACAAGGCCCTTTAGCTTGATCATGATAATGAATTCAATACAAAAATATACTACTCAATGAATTTAAATTAATTCAATATAGATTTATAAATCTAATACACCCTATGCATAAATCTCATACAATTCCTACATCATTCTATGGCTCAAAGTAAACTACACTAGAATTCATAAGCATTGAGACATTACCATCAAATCCAAAAGATAGGCAACTTGAAGAGATTATGGTTTGAACGGGTTTATGAAGATTTTAGTTTAAATAATCTAATTAAGATCAATTCAATACATAAACAATGATTCATTATGTTTATGCAATAACACATAACTCACTCATGAAAATGGAGAATTTGGGTTTCTGAACATCTTTGAGAAATCATTGGAATTGACTACTTCAAGAAACATATTTCAAGAATTAAGAAACCATACCTTAATCGTGATGAAAATCCCACAAGATTGATGAAGAAAAAACCTTGAGAAAAACTGTCTTCTTCTTTTGATCTTCAAAGCAACAACTACGGAGTTTTGAAGAGAAGAAAGGAGATGTTTTGTTTTGACTTGAGGGTTTATCATTGATTAGTGAGTTAAGATATTTAAAAAGACTCAATAACCATCAATAATTCATCCCCTAATTACCACAAATAACCCAACACTTATTATATATTTTAACCGACTCACATTTGACTTAAAAATTACGTGACACACTAGTTACCTTTACATGTCATTTTACACGTAGGAACCGTAGTTATTAAAATTCACCCTCAAAACATCTGATAGTACTCAATTTATCCCTCAAATAGTCCCCCAAAACATCACTACAAAACACTAATTTAACTTCAACTAGTTTCTGGACGTCTTGGACGTACTTGGATGTTTGACCTCCAAGCACTTCAACACTTTATATACTACCTCTAAATACCATTTTCAACCATTTTTAGACTTTAAATTATCATGACAAATGTTTTAGGTTCTATATAAACCTAGCTCATTTTTGGGGACATTAAAGTGAATGAGGACACGAAGGCATATTATATCAAGATTATAATTATGTTGTCTTGTTTATGTGTTTTAGGAAACTTGTTAGGTGAAGTATTTTAAAGTGTGTAATGTGATGAATGAAGCTAAAGAATGTGAATGAAAAGGGGAGTCTTGGGTTGTAAACTCTTCGAGAGTTGAGATGAATTGTTTAGTAGCAAACTTAGTATCTCCCAAGAGCTTTCTAAGATAGGTTGAGGGACGAATTACATTTCATGAGTTGAGAAGTGGTGTCCATTAAATTATTCCATATACTTTCGTAATGAATATTTAAGACTCCATAGGGTACTTATGCATAACACCGAGAGGATATGAAGTAGAGGTGGTTACACTTCGAGAGTTGAGATGTTGTACCCAATGTACCTCTTATGACGAGTACTCCTGATTAGAAGTGAATTAGTTACTCAGTAGCATTCTCCTTAACCCTTAACTATGTGCCCGCATAGGTGTAGCTATCAAAGAATCCATGTAAAAGGCTAAGAAATTTACCCTATCCTACACAAGTGGGGATCCCTCATCCGATTAGGGTAATATCGGGGTCCCTCATCTGATTAGGGATCCCTTCTTCCCTAGGGTAGGGTAATTCTCTTAACCTTTACATGGATTCTCCAATAGCTACTCCTCTGTGGGCACATAGTTAACGAATAAGGAGATTGCTTCTAAGTAACTGATTCTTTACTAATGAGGAGAACTCATGTCAAGAGGTACATTGGATACAATATCTCAACTCAAGAAGTGTAACCACCCCTTATTAAAATTCTCTCGGTGGTAAGCATAACTTCCCTACAGAGTCTTAAACATTCATTTACTATAGGTTTAGGGATAGATAACTAGCACCACATCTTGACTCACGAAGGGTACTTATCCCTAGTGCTTACATTGTAACACCACATCTCAAATCACGAAGGGTATCCAATATCCAACAATCTTAGAAAGCTCTTATGAATAGTGGGATTTCTATTAAACACATCATCTCAAATCACGAAGAGTGTTCAACATTCATTAAACTTTATTCATTCATACAAGTCTATGTGTACATGTGAGCACTCCCTTCATATAAGCATCATTTACATAACATTGACTCCTAACCTTACTCATAACTTCATTAATCATATATGACACACTATCATACTTCACATAATCATATACTTCACTTAGACAATGTCTCTACAAGTCATACATTACAAGCTTTATAAAACATAAAAACAATCACTATTATTTTCCTTGACATACTAGGACTTAACAACAATATTCACTATATACATGTAAATACATATTCAGATACTTTAACTAAACACCACCTGAAAAGGTGGACAATAACACTCAAGAACATTTCAATGAAAACTAAGCAAGATATAACATCATACACTTCATCCATGCTTTCACCACCATTCAGCGATTTCTCCAATAAATCATCATAAATTAGCATTTAAGGAAGTATCTAAAAATGATATAACATAAATATATTAAACTTTAACGATTTCTAACATTATCTAGATATATACACTAAACCCACTTCAGAAGCTAAAAGTTGGAAATCTGCATCAGCATGGGTTCATTGGGGTTTTGACATTAAATTAATCATTTGACACAAAAAAAAAGCATATCATCTTAATAATTAAAATGTTTTCATTCAAAGACCCATACATAGAGTCAAGGAATACAGAAGTTTGGTTTTTGAAATCCTTTTTGAAATCTCCTTGAAATGTCTCCTTCAATGAAAGAAGGTTCAAGCCTTGGCAGAATTTTTGTGAGCTTTACATGAAAAACCAATGACCCTCGTGGGTCTTTGGTGGATTCGTACCAAGAAATTAAACCCCTATACATGGTCATATAGGTCATTGGAATCTTCACCCTCAATTTCAACAAAAACGAACACGTAAAACTTGCCAAAACATATAAGGACACAAAAGCACATTCTAAGGCGCATCTTCCGATGTCATCGACGTTCTTGGACTTTTGACGTCCAAACATCACAAAATATTAGACACTTCTTGAAAATATCATTATTAAAAATTTCATCACAAAATTAACTCATAAGAAACATTCAAAGCTCTAGTTCAACCTAGTTAGTTTTATGGACGTTACAGAGGGTCTTGTCAACATGCTCTAGAATACCTCATTTAATCATTCAAGGAAGGGCACCAACTTAGGTATGCTGATCCTAGACTTTCATTCGTTCATCATTCAATACCATTCAAGTACAAAGTAGGGACAACTAGTTTACCACCCAAGATACCACATCATTCTCTAAAGGCTCTCCCTAGACCTCCACATCATATATCATCAATTAGACAGGCAATAAATTCAATCGTATCATTATAATAACCATGCAAGACCATATAGACATCATGTGACTAGCTTTACTCTATAACTTCATATATAACATGTCATGATCATACTATAATTCACATAATAATGCCGACTAGGTCATGTTTATATCGTATATAACAATTGAACACCACCATCATAAGTGGACCATAGACTATTCAATATCAATTCTACGCTAAATTATAAAAACCCTAAAAATTAAATAGGTCTGACTAGAGCTTCACATGTGTTTCATGAGTTATATTTCTGTTAAAACAATGTAATGTTGAATTAGAAGTCAGTTTGGATTGTTTGAAAATCCAACGTCAAGGGGCGACCAAGACATTCGGCGACTAAACATATATGTGCTTATCTATGTTCTAGCGTGCCTTGGCATTTGATGTGAGTTGTTTGGAGTCGAAATTCTGAAGGACCCTAAAAATTAATTAAGGTTCTTAGAGATTCACATGTGTATAAAAAGATTTAAATTATTTTAAATAAGTGTTTTAAAGTATGCATACACAATTGAAGTCATTTGGAGGTCAAACATCAAAGAACGTTCCATGACATTTGAAAGTTAGCCTTGAGACCTGCATGTGTGTATTGACATGTTTTATGTGTTGTTTCCTGCTCAAACTAATATGGAAGGTCATTGAAATGTTAATGTGTGTAGTTTATAGTGACTTAATGTGTATGAATTCTAGTGTAGTTTTCTATGGGATATTGAATGATGTAATAATGGTATTGCATTGATATCTAGGTTGACTTAGATTGATAAGTTTGAATTGAATTGACCTAGTTTCATTGAATATCGTAGTTTATGTATTGAATTATTGGTTATGGCGATGGGTAAGGTCCTTATGAAAATTAATTCGATGATTTAGCTATGGATCGAAGTGGTGAGAATGGATTGTTGGTACACTTCACTAATTCTCTTTATTTTTATGCTAATTAGACTTTACTTATGTTATAATTGGTATGGTCCAGTTATGGTGGTGGTGTTATGATCTTTACTTGCAATTGATGTGGCCTCACCGGCGTTACAAATTTATTATGCTTATCTTGGCCTCGTCGGCACTACTTGAAGTATTATGATTATTTGTGTAGTTTATTTATGTTGAGTATGACCATATCTATGTACATGTGATTAAGTGATAGTATGAGTTTTTATATTGTTGTTAGGTGAGCATGTAAGACTATGACTATGTCTTCTGTGTGTAGTCTTAGAGTTGATGCATGGTTATTCCTACTTCACTATATTGTAACACTTTAAAAATCCAAGACGTATTCAAGAGCCTAACATAAGTGTCACAAGGTCTAGAAATTGTTTTAAGGTGTTTTTTTTTATGTATACAGGTCATTTTGGAAGTCTACGAACCAAAACATCCATGAACGTCCATGACATCTGAAAAGTAGCTCAAGGAGGTATTAGCATGCCTTGGCCTATTTGACTAGATTTAGGAGTCATAAAATGATGAAAATTGGTGGAAGGGTGTATAACATATTTTAAAGTATATTTATGCTTCAAACGTCTTGGTACGACTCCTCAAGGACCAACTAAGGACCTTTGCAAGCGGAGTCAAACACTGCCTTGGCAATGTGTACCCACGAAAGAGCATCGACGGGGTGTCGATGCCAAACTTCGACAAAACTTAGCCAATTTGTATGAGGACCTCACCTTCACAGTATCTAAATCAAAGGACGATTGTGTAGTACAGAGGAGGGACCAGTCGTCGACTCACAGACAGAGCAACGACGGGGTCTCGTCCGTGAGGGTCCAATTTTCATGTACGTTTTAACTTTGTCTAAAGCAATTATTGAAGGGGTTTGGTGGTTATTTAAGGATTAAGGTAAGTCTAATTAACTAAATTAACCCCACACATAAAGACTCCAACCCCATTAGGCTAATAAGAACTATCAAAACAAAAATCTCTTCCTTCTCTCTTCTTTCTCTCTCTATTAGAAGACACTGTTGACCACAACCTAGGGGAGATATTTTAGGGCTGTAAAAGTAAGATTTCACCATAAATACTTCATCAACCATTTATTTATGAGATCTAATTCACCTTTGCGACCACTTTCCTCAAAGGGTTCCTTCAAAGTATTCTCAAAAATTTAATTTTCATGTGGGTCTTCATCAATCTCAAAAATTATGTTATGAATTGAATTGTTTATGATTTAATTTGTATATTATAAGTGTATTAACATAAACTATAAATTAATTATGATATATATTGATTTTTTGGTCTAGTTTGTAGATGATGACCCTTAACCCTTATCCCTAGGTTTGATCTTGATAAGGATTAGGTTTTATTTGCTTCAATTAAATTGGTTATTGGTTTAATTACTAATACATGATGTTGTTAGACAAATCATGAACAAAATTTGGGTTATTGGTAGTCTTTCATGCTATTTATTAAGAAGATGATCTAGGTTATAAAGTGTGATGTGAATTGACCTTAAGTGTCTTCTCTTAAGCTATGATATTGTATTGAATTGTTATGTACTGATTATTCTAGCCTTTTTATAATGTTTATTATTGATGTATGATGATTTATATTCATATTAGGTTTAATTTAGGGTTTATGGTAAGACCATGATGATGAACTATGAAGCAGGAGAACCTATGGCCTAAACTAAACAAATATTTATAATAAAGGCCTAAAGACATTTCAAAAATGGACTCTAGCTTAGCAACAATTAAACTAGACTGAGGAGTTTCCCTTCCTACATAAGGATGGTAGGATCACTAATGTGATGTTGATATTGGAGACTACAATGCATGTATAATAAAGAGGGTCCCAATTATATCTCCTTTTTCTTGAACTATGTCGGACCCATAGGAATACTAGCTAGTGGATCGACGTAGTTGCTATGCTTTATGCTTTAGTACTACCATAGCAAGTAGCCCGCCTTCCTTTGCTGTAGGATTTTATGACATCGGATTCCACACTAGCTCATGTGGTCTATGTCAATTAGGGAAAGATGTTCTCAAAAGGTTAAATTAACTAAAGAATTGAACTCTAAATAAGATAAATCTAAGGGGTCTAGCTTAGTCTAGGTAGACGTATGGGACTCAACCTAAGCATTGAACTAGTTAGCCTTGATGTGAGTCTTAGTGGGATGTTCTTATGCATGATTATGGTTATAATGCTATATGACATGTATATGATAAACTTGCACATTGTTGATACTATATGTTGCTTAGTTCACTTATAAGTATGTGTTGATTTATATAGTTAAAGTAAGATGATATGTTCACCTAAATGTCATGTTAAGTGAATAGGATGTTAGTCATGATTCTTGTTGGGTTACTTGATTGAGTAAGGTGCTGGGTATTTACTTGGTTATTGCACTTGTGAACTTGATAGGGGTTCATGGTTTTTGTGTTGGTTTGGTTATCTTGAAATGTATGCTAATACATGTTGGTTGCTAATATGACTTTATGATATGGTTACTAGAATATGTACATGCTTATGACTTAGTGAACATGTCCTATGGGTTGGTATGGTCTTGTTGAATATGCATAAGTGTTTTCAAACTATATTGCAGATATTAACGAAATGTCATTTTCCTAGATGATTTGAAAGTATGTGTGTATATGGTTCCATACTTAGTACATGTGGTGTACTTACCCCATTTCTTCCTTTTCCTCAACATGGATTGAAGAAGGATTGGATCTATCATTTATCCAAGTAGGGTAGGTCCTTATTTTCCGAGGGCGATGCCACTATTTAGCTTATGGAGTTTGCTTTTTAGATAAAGACTTCTATGGTTCTTTCTTTCCATTTAGTATGAAACAATGTATAGACCATGTGAGGCATTACTTGATGTATGGGTTATGCCAAAGTTCTTTGAATCTTATTAGATGGTTATAATGACTATTATTTCTATGTTATACTTTATATACTTATTTTCAATAAAAGTAGAAGACTAAGTAATCTTCCTATTCGAAGGGTCAATATATACTTGATATATATATATTTTATGTTTATGTAGAGATCTATGTAAACATGCAAGTAGAAGTAATGAATTTTTTTTAATTTTCCTCTAAATTTCACCTATGAAGGTAATGATATAACCTAAGAGGCAAGTTAGTCTATATCCTCAAAAAAGACGACCACGCCGACTACGTCTACGGGGTTAACCCATATGTGACAAAATGGTATCAGAGCATGAGGTTGAATTATCTTTTAGTCAATGTCTCTCTCAACCACCTCTACGTAAGTTCGTATTAATAATTGTGAAGGGAACCACACTTATAGTTAGGAACCTACGTGATTCCTAGGAAACTCTCTCTTTTTTTGAAATCAAATATGTGCCACTAGAGTATACTTATTGTGTTATTTTGAATCTTATCATATTGTTTTGATAATAGGAAATTAACACTCGATGGAATGCGACACAAAGTGTTGAAGAGGATATTGCAAATGTGGGTGCTCCTCCCCATCGTTATCTAGTTCCTCTTATGGAGGAAGGTGAAAATGATGACCAAGCCATGATGAATACTCCTCCTTTGACGGATGAGAATATAAGGGTCGCTATTGTTCAGATGGACAAAGCCATCATTATCAAAGCACAATCCATGACGGTCCAAGTTAATCGAGAGGTTGTACCCGGAACGTATCAGAAAGTTCCTACCACAAGTTCACGTCTAAGTGATTCCACTTGGATGAATACTCCTACGTTCAACGGGTCCAATGTTGAAGAAGACACCTTGGAGTTCGTCGATGAATTCTACCAGATACTCTTTGCTATGGGGTTGTCTAAAAGTGGGAAGAACGAGTTACCCACTTATAAACTCAAGGATGTTGTTCAAGAATGGTATGTCTAATGGAGGGATAATAAGCAATTAAGAGGTGGCCCGGTGACTTGGGAGATCTTCAAGAAGGCTTTTCTTGATCTATTCATTCCTAGGGATATGAGGGAAGCTAAAGTTGTGGAGTTTATAAACCCTCACCAAGGAGGTATGTGTGTTCTTGAATACTTCTTGAAATTCACTAAATTGTCGAAATATTCTTTTTCTTTGGTTTCGAACCTATAAATGAAATTAGCTACTTTATGAATAGGGTGTCAGATGATTTACAAGAGGAGTGTCATTCGGCTACGCTACATGACAACATGAAAATTTCCCTTCTTATGGTGCATGCCAAACATGTGGAAGAGGCAAGGGATAAGAGGATGAGTAGATATGCTAAGAGGGCAAGATCTTTTTATAGAGGTTCTTAAGAGAATAGGCTTATGATACAAGACAAGCCTAGATTTAAGAAGTGGATTTCTAATCAAGTTCCTTCAAAGTTACCTAAGGCTAGTGGTGATAAGGTGTCTAACCATAAGCCTATGAATGGAAAAGGTACTAGCTCACCAACCAAGAAGCCAACTTATGAAAAGTGTGGCAAGAAGCACTATGGTGATTGCTTTAAGGGGACGAACAATTATTTTGGTTGTGGTAAAAGTGGGCACAAGGTTAGGGATTGCCCTAATGTGATGGTTCACGACAAGGGTAGTGGCCAAGCTCAAGAAAATGGTCCAAATGAGGCACTAAAGAAGAACCACTTCTATGATCTCTACTCTATGGGTGAGCAAGATACTTCTCCCGATGTGGTGAATGATATGTTGAAAGTCTTTTTATTGATGTATATTCCTTACTTGATCACGGTTCTATTTTATCATTTGTTACCCCTGTAGTAGAAAAAAGTTTGACATTTATCTCGATATTTGCATGAACCTTTTATAGTGTCTACTCCGCCGGGTGAGTTGGTTGTTGCAAAAACAGTGTGTAGAAAATGTCCTATAATATTGCCCAAAAGAGTTTCTTACATTGAACTAGTAGAACTTGATATGCTTAATTTTAATATTATAATGGGTATGGATTGGTTACATGCTTGTTTTTCCTCTATTTATTGTAGGACATGGGTGGTGAAGTTTAACTTTCCAAATAAACCCGTTGTTAAATGGAATGGGGGAAATTCTATTCCTAGAGGTCATATCATCTCTTCTTTAAAAGCACGCAAAATGATCTTTAAGGGTTGTCCATATTGTGAGAGTCCAAGATTTAGACTCCGAAATTCCTCCAATTGAGTCTGTCCCTGTAGTGAGTGAATTTTTGGAGGTATTTCCTAATGATCTTCACAGTATTCCTCCCGAACCAGAAATTGATTTTGGTATTGACTTATTATCGTAGACAAATCCCATTATAATTCATCCTTACCAGATGGCTCCGGTTTTAATTGAAAGAATTGAAGGCTCAACTCAAAAACTTACTAGATAAAGGCTCCATTAGACCTAGTATTTCTCCATGGGGTGCTCCAGTTTTATTTGTGAAGAAGAAGGATGGGTCCTAAAGAATGTGCATTGCTTACTGCCAACTCAATAGAGTCAAAATCAAGAACAAGTGTCCTCTCCCTCGGATTGAATGCTTGTTCGATCAACTTCAAGAGGTCAGTTACTTTTCGAAGATTTACTTCACATTAGGGTATCATAAACTTAATGTGAGATGTGAATATATACCAAAGACGACATTTCAGACTAGATATGGTCAACATGAGTTATTAGTAATGTCCTTCGGTCTCAACAATGCCCCGACGATATTTATGGATCTTATGAATAGAGTGTTTCAATATTAACTAGATTCTTTTGTCATTGTCTTCATTGACGACACCTCGGTATATTTGAAAAATGAGGGTTATCACATGAACCATTTGAGGGTGGTGTTATAAGTACTTTAAGAACATCAATTGTTTCCCAAGTATAGAAAATGTGTGTTTTGGTTGTGGTCGCTGACATTTCTTGGTCATATCTAGTGAGGGATTTGAGGTTGATCCAAGAAAAATAGATGGGAGTGAAAAATTGTCCTACAGCATTGACTCCAACCGACATTAGGAGTCTCTTGCGTTTAGCAAGTTACTAACAGAAGTTTGTGGATCTTTTATCGTCCATTGATCTATCCTAGCTACTTTGACCCAATAGTGTAAGAAGTTTGAATGGTTAGAGGCATGTGAGAGAAGTTTTCAAATGTTGAAAAATAGGCTCACATCCGCTCCGGTATTTTCTTTACCAGAGGGTACAAAAGGTTTCATGGTATATTGTAACGCATCCCAAGAGATTTATGGTGTGTGCTTATGTAACATCGGAAGGTTATAGCCTATGCTTCTAGGAAACCTAAGGTGCATGAGAAAAACTATCCAACACATTACCTTGAGTTAGCAGCCATGGTATTTGCCTTGAAGATATGGAGGCATTACTTGTATGGTGTCCTTTTTTATGTGTATACGGACCATAAGAGTATCCACTATGTTTTTACCCAAAAGGAGTTGAATCTCTGTCAAATAGGGTGGTAATAATTTTTGAAGGATTATGACATGAATATCCTCTATTACCCCGGTAAGGCCAATGTGGTTGCTTATGCTCTAAGTCGTATGACTATGGGTAGTGTGTCTCACATAGATGAAGCCATGAAAGACCTATTGAAGGATGTTCATAGCTTGTCTAGGTTGGGTGTGAGATTGGAAGATTCTATTTATGTTGGACTAATGGTCCATCATAACAACGAGTCATTATTGGTAGTTCAGGTGAAGTCCAAACAACACCTTGATAAATTATTGATGGAGTTGAAAGAATCGGCCCCTGGCAAGCTTAATGAGGCATTCTTTTTAAGGGGGATTGGGTTTTGAGGTACCAAGGAAGATTATTGTTCCCAAGGTAGATGACTTGAGAAACTGGATCCTTGAGGAAGCCCATGGGTTCCGCTATTCCATTCATTCGGGTTCGATAAAAATATACTATGACCTTAGGGAAGTATTTATGTGGGAGTGTTTGAAGAAGGACATAGCGCAGTTTGTTGCTAAGTTTCCAATTTCAAATAAGTTAAAGTCGAAAATCGAATGTGAGGTGGCTTACTATAAGAAATCAAATTTCCTACTTGCAAGTTGGAACACATTAATATGGATCTTGTTGTCGGCTTACCTTGGACTCGAAGGAAATATGATTTTATATGGGTTGTTGTGGATAGGTTGACCAAGTCCGCTCACATTGAAGACATTTTGGATCTCTCATTCATCAAAGTAGGGTAGGTCCTCATTTTTTGAGGGTTATGCCACTATCTAGCTTTTTTAGTGTGCTTTTTAGTTAAACACTTTTATGGTTCTTCCTTTCCATTCAGTTTGAAACATTGCATATCTCATATGAGGTATTTTTAGTTTATGTATGGGTTATGACCAATTACATACAATCTTATTAGATGGTTATGAGATGAGATGACTATTATGACTATTATCTCTATGTTATGCTTTATATACTTATGTGCAATAAAAGTAGAAGACTAAATAAACTCCCTTTACAAAATTTCTATGTATAATCGATTTGTAAATGTTATGTGTATGTAGAGGTCAATGTAAACTTCCAAGAATAATTAATGAAAAGTTTTAAATTTTGTGCTAAATTTTTCATATGAATGTAATAATGTAAGCTAAGAGGCTAGTCTTAGTCCTCAAAAAGGACGACGACACTGGTTAAATCTAGATGGTAAACCCAGATGTGACAGAGTATATGATGGTGTATTGATGATGTTATATTAATGTATATGATGATATAATGATGATAAGGGTGATTCTTATGTGTTTCAAAGAATGATATGTTATATGTAATACAGTAAAGTATGTTGTGTCTTATTTTAGTAGACTTGTGTCCTTACTTGATACATGTATAAATAATATGTGAACATAAGATGTTTAGAGTAGGTAAGCATAGTGCACCGTTGTCATGTATGAATGAATGATATGTGAGACCTTAAATGATGTTAAGAAGGTCATGTACATGGAACCTTAAACTAGTGGTAAGGATATGAATCTTGAGGTTGAGAGTCGTAATGGTATCCTTCTTGTATGAGTGATGGAATTTACGTTTGTTGGATGGAATGCCATCATATCATCCATAGAAAATTCATTAATCTATCCAATTTGCCATTGAAAGGTAGCTCAAATTTACCTTTTTTGTAGGGTAAATATGATTGGGTTATGAACTAGATATGGAACTTCTTCATGTGATCCTTTCATGTGAACTAGTCTATGAGAACAAAGGCTAGCGCCGAGAGAGTATGTTGTGGGAAATAGATCTACTTCATACGGAGACTGGAGTACAATGTATCTCTACTTGAATGAGACTTGAGTACATAAAAGCCCCTTCATATTCCATAACCATCTGCCTACATCGGATGTGTCCTAGTTCTACCATCGGCAAGTAAAACACCCTCATCGGACTAGGTTATAACTCTGGATTCCATATCTAGTATCATGGTCTATGTTGGTTATTGCCTATTCTAATAATATGGATTACTTACTTTCATTGGAGAAGTTTTGTGAGGTTTTGGTGGTGGTATGGGACGCTATCTAGACATTGCACACTAGGCTTTGAAGATGTTAGTGAGAGTCTCTATGTCTTCTCCGATACCATTACTTGAATGTCCTTTATGAGATGAATTTCTATTAAATAAACTAATGAATGTAATGACTTATATTACGGTAGTATGTTAAATGAATGAGTACTTATGTAGAGTAATTTAGGGTTTTCTAGTTAAGGTGTGAAGGGGGCATATGAATGGTCACTTTTTATCATACCTAGATAAGTCTTAAGAATTACTCTAGCTAAAGAAGTTGGTTGATAATGTAGACATGATCTAACCCATAGTAGTTTTAATGATTATTTAGGTAATCTTGAAGAGGTCAATCATGGACGTTATCTTCTTGATCTACTTAAGTAAATCTTTTGATAACCTTTGGGAGGAGAGAGTAATATTATGTATGTTTTTCAATTAAGGTGAGAATGATTCTATCTTAGATAGTCTAAAGTAACTCTCAAGTGTGTGTGAATGGGATTGTATGGGAGGTCTCTTTACAACTCACTCAAGTGAAACTTAGAATCACATTTTGTAGGAGGATCTTATGTTTATGTGCTTGGTGTGTATCTCATTATAGGTGGCCTTAAGGATAATTTAAGTGTGCCTTTAGAGGGTGTATGGGAGGTTTCTCTTTGTCTAACTTAAGTGAATCTTAGGATATATTTTTGTGACAAGATTACATGCTAGAGAGTGTTTTATGTGAAGTTGATATATTTCACTATAACATGAAAAATAATTACTGTAATGCTAAGGTAGTTCACTGTAAAATTTGCTAAGCCTAGTGTAATATTTTGTAAAATGTGAATAATTGCATAAGAGATTTCCTATGTGTTTCTAATATGTTAAATGTTGTTCTGATACTTATATTATTATATTTACATAAGAAGATGCATGTTTCTAATAAATGTCCGTTTTCATGATATTATGCATTACCCATACTTATTACAATTGTTTGTACTAGTTCCATACACTATGTTATTTAGAAGGTGTAGGTTAAATGTGAGAAGGATCAGGAAGGAAAGATAGGATTCTATCTATCGTTCAAGAGAAGTTGAAACATTACCTCACTTGAATCAAGTGAGGACATACCCCTTCTTTTCTTGAAAGAGTCCTAGTTTCCAAGCTTTGCTTCCAAACACCTTTTACCTTCCACCTTCAACCTAAAACTTTAGAGATAGATAAAATGCATGGAATCAGTACAATGCATGCACTAAGTATGGCATATTGCATAAAATCATGAGAAACTGACATTTATGGGAAATATGGTCTTTTTAATTAATACTTCATAGTCTAAGCATAAAAACACATTTAAACACCAAACATCACAATTAGAACATAGTATAAATCATATTCAATTTATATCAAATTATAGTATGCTTACAGCGACTTCACTCTTAGTTAACCTTTAATTAACATTTAACAATATAGCATCAATTTTAAATATCAAAAAACTTAAACATGAGATCCTCCTACCCAAGGTGATTCTAATGGTCATTCGAGTGAGTTATGAATCGACCACCCATACAATCCCTTCACACACCTAAGAGATCCTTTAGGCTACCTAAGATAAGATCATTGTGACTTCATTAATAAACTTCCCTATCTAGATTAATTCTTAAGATTTCCCTAGGTAAGAGATGAAGAGACGGTTCTTATGCTCCCTCCACACCTTAACTAGGCAATGCTTAAAGTTACTGCAGACTAATACTTATTCATTAACATACTTTTTAACCTAAGCCTTCATCTACTTTAGTTAATATAAGAGACATTAGACACTTACATAAATTCAAATAATGGTCTTGAAGAAGACCTAGTGACTCACTCACTAGAAACATTCAAAGCCTTATCGTGCAGTCTCTAGATAGCGTCCGATACTACTACCTATACTTCATAGAAATTTCCTACCACTAGTAGGTATCCCATATGATAAGAATAGGAAATAACCTACATATACCACACTAGATATGCATTAAATCCATAGTCATGCACCTACTCCGATGGAGATTTGTTGTACTTTCCCATCGTATAACTAGGACACATCCCATATAGGCACATGTTTAAACAATATCAAGGGTTTGATTATTATCTAATTTATCCTTAGTTAGAGAAACTTCCCAATTATACTCCCTAGGTGCTATCCTTTGTTCTGATAGAGTATTTCAATAAAGGATAATATGAAGAAGTTCCATATCTAGTTCATAACCTAATCACATTACACCTTAACAAAGAGGGTCCACTAAGGCTACCTACAATGGTCAAGAGTATAGCTCATTGACTTTCCTAAGGATGATTTCATGTATTTTCATACAACCAACCTTAAGTCCAGCATTCACACAAGAAGGATACCATTACGACTTTAAGTTTGACGGATATCATAACCGCACATTTAGGATGAAGGTTCCATATAAAGGACTTTCTTAATTATGTTCAAGGTCACATGTAAATCACACATACAAGACTAACAAGCTCTATCATACTATGTCAAGAACTCATATTCACATTCTACATGTATCAAGTAACGGATACAAGTCTATCAAAACAAGACAGACACAAACTCCACTATACCACATATAACATATCATTCAAGAAAAACATATGGACAACATAGTCATGTATAGGTCACCCTAATAACTACTATAACATCATCAATATAAACCATAACAAGTCTCTTATAATTCAACTATAAGCATTATACTCAATCATAAGGTAAGTCATATCATAACATCACTATAGCCTACTAGAGACACATATCATCAACTAGGAGAATTCATGCTTTTACTCTACACGTACACATAATTCATTCACAATGATTACATAGACAAGTAGTACATGATAATAACATAGTCCATAAAGTAATGCCGACGAGGCCACATATTCACAATTCATAAAGTAATGCCAACAAGTACACAAAACTCAAAAGTATAGCACATAGGCACCCCCACAATAATTGGACCATACCAAACATCAGTATCATCTAAGACCTATACTACAAAATATAGAAAAAGTTAGATCAACATTCCATTAATCCAACCTTGCAACTCAAACTGCATAGCCAATTCAACAAACATAATATACAAAGGCTCTTACCAATAGTCATAGTTACCAACTCATTTCAATATTCACAATAGAAAATGAATCAAATATAATGCAATATTAATTTATCAATTTAGGGTAGCCTACTTTAAATTATAGCATGATTCTTTCATTATTCAATATTCCTAATCAAACTTCAAAAAAATTCAATAGAATTAAGACATAATCAAAACACCCATAAAGTAGTAAAAAGTAGGGTTTCATGAATTGCATGGTTTCATAGAGTGATTTGGTTAAAACATAAAGTTAACATCAATTCAATCAATATACAATGATTCAGTTTTTAATATGCAAGAACCTATGCATAGATATAAAAATAGGACAATTGCACCTTCTGAAAGACTTTGCAAATATCTTTGAAGTTTGGCTCCTTGAAGAAAAGAGATTCAAGGATGAAGTTCATACATCAATTTATGCTATACAAAGAGTTTTATAGAGATGTTATAGATAATCACCGATGAATATTCAATCCAAGATCTATCTTGAGTATTGGCTCCAACGGAGTTCTAGAGAGTTTCTTTAGGGATTTGGGTTTTGATTTTAGAATAATTAATTCATCTAGGGTTTTAAGACTTATAAACCTACTTAAAAAACCTATAATTAATCTAGCAAACCGTCAAACTAATTTTTGTAAGGCTAGGTAAAAAAACGAAAATACCTTTTCATCCTCCGTTTGATCTCCTAAAAGCGGAAGCTGAATTAGTTGCAGGCTATATTGTAGAATATGCGTGGGATGCGATCCTATTGGCTGAGACAATTGAAGAATTGCAGCAGGTGCCATCAATGGTTGCAAGGCTATGCCCTGTAGCCCAACCAACAGACCCTCTTATTGGTCCGTGATTTTGGTATGTGGCTGGAATTTGTAAGGTCAATTTCCCACGCCTTATTCCCCATCGATGCCCTCAACCTACGGGGCATCGACTAGCATACTGGGCGTCGATTGCCTCCATAGGTGGGACTGCTTTAGGCAATTTTGGCAATCAAGAGGGGTCCTCCTCAAGGAAACCTTTGTTTTTCTTGAGAATGTTTTTCTCGGATGTTTCTAACTTGAATATGTTTATACAAATTTGTAGGACCTCTCACATCAATTTTACCCAACACAAACACGTAAAACAAGATAAAGTACACTAAGACGCAAACATTTTTAATGTCATTAATGTTCTTGGATGTTTGACTTGTAAACTTCACGAAACTTTAAACACTGAATCCAAACATAATTTCAACTATATTAAAGACTTAAACAACTAAAGAAAGAAGTGTTAGGATCTACTTTCACCTAAGTCATTTTAGAGACGGTACAAGGTGAACAATTTCCCCAAGGTGGACAACATCCACCAGGTGTTAAAGTTCCTCAAGGTGAGAAAGTCCCTATAGTTTGTCAATGCGATGAGGTTCTGGTGGTTCCCCCATACATAAGTAATGGGATATTAAAGGTGATCTCCTTAACCTAGCCCGAGCCATGACTAATCAAGTGACTAGAGAAATTAGGCCTAGGGTTAATTCTATTGGGAGTACTATGACCTCTATATCAAGGGATTTTGTTAAGATGAATCATACTAGATTCCTTGGAACTAAGGTGTGAGAGGATGCCAAGCCTTCTTGGATGAAGTGTATAAGATAGTTCCTGCTATAGGAGTGGCCTCTAGGGAGAGAGTCGGATAAGCTTTGTCCTAATTGATGAATAATACTCAAATGTTGTTCACCCAAAAGAAAATAAAATAGGTTGGTTGATTCGAGTCCCATAGAGTGGGAAGAGTTTCAAGGAGCATTCTTAGAAATATACTTTCTTATTAGATAAGGGGGGTTAAGGTTGAGGAGGTGATAAACCTTAGATAATGTAATCTGAATTTTGAAGAGTATTCCTTGAAGATTATTCTATTATCTAAGTGTTCTCCATTATTGGTATTGAAACCTAGGGATGAAATAAGTATGTTCTTGACCAGTGTTTCCGATATTGTGAATGAAGCGTGTCGTACGACTATGCTCCATGGTGACGTGACTCTATATAGGTTTATGGTGTATTCTCAATATTTCGAAGAGTATATGCTTGGGAGGAGAAGTAGAGATTCTAATAGGGGATGAACCGTTGTGAAACTTCAAAATATGTTTAAGAGTAGGAATCCAAATCAAGATGTTTCTAGTGCCCCTAAGACTAACTTTGAGAGAGGTGGTGGTTCTCAAGGTTTTAAGCCTACTTGTGCTACTGTGGGGAAGAAGTACTTGTGCAAGTGTCTAGCCGGTACTGATTTTTGCTTTTGTTGTGGTATGTATGATCGCAAAGTGAGATATTGTCCTACTATTGTGGCTAGGGGAACAGAGATAGATAAAGTTCCTCGTAATGCCTCAGATGTTGGTGCACCAAGGAAGAATCATTTCCATGTTCTCCAAGCTAGAGGAGCAAATTCGAATAAAGATGCCGCTAAGTTAAAGTTTTTTCTCTTTAGTTTTGATGGGCTCCTTATAAGTGGGGGAGTACGATGAATAGTGTTGTAGTGGATTGTTGTCTCTTCTCTTCTATTTTATTTAATCTTGAGAGTTAGAATGTTGTTTGTAACATGTTGCATTTCGCTCAAGAGTCGTAAGTGAAAATGAAAAGTTCATTCATCTATTTAGATTATGCATTTCATGAGGTTATGTGCATATGGTAAAATGAGGATATATGATTGTATCTCATATAGTCATGCCATTATAATAAATTCCTCAAAAGTTGAATCATTGAACTACTAAGCATGCTTGTTGTACAATATTTGAAATTTTTGCTAAATTTTGCATTTATGCAAATTTGTTATCATGTGCTTCTAAACGATATATATGAGATTGAAAATGTGTAGATAAGGAAGTTTCTCATATATGATATGAAAACGTAGAGTCTTATAGCATGATGAGTATAGATGTTGTTCCTACTTTCTTGTTGTGTTTTGAGTATTTTGTTATGTTGAGTTGATATTCCTCCTATGCATGCGTATTGTAAATGGTGTGGTATGTATATGAGCTTGTAGTATTGAATCCTTACTCTTGAAAGTGTTAAAAGTGTAGCAAGAGTCAATTGAGGACGGATGTTGTCCATGTGGGCGAGAATATAACGATCCTAAAAGCAAACTAGGTTAAACAAGAGACTAATATGTGTTTAATGAGGTTTTAATGTCTTCAAATTGTTAATTATAGTGTATAAGGAATGTTGTAATGTTTAAGAGATCATTGAATTCAATCATCCAAGAACGTTCATGGCGTTCAAAAGATAGCCTTGTGACGTGCTTGTATGTTGTAGTGTGCCTTTGTATATTTTATGCATTCGTTTGAGTCCAAATTAATGTGAGAGGTTCCTAACATCAAGATGAATGGTTTTAGGGTTAAAAGTCTTGGAGAGACTCCCAAGGACTACCCTAAGGGTTCTTGCGGAGGACCCAAACAATGACATGAAACTGCAAAAAACAGTCCTAAACCATTCTGCAAATCGACGGAGCGTTGCCCTATCTATCCCTCCAAGATTCGGGACTTTGGTACACACTACGTGGTGGGAGATCAAGAACCCAAAGAGATGTCTCTGAGCAAAACAATGGATTACCGACCCATTGTCTAGTTTAAGGGTAGCTGATGCGCTCGTCGTTTGAAAACTATAGATTTTATGCATGTTTTTGAAGGTCTTTTGGGGTATTTTCAGTTAAACCTAGGTTGTGACACTTCGGTGGTTCATGACTTAGTCTAGAGCCTTACATATTGAACTAAGTCTTAAAACAATGTTTCCAAGACTAAATTAATGTAATAAGACTAATTAGGATGCATTAGAATAAAAATGTCAAGAAACGTCCACTACATCGAGTGAAATTGTGACTTGGACTAGTGTAGTGCCATGATAATTTTGAAGAGATGTCTAAAGGGTTGATCGTGGTGAGGTAATAAGAGTGGACACTAGTGTATAAGAAAGGGTATAGTGAAGAAAGGTCAAGGGAGGAGTGAAAACCTTCAAGGGAAAGCCAAAGCCAAGAGGCCAAGGCTACCCAATAAGAAGAGACTATTGCCTCACTCTTCACAGGCATTACCACGACTCGTGAACATGACCATGGCCAAGGGGTATGATTCCGTGAAGATTCTTTAGCCATTTGGCGAAAATGGAGTTGAGCTTGGGGAGCTACTGCCTAAGAGCAGCACGAGCTACTTAACTAGCCGTGAAACATCTTAACGAAAGGAATCAAAAGGTCATGGAGTTGACTTGGTAAAAACTTGAGGTTTCTCTTTTAAAGGTAGGTACTTCCTTACCTTTCACGACCACCACCAGGGTCCATTAAGACCTTCACAAACCGTGAAGTGGGGTGTGACGGTGGACGGGGTCTCACAGTGAAGTTTAGTTGGAATTCACTTTTGGAATTCCAACTTAATGAGGGGTAGTCTGGGTATTTTTGGGGTGGATTATATATTTATTTTAGGTCAAATATCTTTTATATCCTACTCAAATACTCAATCACAAATAGAATCCCAAATTCCTCCCAACTCTCTCTACTTTCACTCTCTATTCATCCTCCATTAAAGAACAAGGAAGCTTGAACAAGATGAAAAATTCTCCAAGGTTCCTTCTCAAATTTTTTGGATAAGGCTTCATTATGGTATGGGTTTTTCACTCTTGGGATTTCATTCCCCAAGAGGTCCGTCCAAAGTTAAATTTCAAATAACCTAATTCTTAGGGTATTTCTTTCAAAATGGGTTTTCTCCTAAAATTGAAATTGATGATTGATTATTAAGAATTATGATTACCCATGTCTAATTACGTAATTATTTTTTATTAATTTATGGATTTCATATAATTCATGACCTTTCCCCAATTCCCCAAATCTTTGTTCTTTCTTACGAATTGAGGGAAATTAAGGAATGTGTTAGTTTTTGTACTCATTCCAATTAATTTATGGAATGCCTAGTTTCATATGTTGTTGTGATTGAATTAATTAATTGAGGAATTCATGATGAATCTTTTACAAATAACCGTGGGTTATGAATGGATGTTGAATTGGTTAGTAATGATACAATTGACGTTGTTCTTGTGTTAGTTACTATTATATGATGTTATTACACTTATTGATGGATGAATATGGTAGGTTGATAGTTAGACCATTTAGGAAGGTTTATGAAGTTTAATTCATAAGATTTTGTGATCATGAATCCTCACTTCAATGGTGATGTCTTATAATTGATGATGATGTTCAATTGAACTATTTCAACTGATTTGTATTTAGTAGGTGAGGTATGGTGTATGTAATTAAAATGTCTTGACTATATGAATTGTGACATTATTATTAAGGTACGATCATATAAGGTCGATTGTGAATCTCTTATTGCCTTACTATGACAGATGATTATGATGTGTTAATCTTACCAAAGATGGGTTGTATTAAAAGGACATTGGAATACAATACCTAATGAGCTAATGATTATGAAAAACAAGAGGTTAGTGTCATATCTCCTATAATAAGATATGATTATTAATAAATGCTTAAAGACATTTCAAAAAGGTACTTTAGCTTTGCAAAGGGGGAACTATATATGAGATGTGTCCCTTTAGCATGTGGGAAGGTAGTTCACTATTTTCTCATGTGATAGAGATTACAATTCTAATGGCATGAAGAGGCTATCTAATATGTCTCCTTGTTTTTGACATATGGTGCCCCATAGGAATAATAGCTACTGGATCTAACTAGAATTATATGATCGTGTTTTGGTTCTACCTTGACAGGTAGACCACCTTCTTTCAGTATAAGGTTTAATTGCACTAAATTCCTCATTTAGCTCATGTGGTCTATGTCTATTAAGAAAATTGTTCATAAAAGTTAAATGACTTATTAAATGTAAATAAAGATAGACATTGATTAGGATGACTTGAGGGGTTTATTTAGGATAATAGAAAGATAGGCATTGATAAGGATGACTTGACGGGTTTATTTAGGATAATAGGGTTATGGGAATCATCCTAGAAATTACATAAGTTAACTCCAAAAAGAGTCATAGGAGATGGTCTTATATATTACGATATCATGAGCTGTATAATGTTGACTTTATGTTATATGATGTTTACTATGTTAAGGAATTTTGTTTTGGTCTAAATTGCTTTAAGTGATGATCACTACCTATGAGGATACAAGATATGAAGCAAAGCATTACTATAGATCTCCTATCTTGTTTACTTGGTTGTGTAGGGTTCTGGGGATCCACATGAGCATTGCACTTTTAGGCTTGGGATGGGATCGTTGGTAAGATTTTTGTATGAGATGTTGATATGTTCTATTGAATATGAAATATTGATATGTCTTTGTATTGATGTTGTCTTTTGTTATGAACAGGTTTATGTTATTGTGACCCTTACAATATATATACTCTTGTGTGCATATTAAGGTCTCTTCAAATGACTTAGCATGTTTTTAAAGTAATGCTACCTTCCATGCATTCTTTCAAATGTTTTATGTGGGTGTACTCATGTTTAGAATAAGTGGTTGTATGAACCAATATTCGATGTTTCCTACAATTATGTATGTTCTGGCCGTTGAGTTCTAAAAGGCCGATTGAAAAAGACTTGGACTCTTTTCACCATTTTTTTTGTAGGTCCTCATCCATATTATTTATTTTTAGTCATATTGTCTAAATACATTGTTCATTCCTTCACCATTTGATACAATTTTGTAACCCTAAAATTTATATTGAGGTTGTAAGGGCTAAGTCCAATATTGTATAATTTTATATGGTTTAATGTGAAACGATCTTATTAGACTATCTTATGTATGTTGGTTAGGTTGTTTAAAAAAGAAGACTAAGTAATATTCCTATGCAAGGAGTCTATGTAAACTCCATATATGTAGTATGTGAGAATTCTAAGTACGCTTAACTATATGTATGTAAAAGTCCTAAATTTTCTGCATTTTTTACCTATGACATATAATGATGAATGCTAAGGGCTAGCGTAAGTCCTCTTCAAGAATGATGATGCCGCTTATTTTCACATCTGGGAATCACCCCCTAGACGTAACCAGCGTCGTCGTCCTTGGAAAATACAAAGACTAGCCTCTAAGAATTCGTCATTGCATATCATAGGTTTAAAAATGCAGAAAATTATATCGTTTCATCTACATCTACATTTACATAATGAGGTTTATATAGAACTCTCGCTTACACATAATATATGCATAGGGAGTTTACTTAGAATCCTCAGATAGGAAGCTTACATAGGCTTCTAATTTAAGTCGCATATAGAATATACAACATAAAGTCTAATAGAAATGTCTCATATAAAACCATATAATTCGGAGTTGAACAATTCGGGTATAGCCCTTAAATAAATGTATAATTATCACTTAGAGATTACAACAATCTCTTCAACAAAAAGAGTGAAACGACTTTCATTAGTTTATAGCAAGTCACACAGGGAGAATGAGAAAAGAAATCATCCACGGAACTAGAGGGACATAATCACACTTAGAGAAAAGATTGTAGCTCCTTCGAAATTGGTCACAAACCCATCAACTACCGGAACCTAAAATGTTTTAGACAAAGGGAGAAACTTGGATTAGTACACCACTTGTATTAAGTATGGGAACTTACGCACACATAAACATAGAAGTAATGCTAAAGCGGACATTTTTCCAAAACCATGCCAAGTTACTTCGAAAAGACTTATGCACAACCAAGAACGCATTTAAGAAAATTATGATATATAATCCAAGGCACTAGCATAATCTACACATGGCAAACATTATCATGTTAATCAGGTCAACATGTGTATTAGCATATTAGAACTCATGGCTAATGAAACACCAACAACATGTTATGACAAAAAAGCATGTTAAAGAGTGCATATCATTATCACA
The DNA here is from genome assembly GCA_032847665.1 of Solanum chilense. Taxonomy (NCBI): domain Eukaryota; kingdom Viridiplantae; phylum Streptophyta; class Magnoliopsida; order Solanales; family Solanaceae; genus Solanum; species Solanum chilense. The sequence continues at coordinate 52,936,394 of CM064967.1, forward strand.
CAAAAAAAACCCTTAATCATGACCCCTAACCAAGCATACCAGTGCAATGTCCAAGTGAAGCCCCATAACCCCACTCAATCAAGTAAACCAACCAAAGGATCATAACATGTTTAACTTCACATAACATAGCCTCATGAGTATTAATTATAATATTTAGCAATATAAACCGTTAACATGTTAAATCAACATAAGCATGTAATTTATTTCATAAGAGAATAAGAAAATAAGAACATCCTCTTAGGACTTCCCTAGAGGCCAACTAGTGCAATGTAGGTAGAGTCTCATACCCCTACCTAGACTAAGTCAAACACCTGAAGTCGTCCTAGTAAGAGTTCACTTTATTACTTCATTTTACATTCAGGAACATCTTAACTTAACCAACATAGACCACATGAGCTAATGTGGAATCCGGTGTAATAGAATCCTACACCAAAAGAAGGTGGACTACTTGCGAAGGTAGTACAAAAAAATTAACATAGCATCTAGGTGGATCCACTAGCTAGTATTTGTATGGGGGAAACATAGTTGAAGAATTAGGAGAAATGTTTGAGACCCACTTAATTCCATTTTAATTGTAATCTCTATATCATGAGTATTATAGTGAATCTACCTTCCCTACATTGGAAAAGAAACTCCTTACTACTAGTTAATTCACTACTAAGTTAGAGTCCCTTTTGAAATGTCTTTAAGTCTTCTTTTAGCAACCATAACTTAGGTTATGTCATAAAAGACTAACCCCTTGTATTGTCATAGTCGTTTAATCAATATGAATTGCATGAGAAATTCTTTTCATTATAACCATCAAATGTGGGATTAACACATTATCATCATTATGTCATAGTAAGGTACATATATAATTTGTAACCAACCTTATATAATTATATCTTAATCATAATATCACAATTCAAATAATCAGTACTGTCACGACTTGAGACCAACCTCCTAGAATCTAGGGCCAATCTCGGATCGAGACGCAGCGTACTTGACCTCTCGGAGGTCTTGTACAATCCCTTTCGTATCGTTCATCGCATATATACATATTAATATTACTGTGGAATTAAAACTTTTCACAATATTCAGATAGTCTTTCACAAACTCTTTTATATAAGAGTACCTGGGACACGGCCCATACAATAGAAATATAGTACCACTAATTCTATTACAATACTTTAAAAAAAAAAGACATCTATGCCATATAGTCAAATGAGGACATACTTTAAATTCTTGAAAGATCCTACAATCAAAGCTTCACTCGTAAAAACACTTCACCTATGAATCACTTTAGAGATAGATAAAAGCATGGAATTAGTACAAACCTATTTACTAAGCATGGCTTAATGCATAAAAATCATAAAAACAGATATTTATTAGATATATGTTTTTTATTAAAACATCATAATATAAGCATAGCATCAACATTTTACACCTTAGAAACACATAATAAAACACTTAGGCAATTTATCACATTTTTGGAGAAACATTACAAAAACACATATCAGTGTTACAGTGAATTCCTTCGTTGTTACAGTGAAGTTAGTCCACTTCATATTAAACACTTTCTACCACATCATGTTCTCACTTAAAGCTATCCGAAGACTCACTTTAGAAAGACAAAGAGAGACCGCCTATACATACTCTCTAGGAACACCTAAATGATCCTTAAGACCACCTATAATGGGATACCCACACTTACAATACACCAAACGCATAGACCTAAGAACCTCCTACCAAAGGGGATTGTAAGTTTCAGTTGAGTATGTTGTAAAGCGACAACCCATACAATCCCTTCACGCACATTTAAGAGATCCCTTATATTACCTATAATAAGATCATTACCACTTAATACAATATCATTCATATAATATAACATTATCCTCAAAAAGGTTATAAAAAGACTTACTAAAGTAAATCAAGAAGAGAATGTGCATACTTGACCTATTCAAGATTACCTAAGTAATACTTAAGACTACCTAAGTTTGGATCATGTCTACTTAGTCAACCAACTTTCCTAACTAGAGAAATTTTAATATTATCTAGGTAAGATATGAAGTTACTATTCCGATGGTCCCTTCACACCTTAACTAGACAACCCTTCACTACTCTAGATAAGTACTTATTCGTTTAACATGTGTCTAACTTAATTCATTACATTCACTAGTTTATTTACGAGAGATTCATCACATAAAGGACATTGAAATAATGGTGTTGGAGAAGACCTAGGGACTCTCACTAACATCTCAAAGTCTATTGTGCAATGTCTAGATAGTGTCCCATACAACCACCTAAACTTCATAGAACTTCTCCTTTACTATTAGATATCCCACATGATGAGAATGAGCAATAACTTACATAGACCATGGTAGAAAAGCATGGAATTCAGAGTTATAACCTACTCCGATGAAGGGTGTTTTAATTGCCAATGGTAGAATATGGATATAGCCCATCTAGGCACATTGTTAAGGAATATGAAGGGTTTCTTCGCACTCTAGCCTCATTCTTTGACTACAACTACTTTATTTACAATTATAACTCAGTGCTTAATTTTTTTCTCAAAGAGTATTTCACAATTAAGAATCACATGAAGAGGTTCCATATCTATTTGATAACCGAATCACATTCGCCTTACCAAAGAAGTCCCCTAGGGCTGCATTTCAATGGCGAAGAGGATAGATTAATAACTACCCTAAGGATGATTTCATGTCGTTCCAGTCAACAAAAATTTATTCCACTTTTAGTACAAGAAGTATACTATTATGTCTTACGACTTCAAGGATCATAACCTTACCACCAGGTTAAAGGTTCCACATAAAGGACCTTGTTCGCATCATTCAAGGTCTCATGTTATTCATACATACAATAATAAGAGTATTTTATCATCCTAAGTAAAAAAATCTCATATTCACATTAATACATGCATCAAGTAAGGACACGAGTCTACCATAAAAGTCACAACAAGACTTCACATTATCACATATAGCATATTATTCGACAAGCACATAGGAATAATTATTATAATCCTTCAGTCATCCTATACACTACTCTAGCATAATTAATATAACCATCATAGACTCATATAGTCAAGTAGGAATAATTATGCATCAACTCTAAAGCTATACACATAAGGACATAGTCATAGTCTTATATGATAACCTAACATCAATAGAAGAAAAAGTACTTTCACATTACTCGCATGTAGATATCTATGATCATACTTCAAATAAGTCAACTACATAATTTATCATAGTATATCAAGTAGTTGCAGACAAGTCCATGCTAATCATAATGCATAAAGTAACGCCGACAAGGCCATATCATTTAGAAGTACAGCACGTAGCACCACCTCCATAAGTGGATTATACAAATCACAACATAATTCAAGAGATAGAATACATAAAATAAAGGGAATTAGGTAAAGATCGCACCAATCCATTCTCACCACTTCAATCCATAGATAAATCATCGATTACAATACCAAAAGGCCCTTACACATGGTCATGAGCATCAATTCAATACAAAAACCATAATACTCAATGAATCGAGGCTAATTTAATATAGATTTATAAATCTTAGGCAGATTATACATCAATTGAATACAATTCATGCATCATTTAATAGCCTATAGAAAACTACACTACAATTCAGAAGCATTAACACAATATCAAGTCAACCACAATGTAGTCAAAACTAGGGTTCTTGAATTACAGGGTTCAGATGTTAATTATGTTAAAATCATCTAATTAACATCAATAAAATCCATATAAAATGATTCAAAACCTTTAATGCAAGAACCCATGGATACATCATAAAATTTGCACAAGTTCATATTTCGAAAACCATCGAAATCTATTTGAATTTTGGCCTCCTTGATAAAAAGAGTATAAAACTTCAAAAACAATAAATTAATGAAGCTACACCACGAAATTTATGAATAATCACCACTCAACTCTCCAATACAAGGTCTTACTTGAGTTTTGGCTTCAATGGAGTTCTGGAGAATTTGGGTTTTGATTTGGAAGAATGAATTCATCTAGCTATTTAGGACTTATATAACCGCTTAAAATACCTAAAATACCCCTAGGTAACCGCCCAAAGTCTTATTTGCACGTGGGGTGTATTTAACCATTCACCCATTTAGTTAACAGTGAAGCAGGCGAAATGCAGGCACAAGCAACGCCTGGCCATCGACGACCAATTTCTCAACAAACATATGGTCCAACTTGTCCGTGGTTTAGGAGTGAGACTGGTTGTTTGAAACTTCTCCTGCTACTCCTATGTATTGAACCACGACCCCCATCGATGATTTGTGGAGCATCCTACTAGTTGTCGATTGCCTTAGTCCTTTAGGGCTGGTCTTGACAGCCTTTGGCTCAAATGAAGGGTCATTCCTCAAGGACCCTTTGTTGGTACTTGGGGATGTTTGCCTGGAATTTTCCAACCTGAATATGATCGTACACAAGATTAGGACCAAAACATACATGTAAAAGTCGATGCAACATGCTAAGACACAGAAGGCATTTCAAGGAAAACCTTTTGAACGTCATGGACGTTCTTGGACTTTTGACCTTAAAACTTCATGAAACTTGACAAATTGCTTATACACACTATCATAACTCATATAAGGACCTCATAAGCTCATAACACACTCATAAACACATAAAACACACATGAACCACATAGGTGACTAGTCGTCGAACGTCTTGGTCATCCCTTGACGTTTAACTTCCAAATCACCTAATACTTTAGACACTGCCTCAATAAAACATTATAAACTATTTTAGGACCTTATACCCTCATTAAAAATATTTTAGTCTCTAGTTACACCTAAGTTGTTTAAGAGGATTCACAATCTCCCACACATGGACAACATTCGTCCTCGAATGACACTTGCCACTCTCCAAACACTTCCAAGAATAGAGGTTAATATAGAAGATCATAACCATACCATATAAAACATCATAAAATATAATAGTCTAGTAAAACAGTAATTTCACATAGCCAAGAGATTCACAACACAATAAGAAACTAGAGGAGATTCTACAACTCATCATGCCATAAGACTCATATACTTGATTCCAAATAGTAAAAACTTATTTTATATGCATTATCATGCTCATACAAATATACATAAGTTATAACCACATTACAACAATTTTCAGTAGAATAATGAATTAGCTAATTTTTGAAAAATTTTATGGTGAGCAATTTTTTCTTGGCAATGAACATTCTTGAAAAATCTAAAATGCAACTTTTAGGCAATTTATGATGGAAACATTCTAATATGCAAGATAAAATCATATAAACAAATTTTCAACATATCATAACTTAATGAAATGCACAATGCAAGGAACCAATGAAATTCAATTCCAACAAGACTCCTACCACAATTCCACATGGAACAATACTACTAGGACAATCTACCTCATCTACTAAATATACTCCTCCATTAAAAAGGAACTCATATCATTAAAGAGATAAAATAACTTACAATCATATTCATCATCCTCATTAAGAGATACAATAACTTACAATCATCTTCATCATTCTTATTTGGCTTTGCTCCTCTAGTCTAGAGTGCATAGATACGCCTCTTATTTAGAGCATCATATATCGGAACATTAGGATCAACTTGCTTACAATCTCTAGTAGGACAACAAATAACTTTGTTATCATTACCACATCCAAACAAACTCCCAGTACCCAATAGGCATTCCCCATAGTGCCTTTTTCCACAAGTAGCACATGTAGGCTTGCCATTTTGAGAACCTTCTCCCTTCTTAAATTTCACTTTATCACCCCTAGGTTCTTCTTTATTTGAAACCTTCTTCTTGAACCTAGGTTGACTTTGATCACTTGAACAACCCCTTTTAAAGTTTCTAGCAATCCTACCAAGTTTAGACTCTTCAATTGATTTAGCATTAACAATGAATCTACACAGGGTCATATCATCATGTAGAATTATCACATCCCGAGACCACACCCATGAAGATATAAAACTCTCGGAGTGAAACCAGCGTACTTGAAGTCTCGATGGTCTTGTACAATCCCTTTCTTATGGTTCATTGCATATATACATATGAAAAGTAGTGCGGACTTAAAATCTTTCACAAACTTTAAAATTGAGATTTTTTAAAACAAAGGTTGATTATGTGGGGAAAAAAGGGAAGAAGAAAGAATTGACGGTGGCAGTGAAGATACTTCTATAAAGTTGAATATATCTTTACTTGACCCAAGAGTTTCTTGTAAAAAATTTTTAAAGCATTATCTTGTTAGCAGAACTAGAAAACAATAAGGAAGTGACAATAAGTAACATTATTAATCATTTTTGATTAAGTTATGTTTTACTAGTTGTTGTAACTTGTTAATTGTTAAGTGCAATTTCGTATGGGTCGGCAGCAACAATTATACCAGTTGTATCTATTAGTTTTTCCAAGTGATTGGGCATACAGTAATTCTGGTGTACTAAGTCTCATTTCATCAAATATTAGACACAAGATTACATGGGACACGGCCTATACAATAGAAATATAGTACTACTAAGTCTATTACAATACTTCAATAACAGAAATAAAAGGCATATATGCCCTAGAGTCAAATGAGGACATACTTCAACTTGCTTGAACAATCCTAGAATCCAAACTTAGATCTCCAAAAGCACCTTCACGTATGAATCACTTTAGATATAAATAAAACCATCAATAACGTAAAACAGATGTACTAAGTATGGCATAATAAATAAAAATCATGAAAATGACATTTATTTAAAATATGCATCTTTTGATTTAGATATCATACTACAATCATGAAAACAATATTTAACATCTTAGGAACACATAAGAAGTCACGTAATAAATTTATCACATTTTAAGATCCACTAGGCTTCATAGTCAAGTTTTTCAAAGTGGTGGATGCTATAGGAGTGACCTTTAGGGAGAAAGCGGAGTTAGTCGCTTACCAACTTAAGGATATGCCTAAACGGTTGTTTGAGCAATGGAGGGAATAGAGACCCTTGAGAGATGGTACAATTGATTGGGAAGTGTTCAAACCGGCTTTCCTAGACAAGATCTTTCCCCTACAGTGGAGGGAGAAGAAAATGGTTGAATTCATGAATCTTCGTCAAGGGGGAAATGAGTGTGCAAGAGTACTCCCTTAAATTCACCCAACTCTCCAGTATTCCCTAACTATGATAGCCAACCATAGGTCTAGGATGAATAAATTCATAATGGGAGTGTCTAGATTGGTTGATAAAGAGTGTTGTACGGCAATGCTTCTTAATGACATGGATATTTCTATGTTCATGGTGTATGCACAACAAATTGAGTAATCAAAAATAAGGGAGATAAGGAAAAATGGTAAGAGTCCTAGGTCAGACTATTAAAGTAACCAAAAACCTAATAAGTTGTTAAGATTATTCCATCGGCAACAAGGATAGGGCCCCAAACCAATATTCCCAAGGTGGTGGTCATACTTTTGTGAGGACTAGGTGTAATTATTGTAGAAAGTAACATTTGGGTAAGTGTCTTGCAAAAATGGATGGTTGTTTTGGGTGTGGAGGTATGGGTCACAATATGAGGGATTGATCTAACTTCATGTCCAATGTGAAAGAAGTCAATCATGCTCCTCTAGATTCTAATGCTCCAAAGAAGAACCCTCCCTATGGGATAGGAGCTAGGAGGGAGAACTAATCTGGATTAATAGTCCCGGTAAGTCATAGTCCTTTGTGGTTATTGTATTTATGTTTTGAGATGAGTTCATATGATTTTATATTTCAAATGATCATGTCTTCTTGATGAATTGCTCTAAGAATGGATTTTTGAAATTCTAGCATGTTTCACTGTGTTACAGTGATGCTAAATGGAAGATTTTTCATTTTGAAAAAAATTGTACTGTCATAAAATGTGCCTCTAATGTGTATAGAAATCTTGTACATGAGAATTTTTAATTTTGTAAAAGGTAGTTCCTCCAAAAAAGTAGTATAAGGGTGATTTTTGAAAATTTTGAAGTTGTTGCAAAAGTTGCCTTTGTTACAGAGTGTGTGAAATTTGTGCTCCTTGTTAGTTGGTGCTTTGATTTTAAATTTTTAACCATTAATGTATTGTGTCATTTTTTGGTAATAGATTCCTTGATGGTCTTTGTTTTTTAGTGTCATTCGAGGATGAATGTTATTCCTAATAAGGAGAATGTAACACTGTAAAATGAACTTAGGGGAACTAGAGCTTCGTGATTGTTCAATCAGTTTATTTTGTAATTAAGTGATTTATATTAGTATCCTTAGGCATTATATGATGTTTGGTTAAGTTCTTAGGTAAAACTCCCAAGAACGTCCATGATGTTTGGAATGTGTGTCTTAGAAAATGTTTATGTGTCTTGATGTGTTTGAGTGACTTTTACGTGTTCGTTTTGCTTGAATTTGGTGTGAAATATTCCTAAGACCTAGACGTATATTATTAGGGATTCAAAATCTGGGTAAGATCCCACGTAGGACTCACGAGGTGTCCTACAAGAGGAACCAAGACTTACCACCCGACCTGCCAAACCACTGTTCAAACGACACCTAGCAACCAACCGACCATATTTTAGACAACGCCTCGTCGTCTAGGGCGGTACTTCTAGACCTAGTGTGGGAGATCAAACCTCTAATTTCCATTTGAATACCCAAATGATTCCCATGTAGCACGGGTCGTTGTTTAGTCGACGCCCTGTTGCTTGGGTATGTCGATGGGCTACTACAAAAGTGGTCACATGCATTATTTTTGTTTGGTCGATTTTGAAAATTAACCCAAAGTCTTTTATGACCTTGAGATGATGTTTTTTCGGTTTCTAAGTTATATTAAATTAGGTTTAAGTCCTACACGTAGACATTACCCCTACATAATATATTCAATCTATCTATCTAAAAATAAACTCTCTCAAAGTTACCATTGGAGCTAAGAATCAAGGAGAGATAGGAGGTCTGGTTTGAAAGTTTTTCTTCATCAAAATTAGTGTGTTTTCTTATTCTTGAGGTATGGTAGTAATCCTTGAACTTTCATTCACTCAACGAGTCATTTATAAACGATTTTTAAAAGGGGTTTTGAAATTCTATCTTCTTGTAGGTTTGATTCAAAGCATGGGTCTTCAGGTAAATGTTTTTTTCATGATTCAAATATTCTTCTAGTATTAATTAATTATTTTAATTTTAAAATCCTAATGCACTAATATTTATGAATATTTCCATCTTTGGTCTTATGAAAAGGGTTAAATGTACATGATTGTGTACTGTTTGAACTTGGTTTCCTTATTTTGTTACTATGTTTTAGATATTTCCCTAAGGGACATATTATGATTAAAGATTAAAAAATTTATTATAGGTGGTTAAAGCTATGAAATACTCTTGAGTAGTATGGTCCACCTTCTTGGTGGCGGTGTTTAGTTGTTCTATTTGATTATATTTTGTATGTATTAAAAGTATGGCTTTATAGGTGTGTAAAATGAAGTAATAATGATGAGGTTCATGTTAATGTTCAATATGAGGCTTGAATTGTATGTTTTCTCTTGATAATGCCTAAATTAAGTAAGTGTATATGTTCAGCATGTTAAAGTGTGTAATGTGATGAATGAAGGTCTAAGCATGCGTATAATTGAATGTAATTTAAAGGATGCTTATGTGCTAGGTGTTCTCACATGTACAAAAACTCACACTTGAATAAATGAATAATGATGCTAAGTTAAGTCAAAAGAGGAGTTTTGGGGTGAACACGCTACGTGAGTTGAGATAAAGTGTTTAGTAGAAACCTAACATCTTTCTAAGATAGGTTGGAGGATGAATGCCCTTCGTGAGTTGGATCTGGTGTTCACTAGTTATCCTTAACTTATAGTATATAACATTTTGAATCAGTGGGGAATTATTCCTAGAACCGAGAGAATCTGAAGAAGTGGTGGTTACACTTCGCGAGTTGAGATGTTGTATTTCAAACCTCTTGAGATGAGTATTCCTCGTTAGTAGAGAATGATTTACTTAGTATAAATATCCTTATACCTTAACTATGCACCCACATAGGTGTATTTTATAGGAAATTCAAGTAAAAGCTAAAAGAAGGACCTTACTCTAGGCAAGGATCCCACATCCAATAGGGGTTAATGTCGGGATTCCATGTCTAGCTATTATTGTCTATGAAGTTTATGCTAACTCCCACAAAAGTTAATTGATACGCTCAAACTTACTTCTCAAATAGGAAGTAAAGCGGTCGTATCGAGTAAAGAACTCAACTAATGAGGTTGGGATCGTTCCCTGGAGGAAAATAGTTCTGACTTAACTTAAATCTATTATTACTATTATTTAGTAAAATTATTTCCTTAGAATACAAAGGACAATAAAAGTGGGGTTTGTATTTCTAAATTAACAAAGATAACTAACTAAATTAAAGTAACCAATTAACAGGATCAAACCTTGGAGTTCAATCAATTAATAAAAGTAACTAGGGTTTAAGTGTTCCCCACAAATTCCTAACTTGATGATTCTAATCATAACAATTCTTTCATAGTATCTTTCATGCAAAGTGATAAGTTATGTATTTCTAAATCCTTGGTCTGGCATCTAGAAAATTTCACTCTGCACCTTGATCCGGCTACGTGTGTTGCTATACTAACCCTTACCTTTACCTCATATTAAGCATTGTATTCGATATTTGACTAAGTAATTACCCCGTACCAACCAATACTAGCCTATTAGATAGTATACACCAAATCTTTGTTGATAATTCTTTTCCTATTTTCTACCTCCTTGTTTTGGAAAGTAGCATTAAGGAGAGTTATAAAGTTGGCCATCCGTTAAAAAGACTTTTTAGCGAAAGAATTATGAATAAATGCAAGAAACTATTATAGAATTGTTATTTTAGTTAGGTTTTACTTCATTATTCACCCATGATTCCCACAACCCTAGTTATGGATTTTAGTTACCGATAGTCATAATCACAATATTCATATATGTAATATAAGAATTCATGCACTTACTTCAATGAGAAAGAATAAAATCCAGAAGTTCACTTGATTAATCAACAAACGCACCAACAATCAATTTCAGAAAAAGTGTATCAATTACTGAAACTAATCGAGGACTAAAAATTCTCAAAAATTATAACAATCACAAAGTCTACTAACAAAGAGTCTAACATATGAGAATCTAACCCCAAAAATGAGGTTTTTTGAACTATTTATAAAAAACCAAAAACCTAATAAAACAAGGACTCTAATTGCTGAAAATCTTTCAAAACGTGGCTGGATCGACAGACCTAATAATGGGCTGTCGTGGTCACGATGGGTCGTCATGGACTCCGTCATCCTATACCGTAGAAATCTTTCTGCTGCTTTCTTCATTACCCTCGACGAACAGGAATGAAGACCGTTTCAAGCACAATAGTCCGTCGAAGGTCTCCGTTCCATAACACTTAAACTTCTTGGAATTTGGTTACTAGGACTACTTTTATGATCATCACGACGAACCAGTAGGATGGACCGTCGTGGCTATGACGGTCCGTCATGAACTTCGTAATCCCGCACTTAGGTCAGACTTCCCCATCTTCCTTCAGCAGCTTCACTACGATGTCACCTACAGGCCGTCATAAGCTTGACGGACCGTCATAGGCCCCGTAGGTGGTAACTTTTCTGCGTTTCTTGCTCAAAAACTTCCGCGTTCATATTTAGACAGTTTCTTGAAAATAAAGAGAAACTTACATAAAAATAAATACAAAAAGGCTTTTGGAAACACACTAAAATAAAGGAAAACACATTTAAAATACCATGAAACCACGGTATATCAGTAATCAAAGTGATAAGTCTTCTAAAAGATTGTACTACTTAGGATAGGTAGTAGAATGGGACCTATTTATCCATTGCACTCGGTAGGAATTCCGAAAGGGGAGTCTTGGTGAGCCTTATATGAATTGAATAAACTAAGTCCCTCAAAGAACTTAATACTTAGGGTAGGTGGTTGTATGTGACGCTATATAGCCAATGCACTAAGTAGACCTTATGAAAGGGGAATCCTAGTGCTAAGCCTTCTAAAAGAGTGTACTACTTAAGGTAGGTGGTGGTACAGGAAGCTATTTACTCATTGCACAAAGAAGGCATTCCCAAAGTGAACTCTTGGTGTGTTGCTTGAGTTTTCTTCTAATGTCTTTACATTTAGTGGGAGCTTGTTATCCCGAGGTGAGTAATCCTAAAAGGTGTAGTCATGAGGATAACCTTTGTGTGTATTACAGAAGGTGTATGTGAACTTCTTTCATGTCTTAACTTGGTGAATCTTAGGATAACCTTAGTTAGGGAAACTCCTACGGAAATGACTTCACTTTCTGTTTGCTTGGCCTTGGAATTTCACTGTTTTGGGAATGAATTAATTCATTGTAATGATAAAAAGAGTTCGCTATAATATATTTGAAAGCTTACTGTAAATTTATTTTTTTTTTTGTTAAAATTATCCACATTCTTCTCTAAGTGTTAAATGATGATTTTTATGTTGTTTTACTTCTATATTTATGAATGTTTTACTTTATTAGCATGAAAATGTATTTATACTAAAATGTCCCTTTTTGAATGTTTTTGCATATACCATACTTAGAACATTATTTGTACTAACTCCATACTTTTCTATACTCTATAAGTATAGGTTTGGAAGCAAGAAGAAGGTTAGAAGGTGAAGCTAAGGAAATCTATTCTCTCAAGATTTGGTATGTCTTCATATATTCGAGCACATAGTCTATGTTTCTTAGTTTTGTTATTAAGACTTATTAGTTTTTTTTATTTCAATGTAAAGAGTCGTGTCCTTAAGATTTTATATCGTGTATTTAAATTTGCTTGTGAAGATGAGATTATTCTTTAGCTTTTATGAAATGTGTTCCTTTTATTAATTTATTCGTAAAAAGTTTTAATTCCGCACTACTTTTCATGTCTTATGTAATGAACGATAGTTAAAGGGCTTATATAAGACCCCAAAGGGGCAAGTGCGCCTTGTCCCAATCCAAGGTGTTCCTTAACTTCTAGGGGGAACTTTCAGGTCGTGAGAACATTACTTACATTTAGATAGATATGATCATACTTCACATAAATAATATACACAATTCATCATTGTATATCGAGTAGTGCCGACGAGGCCATGATCATCATAATACATTAAGTAATGCTGACAAGGCCACATCATTTACATGTAAAGCAAATTGCAGCGATACCGTAAGTGGACCATTCCAATAACACAACATAACTCAAGATCTACATTACATTAAATAAATTTAACTAAGGCAACGTACCACGAATCTATTTTAAATGCTTGAGTTTATGGCTAAATCATCCAATTCAATACCAAAAGGCCCTTACCAATGCCCATGATCATAACTTCAATACAGAAATCATAATACTCAACAAATCTAGGTCAATTTAATGTATATTAATCAATGTAATACAGCCTATACATCAATTATATACAATTCTTACATCATTCAATAGACCATGGAAAACTACACTAGAATTCAATTGCATTAAGACAATATCAACTCAACCACAAAGTAGTCCAAATCAAGGATTCATGAATTATATGTGTTCATAGGTTAAATATGTTAAAATAATATAATTAAAATTAATATAATAAATATATAATGATTCAAAACCTTTAATGCAAGAACATATGGATAGATCATTAAATTGGACAAGTTCATCTTTAGATAACTTAACAAATCTCTTTGAATGTGGGTCTCCTTGATGAATAGAGTTTAAAGGATAAAAAATAATACCTAAATGAATCTAAGACACAAGATTTATGAAGAATCACAATGCAAATATCCAATCTATGCTCTTCCTTGAGTTTTAGCTCCAATTAAGTCCTAGAGAAATTCTTAGAGATTTTGGGGGTTTTATTTGAAAGAATGAATTCATCTATGTATTTAGGACGTATATATTCACTTAAAATATATAAAATACACCTAAGTAAACGCCCAAACAATTATTTGGACGTTGGGTGAATTTACCAATTCACCCTTACAACTTAACAGTGAACTCAGAAGTTGAAGGACTCACCAATGATTGGCCCATCGACAGATCGTTTGTCCACAAACAGACCGTGCTGGATAGACGTCATTTTTTTCAGAGACTGGGCATTGCGATATTGATCTCCCTAGTATAATTCTTGAATAACGTCCACAAATAACGGGGTGTCAACTAGCCTACAGGCCATTATTTGCCTCAGTTGATTGGCGCTCAACTGGACAACCTTTGGATATTGCCAAGGTCCTTCCTCAAGGACCCCTTGTTGGTCCATGGGGATGTTTTCCCAGAAGTTTACAAGTCGAATATGATCGTATACAATTTTATGATCTCCCACATCAATTTCATCCAAAACAAACACATGAACCTTGAAGAAACATGGCAAGACACACGAGGTCGTTTCAAGGCAAACCTTCCAAACGTCATGGACGTTTAACCTCCAAACCTCATGAAAGTTGACACAATGACTATAAACATTATAATAACTCATAGATGGACCTCATAAGATCATATAACACTCATATATACATAAAATACACATGAAGCACATAGGTGACTTGTCGTTGAAAGTCTTGGTCGTCCCTTGACATTTCTCTTCCAACTAAACTAATACTTTGGACACTCCTCATTACAACATTATAAATTATTTAAGTATATTATATGTTCATTGAAAACATGATAGGATTTAGCTTCACCTAAGTCATTTTAGAGGTTCTACAAATGTAATGTTGGGATTGGATCAATTTTATGAAGAATTCATGATGAACCCTTGTAACCCTAACCCTATGTGATTAATTGAAGTTAATTTTGATAGTGAGGATGAAATTAACTTAATTTTTGTGTTAATTACTATTGTGTGATTATGGTATACCCATTATTGGGTTGAATTGGATAGTTGGTGGTAAAACCTTGATGATGGCTTTTGAAGGAGAATGGGGTAAGTCTTGTGATCTCAATTCTTTACATCAATTATGATTAGTTTTGTTTAGTGATGAAGTTTTG
>CM064967.1:52956402-52967902 GCA_032847665.1 Solanum chilense
GAGGGGTATTATGGGTAATTTAGGGGACGAGAATATATTGTTTTAGGTCATTTTTAGGACAATTCAAATCACTCAAATAAAATTCGGAAATCAAAACCCAAAAACTCTCATCTCTCTCTAATTTCTCTCTCAACTCAACCTCCATTTAAGGAACAAAGAAGGTTGGAGAAAAATACAAAGTTTTCAACTTCCCAACTCAAATTTTACGGAAAAAAATTTATTGATGTATGGGTTCTTAAATATTGGGATTTCTTTCGCCAAGAGGTTCTTTAAAAGTTGATTCTAAATAAGCCCATTCTTGGGGTTGTTCTCTACAAACAAGTTTTCTTCTAAACTGGACTATGATGATTGACTATGAAGAATTTTCATTACCTATGGATAATTAATTATATATATTGTTGAGTAATATATGTTTATTTATGGTAAGTTCAGTTGATTCATCTCCTTTTCTCGATTTCCCCAAATCTTTGATCTTGCTTGTGAATTGATGGGAATTGAAGAATGTATTGATTGTTAGACTTGTCCTAACTATTCTAATACATTCATAGACTTCCTAGGATTATGTATTGCTGGGATTGAATCTATTTCTTTAGTAATTCATGATGAACGCTCCTCCCCAAACCCTAAGTTATGAATTGAAGTTAATTTTGATAGTGATGAAAATTGACTTAGTTCTTGTATAGATTACTATTGAATGATTTTATTCAGCCTATTGATCGGTGAATATGGTTTTCTCATGTTAATACCATTGAAGAAGGATTATGAAGGTGAATTGGTATTACCTTGTGATCTTTAATCCTTTACTTAACTTGTGAGGGCTTTTACATGATGATGAAATTGAAGTATTACATGTGATTAGATTAAGTAGATGATTGTATGTTGAATGTAATTGAAATTTCCTGACTATATCAACTGTATGATTATGGTTATGGTGTGATAATATAAGGTTAATTTTTGAATCACTTATGTGCCTTAGTGTGATATGACTATGCTATGATGATATCACAAATGAAGGATTGTTATGAAAGTCAATACTAATTCAATTTTAAATGAGTTAATGGGGATGAATACAAAAGAGTTGTGTCTCATATGACCTATTATATGTTATGGTTGTTAAAGGATGACTTAAATACATTTCAATAGGGACTATATCTTAGAACCAAGTCTAGTAGTAAGGAGTGTCCCTTCCCATGTTTGGACGGTACGTTTACTATCGTACTCATGAGATAGAGATTACAATTCCAATGGTGTAAATATGGTCTCAAACATGTCTCCTAGTTCTTGACCTATGTTGCCTTCATAGGAATATTAGCTAGTGGATCCACCAAGAATGCTATGTTAATGTTTTGGCTTACCTTGTCAAGTAGACGACCATTTTTCGTGTAGTATTTCATGACACCGGATTCCACATTTAGCACATGACTACTATGTCGGCTAAGGCATGTGTTCCCGAAAGTTAAATGAATCACTAAAGGTAAAGTGGATATTGACATTAATCAGGATGACTTGAGGAGTCTACATATGAAAGGTAGGGGTATGGAACCCTATCGAGACATCGCACAATTTACCTCCAAAGGGAGTGCTAGGAGATGCTCTTATGTATTACGATATTATGAAATGCATGAGGTTGACTTTATCTGGTGATACTATTGTATGATGTTGGTTATATTCATGAAATGTAATACTCTTGAAATCTAAAAACTAATCTAGATCCTAAAAAAAGAGTCTAAGAGTTGTAACATTGTTTTAAAGTCAAATATAATGTATATAAGTCGTTTAGGAAGTTTTAGAATCCAAACATCAAGAAACGTCCATGACGTTCGGAAACTAGTTCAAGAGGGGCTAGCGTGGTTTAGTATATTTGAAAAGGTAACTATTGAGAAAAACTCCCCAAAAATTAACCAAGGTGTCTTTTAGGAGGACCCAACTTGGGAGAAGAAGCTGCCTAAAACTGCCCCACCTACAGAGGGCAATCGACGCCCGATAAGCTAGTTGACGTGCCGTAGGTGGAGGGAGTTGGTAAGGAATTAGTTTAGAGACCCTAATCTCCCATTGTCAAGGCTCTGTCCCAATCAACAGTTGCCAGCACGGCCCGTCGATGGGACGACATCTTGTAGGTGAGTGGCCATTGTTTGAGACCTGCAGTATTTTGTAGGTTCTCGACCAGCTTAAGGGTACTTTGGGATTTTTACCTAGCTTTCCTAAAATTAGTTGGATGGTTTCTTAAGGTTATTTTAGGTATTTTAATTACTTTTATAAGTCTTAAATACATAGATAATTTCATTATTTCAAATCAAAACACAAAACCCCTAAAGAACTCTATAGAACACTATTGGAGCTTGAAAGCTTGGATTCACCATCAAATCTTCTCAATTTTCGTGGTCTAGCATTTACTAAGGTATGTTTTTTATCCTTTAATCCTCTTTCTTCAAGGAGAGAAACTTTAATGTGGTTTTTTAATGCTTTCTCAAAAGATAAACTTGTAAATTGAATTATAGCCATCGGTTCTTGCATAAAACGTTTTGAATCAATTTATTATGATTGAATTGAAATTGAGTTGATCATTATAAGTATAAAAGTCCACGAACCCATGCAAATCATGATATCTTTATTTTGATTATATTATGGGTGATTTGATATTTTCTTTGTACTATAGAATTCATGTGTAGTTTACTTTGGGCTATTAAATTATGAACGAAATATGTTAGAATTGTATGTAGGTTGTCCTAAATTGATTAATTCATACTGTATCACTTTGGATTTCCTATATATTGAGATTATTGGATTGAATCGGTGATCATGGTTTTTGGGAAGAGCCTTTGAATATTGAGTTGGTTAGATTGGCCATGGATTGAAGTTGTGAGATTTGATTGGTGGTATGCGGCCCTGATTCTCTCTATATTTTGTAGTATAGGTCTTGAATAATAATGATGATTGGTATGGTACACTTATGGTAGTTGTGCTTATGTGCTATACTTCAGATGATGTGGCCTCGTCGGCATTAGTTTTTCAATTGTGAAACAATATGACCTCGTCGACATTACTTTATGCATTATGTTATTATCATGTTATAAATTGATTATGTGATCATTTTTAAGGTTTATATGAGTTACATTTATCTATAATGTGAAGTATGGATACTTTAAGTAGATTATAGGTTACCATGATAGGCTATAGGGATGCTATATGTGTGAATACTTGTTATTGACGTTTGAACCTTCTTGAGTGATTATATTGATGATCTATAGTATGCGTGTAGGGTGAGTTGTTAGTATGCCTAGTTTACCCTATATGCTACATAGACTAATATTGGACATGTGATAAGGTGAAAATAAAGGGTGTGTTGTTTTGGTAGACTCTTGTCCCTTACATGATACATGATGGATGTCAATATGAAACCTTTACTTAGTAGTCTAAAGTACCTTTTTCACGAATGTATGTGTATGAATGGCATATGTTCTTAATTATAGAAAAGAAGGCCATACATATGGATTCTTTTATAAAGAAGATTAAGATATCCTTGAATTAGAAAGCCGTAATGGTATCCTTCTTGTGTGAATGGTGTAGTTAGGGTGGATTGGCTGGAAAGGCATGAAATCATCCTTATGAAAGTCATTGAGTTATCCTCTTAGCCATTGTAGGCAGCCCTAGTTGACCCTCTTTGGAAGGTATGTTATGATTTGGTTATGAACAAGATATGAAACCTCTTCATATACTCATTTATTGAAATACTCTATGAAAACAAAGGCTAACACCAAGTGAGTATGCTTGGATAGTATCTCTAGCTATGATGGAGACTAGAGTACAATAAAACCCTTGATATTCCTTAACCATGTGCCTATATGGGGTGTCTCCTAGTTCTATCGTTGGCAAGTAGACACCCTCCATCAGAGTAGGTTTATGACTCCGGATTCCATGCCTAGCTAGTATGGTATATTTCGGTTATTTCCAATTCTCATATTATGGGATACCTACTAGTGTTGGAGAATTTCTATGAAGTTTAGGTAATGGAATGAGACTCTATTAAGACATTGCACAATTAGGATTTGAAGATGTTAGTGTGTGCGTTCCCTATTACTTCTCCAAGACCATTATATGGATGTCCTTGCATGTTGAATGTCTCTTGAATGGCATAACAAACATTATGACTTAAGTAAATGTATGTTAATGAAAAGGCAAGTATCTAGAGTAGCTTTTAGGATTCCTTAGTTAATCTTGGAGAGTGTGTATAGGCATTCCCTTCTTGTGTTACTTAGGTGAGTCTTAGAGTAATTCTAGGTAAAGAGTTTGATTAACGAAATGGGAATAATCTTATCTTAGGTAGTCTAGGTTCTCTTAGGTGTGTGTGAAAGAATTGTATGGGCAGTCGCTTCATAACTAACCCCTGAGATCCTTACTACCACCTTCGGTAGCAGGGTCTCATGTTATATGTGTTGATGTGTTCTTGATGAGCTTTTTTGGTATGTGACTTAGATGTGAAATTGTTGTGATATGTGGTCCTTATTTATTATGATATGAAGTTTTACTCTAAAAGAGAATATTTGATACAAATGTCCATTTCTCATGATTATATGCATTATGCCATATTTAGTACATGCATTGTCCAAACTATCATTTTACATAAATGATGTTTTGCAATATTATTCGTATGAAAAGTTTTAATTCCACACTACATTTCATAAATTTATGTAATGAACGATGTCCAAGGGCTTGTATAAGACCTCCAAGAGATCCAAATAGGACGTGTGGTGATGTAAGAGTGCTCTAAGTTCTGGGGTGTACTCAAAGGTTGTTACACAACTGTTGCCTGTGTACATCCTTTAGTGGGTCTTCGGGCATGGCCTTTCTACATCGACCTTGGACTGCAAACATGGTTAGCCGTTGTCAGACAATGGCTGCTAGAATCAGTCCTATCCTGCATCTTGCTTATATGACGTCGTTCGTGGACTGCCTGCATCCTTCATGGCTTTTGCACATCGCTGATCTGTCATCGGGTGAAGACTGCACGCATCGTCCATGGCGTGCAAACTATAGACAGGCGAAATCGGGCATTGCCTACGCTCATCACCTTTGGCTAGCACAATGGTCAGCCGATGTTGGACGTTGCCTGACCTCATAAACTTTTGCTTGCACATTGGTCAGCCGAACTCGACCATGGACTTCCCACATTGACATTGACCTAGATATAACGGTAAGACAACATTTTATAAGGCATTCCCACATCGCCTTTCTCTTTCACACAATAGTCAACGAACGTCAGACGTGTCCTTGAAACAATGGTCACTAGAAGTGGAACATGGACTGCACGTATCATCTGTGACCTACATACATTAGTCCATCGATGCTTGACATGGGCAACACCTATGGTCCATGGCCGGCTCACATCAATCTTCCAATGTAGGACGTCGCCTGTCAACTTCCTCCATAGCATGTACACATCGGTCTACCGAACTCAGAGTTATGTGGCTGCATTAACTATGGCCTGCACAATTTGGTCACTCTACGTCTAAACTTGTTAGACGAGTGACGTCAGATGTGGCAACATTGATCAAGGGCTACTCATAGAATGTGGGTATCCATGTGGTAAAAAAATCAAAAGAGTGTGAAATGCCCTTCCTGCATAACAACATATTCATCTATTTTCCATCATTTATTCTTTACGTTTCCACCTAACGTGGTTCCTTCCTATCTATTTCATCACCTTTACGGTTCGTAGAATATTGAAAAATCATTTATTTATACAAATATTTAATTTATGTTAATCTCAAATAATAGAAGTATTTTCAAGTATTTTCACATTTTTCCGACTTTTATTCATTGTTTGAAAATCATTTTTACGTTTTTTTATTTTTGACGTCACATTTCAAAAGTTATTTTTTAAAAACAAATTGTTGAATTTAATGCTTTATTTATTTTTGCATTTTTTACATTAATTTTATAATTTTCCAATTTTTTTAATAATGAATTACCTATTTTCAGGATGTAAGGAATAAAAATAAATATTACAAAAATTTCAAATTGTTGAATTTAAGGTTGCAATATTTATTTATTAATTTTATATTTTTCCTATTTTTTATTAATGTATTAACCTTTTTTTTGAGATTTACCAAATCAAGAAAAATAATAAAAAAAATTGTTGAAATCTTTGAATTTATGATTTCTATATTTATTTTAGAAATTTTGCAGTTAATTTTATATAACTCGAACAAAATATTTTTTCTATTTTTGTTCATTAATTACCTATTTTAGAGATATAACAATCTAAAATAAAAAAAAATATGTTGAAATTGTTAATTTTAATTTTATTAATGAATTACCAATTTTTAAGATTTAACAAAGAAAAATAAATATTAAAAAACATGTTGAAATTGATTAATTTAAGGTTACTATATTTACTTATAATTTATTGGCATTAATTTGATATTTTTCATAATTTTTATTCATGAATAACCCATTTTCGGGATATACCAAACAAAAATATTAATTAAAAAATTATTGACATCATTGAATATCAGGTTCCTTTATTTATTCGTGTATTGTTTTAATTTATTTTAATTTTTTCATTGATTTACTATTTTTTAATCATCAATTACTTATTTTTGGGATTTATCAAAAAAAATAAAACATAAAATATTTTCTTAAAATTACTGAATATAAGGTTACTATAATTATTTCTGAATTTTTTGGCATTATTTTTATATTTTTTTCATATTCTTCCTATTTTTAATAATTAATTATTCATTTTTGGCTTTAAACAAAAAATTTAAAAATAAAAACAATTGTTGAAAACTTTTTTTATATATATAAATAAGTTATTTGTGGAATCTAATGTGTGTTTGTAACTTAGAAAGTGCATATTTGGTTTGTAAATGTTCAATATGAATCTTTAGAAAAAACGATGTCTACTCAAGCAAGTCAGAATTCGTGCCAAACAATTAAACGCTCCAACTTGACCATGCATCGGACGCGGCATGTTGGGCATCAACAAAGTCATTTTGTCCAACGACAAGCACCATCAGCCAAGGATTGCATGCATGAGTCTTGGCGTGTGCGCATCGGTTGGGCGACATCGGCATTGTGCAACAACAGACACCATCATCCAAGGCCTTTGTGCTTTGGGAAAAAAATCTTGGTCAACAGAAAGAGGCATTGGCTATGCGACATTGGTCATGCATAGCCCACATTGGTCGTGGCTTGTGCAGATTGATCCATCCATTTTGGTTGTGGACTGCCCGCATCGGTTGTTTCTTGTGCGCAATACTCATTCTTTGTCGTGCATGGGTTGTGCGTGTCGGTCAGGCAAATTCTTGCATGGTCTGAGCCCATCGGTTAGGTAACATCAGTTATTGCCTGCGTCATTGAACAGGCGGCATCGTCCAATGAGAGGTTACAAAAGCCAAGGCCTACATGTATCAATCTTAGTGTGTGGATCGACTCGACGACACGTTTGTGGCATGCATGCATTGGCCAGGTGACGTACGCCAATGACAAGCTGCATCAACCTAAGTCTTCACGCATCTAACCTGGCTTGTGCACATAGGGAAAGAAACATCGAACATCGACATGCAACATCATCCAAGGATATACATGCGTAACACGTGGAGTGTGTACATCGTATTTGCAACATCGACGTCGGCAATAAAAGACACCATCAACAAAGGCTTATGTGCTTCAGGTAAGCGAGGTTGGCCTATGATAGGCTGCATCAACTAAGGCCTACACGCATCTGACATCGCATATGTGCTTCGGAAAAGCAATATCGGCTAACGGAAAGCTGCATCAGCCAGTCTTACATGTAGTTGTCATGGTGTGTGTACATCGACAAAGAGACCTTCGCATCGGCCTGAGTTAGGTAGTATTAGCTAAGACTGGTGTGTTTCAGGCACGCGAAGTTTCCCAAATGCAAGAAACATAATTCGTGGAAAATGCAGATCGGTAGGACAAAATTAACGTCATCTTACAACTTGCATCATAAGCCAAAGCATATTTACTTTGGACTTTTTACATCATTCAGTAGTCGTCGGTCTTGATATTCCCACATTGCCCTTAGCGTGCACACCACAGTCAGCCGATGTCACACGTAGGTTTCCCGTATGGGTTGTAGCCTGCATATTTTTCGGCCCACGTCGGCCATGGACTGCCCGCACCGACCATGGTTTTTCCACATCGCTAAGTTTTCATTGGACGTGGACTACAAACATCTCACTTAGCCTGCAAAAAATGGTCAACAAACATCAGGTGTTGCCTTTTCAAATTGACTTTGGCCTGCACAATGGTCATTCGACGTTAAGAGTGGCCTTCCCACCTCGCCTGTAGCCTGAATACAACTTTCGTCAATTGCAAACATGCCATTTCTGCATTGTCTATTTCCTGCAAACTATGGCAAGCGAGTGACACATGTGTCCTACCTGCATTACCTTTTGCTTGCACACAAAAGTCGGTCAACGTCAGATGTGGGCTATACCTATCGTTCGTGGCCTGCACACATCCGTGAGCAACCACTCATGTGGCCTGACAGTATTATCCATAGCCTGCACACATCGTCCTGCGGATATCGAACGAGGCCTAGCAACATCATATGTTTCCTGCACACATCGGTCTACCTAGGTCAGATGTGGTCTAGACGCATCACCTCTAGCCTGCACATTTGAGTTGGCTACATCAACTGTTGCTTGCTTCCATTGACTTTGTTCTGCACCAAAACCGACATGCTAGGTGGATTTCCTGCATCATCCTTGGCCCACACACCACGGTAATAAGATGGTTAGCATTGACTTCCCATATTTCCTTTAGCGTACACACAATGGCCAGTTGATGTCGGACCTGGCCTACCCCCATAACCTTTGACCTGCACACAATCTGCCTACCTCGCCCCTGTCATTTACACAACGGTTAGCTTACATTAGACCTGAGTTGCTAGCATTGTCCTTAACCTGAACACATTGGTCTTTCGTCATTAAACTTGTCTTGATAGCATTGTCTGTATCCTTCATACATTAGTTGTTAACGTCGAACGTAGTTTGTCAGCATTGTCCTTAGCCTACACACATCAGTCAGCCAATATTGAATGATGCCTGCCAGCATCATACATTGCCGGCACATCTGTCTATAGATGTCGGGAAATTGTAGAAAACATCCACAAATTCCTATATGCACGAACGTGGAATGAGCATGTCTGGCAAGCGATGTGGGCCTTAGTCTTTCGATATCAACTAAGTCTTTCACGCATAAGTCGCCATGTGTGCTCATCAACTCGGAGACATCATTCATGGATTGCACGCATCAACAAGGCAAAATCAACCAACGAAATACATCATCATCCAAGGTTTGCACGCATCACCCATGGCGTGTGCGCTTCGAATGGGCGTCATTGATCATGTCCTACATTCATTCGATAGGTGACATCAACCAACAACAAGTAGCATCATCGAAGGTATTCACACATCTAAAAGTGTTTGTGAATATTTGTCAAGCGATGTGTGACAAAGACATGCAACATCATTCCACTCATGCACACATAATATGTGATGTGTGTGCATTGGCTAAGCGAGATAAACGTTAGTACTAGGCGGCACCATTAGCCAAGGTTTGTATGCTTCAGTCAAGAGATGTTGGTCAAAGTTAGACAACATTACCTAAGGCCTGCACGTATCTGACATGGAATGTGCACATCTTGAAAGCCACATTGGTTATTCAAATAAAGTACCAGCCATAACCTACACACAATTGTCATGGCGTGTGTGCATCAGTAGGGCAACCATTGTATCTTCCTCTGTCAGGCAGCGTCATCCAGGGCAGGTCCACTTTGGGCAAGAGATGTTGTTAAATGAAAGGAAGCATAATCCGTTGCATGTGTATATATGTAGGGTGACCTCAATGTTGGCTGACAGGAGGTTGGATCAACTAAGGCCTATATGCTTCGAGCAAGAGACATCTTCCAACATGAAGTAGCATTAGTTAAGCAACGTTGGTTGTAAATAGTTGCATTGGGCGTGGCCAGTGTATATCACTCACGAGACATCGAGAGTGGACCAAGCATGGCCTGTGCACATAAATGAGTGATTGTCAAGCTTGGTAATTTCGTATCACCTTTGGACTGAACAAAATGGACATCGGATGTAGTCTACCCACATTGTACGTATAATGCACATTTCTCAACCTATTTTGGCTGATGACAACCTACATACGTGGTGATTTATGCACATAGCTTAGCCATTGTCGGATATAGACTGTGCGCATTATTCTTGTACTGCAAAGAATGGTTCGATGTTGCCTGCCTCTGTCAGCTTGTCCTACACAAATGTCAGCCGACGTCAGGCATTTCCTGCCCCCGTCAACTTTTGACATCATAATAATTAAGAAACATCAAGTATGGCCTTCCCTCATCACCTTTTTCATGTACACAATGATCAGCCAACGTCAAGCGTGGCCTTCTTGAATGCATCACCTTTTGCCTCCACATAATGATCAGTCGACGTTAGACGTGGGATACACCTATCTTTAGTGTACTGCACACATCGTTCAGCCGACATCTGATGTGGCTTCCTTGAATATTCTCTATCCTCCACACATTGGTCGGTATACATCACACATGGTCTAGACAAATCACCTTAGGATTTCACATATTTGTCAGGCAACATCACTTGTTACCAGCTCCATCAACATTGGCCTGTATAACGATTAGCTGACATTACGTGTGGACTACCTACATTGTCCTTTGCCTACACATCATGGTAATCAAATGTCAAGCGTTTCCTGCCTTGTTTTCCCTTGTACTACACACATTGCTCAATATTCATTCGGTTTGGACTGCCACCATCGCCATTAACATTCACACAAAGGTCAGCCGACGTGAGACATAGTCTGTCTTCCTATAACCCCCTAAAATGAACTAAGGTGAACTATAAATTTGTGAATGTTTCAAGAGTTAGTTTTGTGTGAAAATGATCTACATTTATGTTATTAGGAATTGTGTGAAGTTTGGTGATGTTTGGAGGTCAAACGTCTAAAAATGTCCATGTCATTCGGAAGCTAAGTCTTAGAAAGTGCTTATGTGTATTTATATTATTTAGTGAGTTTTACAAGTTCATTTTAATTGAAATTGATGTGGGATGTAACTAAGACCTAGACAACTATGTTTAGAGGTTTAACATCCGGGTACGACCCAACCTAGGACCCACAAGGGGTCCTAGAAGAGGACCTATCACTTGTGTAGGATGCTGCGTAGAAGTGACCATCGATGACCACAACGGATGGTCTGTTGGTAAACAAACGGTCCATCAACCTTTAGCTTTGACTAGCCCTTAAAGTCTAGAAAAGACTTCACATGATGGAGTCTATGTCCCAATCGACGGGCCCCCACCAACGGTGTTTCTATTGGGAAACAGTCCATTTTTTGGGAGCCGTTGGGGGTGGCTGCAAAAAGATAGCCTCTGCTTGGGGTGTTTGGTAAATTCACCCCCTGTCTTTTAGGAACTTTGCATAATATTTTTAGGGTATT
>CM064967.1:52968002-53047001 GCA_032847665.1 Solanum chilense
CCTTCTTTTATACTAAGGCATCACAATTCTCATAACAAGTACATCAAGCCTTCATTTATACTAAGGCATCACAATTCTCATAACAAGTACATCAAGCCTTCATTTATACTAAGGCATCACAATTCTCATAACAAGTACATCAAGCCTTCATTATACTAAGGCATCACAATTCTCAAAACAAGTACATCAAGCCTTCATTTATACTAAGGCATCACAATTCTCATAACAAGTAAATTAGGGTTTCATCAAGATTTAGGGTTCACAAGATTCATCATACTTATTTCATCACAAACATATAATCATACTCATACAATCATACAATTAAGCATATAGAAGGATTTACAAGATTACCCAATACATAACATTTGCTATTGAGAGTTTACTACAAGTAGCATAAACCATAACCTACCTTCACCAAGGATTTGTATTCAAGCAAGAAATCTTCAAGAAACCTTGCCCTTCTCTCTCAATCGCCTCTTTCTCTTCCCTTTTCTCTTTCTCTTTCTTCCTCCAATTTCTTCCTCTTCTTACCCTAAATCACAAGAATTCAAGTTTCAAAGGTAATGAAACCAACCCATCAAGTTACTCAAAGTTAGTCTTTCAACCCCCAAGGAATTGGACTAATAACAATAACCCACTAACTTTATAAATTAAAGCCGGAATGGTCCAAAACGCCCCTTTAAAAATAGCCAGAAATCTGACCCCGACTGGGATGACGGAGCCTGTGACGGTCCGTCCTGCAGGTCCGTCGCGACGGTCAGAGAGTTGTTTCAAACGCCAAATTCTCAAAAGTCTAAGTGTTTTGCGACGGGGCTCACGACGGTCCGTCGTGACTGTGACGGTCCGTCCTGCAGGTCCGTCACAGAGTTCAGAGACTCAGTTTTCAACACTCAAATTCATAATTCTAAGTATTTGGGAACGGGACACCCTCGACGGTCCGTCGTGCCCACGACGTTCCGTCGTGGTGTCCGTCGTTTTCAGCCAGTTTTCCCAAATAAAAATTTTTATCCAAACGACTAAATAGGTCGTTACATTATATTATGATGAATGGTTGAAGAAATTATAATAGGTTATGGAATCTTTGATAAATGGTATGTTGGTTATGTTGTTTAGTTTTATTTATGAAATGCTCTTGAGTGGTATGGTCCACCTTCTTTGTGGCAGTGTTTACTTGATGAATTTGGATATAATTGGTATGTATTATAAGGTTTGATTTGAAGTCCTAGTGTGTGAAATGAATTGATAATGAAGATGGTTCTTGTAATGTGTGTTATTAAGCTTCAATTGCATGTTTTCCTTATATTATGCCTAAATGAAGTAAGTGCATATGTTGAGCATCTTGTGTTTGTAATGTGATGAATGAAGGTCTAACCATGTATTGAAGTTAATGTAAATGAAATTATTTTTATATGCAAGGTGTGTTATGTACACACATACACTTGAATGAATGAATGAATCTAAGTTAAGTCAAAAGGAGAGTTTTGGGGTGAACACTCTTCATGTATTGAGATGAAGTGTTTAGTAGCAACCTCACTACATCCTAAGAGATTTGTAAGAGAGTTCGGATGATGAATGCCCTTCGTGAGGGGAGATGTGGTGTTCACTAGTTATGCTTAACCTATATTTTATAATGTTGAGAATCTGTGGGGAGTTATGTGTATTACTGAGAGGATATGAACAAGGGGTGGTTACACTTTGTTAGTTGAGATGTTGTATTCCAATGTACCTCTTGAGATGATTCTCCTCATTAGTAGAGAATGGTTTACTTAGTAGTAATCTCCTTATTCCTTAACTATGTGTCCGCATAGGTGTAGCTATTGGAAAAGCCATGTAAAATATTAGAGAATGACCCTACCATAGGCAAGTGTGGATCCCTTATCCGATAAGGGTAGTATCAGGATTTTATGTCTAGATATCATGCTCTATGTCGCGTATGCTAACCCCCACAAAATAATGAATTATCTAAGTCTCCTAAAAGAACATACTTCTTAGGGTAGGTGGTGGAATGGGATGCGATCTATCCATTGCAATATATAGACATTCTGAAAGGGGACTTATTTGAAGTGTATGAACTAAAACTCCTAAAAGAACGTACTACTTAGGGTAGGTGGTGGTATGGGACGCTATCTATCCATTGCATTAAGTAGACCTTCCAAAAGGGGAATCTTGGTGTGTCTTATATAAATTGAATGCGATAAGTCTTCTAGAATAGTGTACTATTTGGGGTAGGTGATGGAATGGGACACCATCTATCCATTGCAATAAGTAGACATTTCATAAGGCGAGTCTTGCTGTGTTTTATATGAAGTGTATGAACTAAGTCCCCTAAAAGAATGTACTACTTAGGGTAGGTGGTGGTATGGGACGCTATCTATCCATTTCAGTAAGTAGACCTTCAAAAAAAAGAGTTTTGGTGTGTCGTATATGAATTGAATGAGCTAAGTCTTCTGAATTAGTGAACTACTTGGGGTAGGTGATGGAATGGGAAACTATCTATTCATTGCACTACGTAGGCCTTCCGAATGGGAAGTCTTTCTGTGTTGTTTGAGCGTTCTTCTAATGTCTTATCATTGAGTGGGGACTTGTTCTCCCGATCCGAGTAAGCCTAGAATGGGCAGTCTTGGGGATCACATACGAGTGTATTGAAGGAGGTTTATGGGTGTTTCCTTCATGTCTTACATTGGTGAGTCTTAGGATAACCTTATCTAGGGAAACTCCTACGGAAATGAGTTGACATCCTATTGGGTTTACTTTTGGAGTTCACTGTTTTGGGTTTGAGATAATTCAGTGTAATGCTAAAATAAAGTCACTCTATTTTTTGGAGAGCATACTGTAAATTTGTCCTTTTGTTAAATTATGGAAATCCTTTTCTAAGTGTGAAATGATGATTCGTATGTTGTTTTACTCCGACATTCATGAAGGTTTTACCCTATTGGCATTAAAATGTATTAATGCTAAAATGTCCTTTTTTCAAATTTTTATATATGCCATACTTAGTATGTTATTTATCCTAACCCCATACTTTTCTATGCTCTATAAGTAGAGGTTTGGAAGCAAGGAGAAGTTTAGAAGGCAATGCTTGGGAAAGATTCTCTCAAAAAAAATATGTCCTCATATATCCGAGGGCATAGTCCTATTTTCTTAGTTTTCTTCATTTAAGACTTATTATGTATTTATTTTAATGTAAAGGGTCGTGTCCCTAAATATTATGTCTTGTCTTTAAGTTTGCTTGTGACGATGAGATTTTCTTAGTATTTATGAAAGAATTTCTTTTTATATTTAATGTATTGAAAAGTTTTAATTCTGCACTATTTTTCATGTCTTATGTCATGAACGATAGTTTAAGGGCTTGTACAAGACCCCAAAGAGTCAAGTACGCCTTCTAATGATCCAAGGGTACTCCCTACCTTCAATAGGGTACTTGCGGGTCGTTACAAGCTTCGTATCAGAGCATAAGTTTATGGAAAATAGTTTAAGGTCCAATGTCTCACAAGCCTCGTCTAGCACAGTCTTGTTCATGGTGTGAGTCTCAACACATACGTGGTTTAGAGTCTATAGGACGATAGGGTTTCACTTTTTTCAATGCTTTTTTATCGTTCCATATAACTTAACACCATAAGGTCTTTTCTCTTCTTTTCCCTTATCTTGTGATTTTGTAGATGTGATTTACTCGGGCGGGGAGATACTTCTATGTTTGAGAGAGAGAAAATTGACTTTTTGTGCTTATGATGGTTCTGTGGCTAAAAGAGTAAATGTGAAGGGTAGTTTTGAGGATGTGTAAGGTTGATGTTTAGTAATGAGGTTCATGAGTTAAGAGTAGTGTAAGTTCCTACCTTATGAGAAGTTAAGTGGTACTTTGATGTATGAGATATTGAAGATGGCTTTACCCTAAGTGTGGGAGAATCAATTGAGTAGAAGGGTAGTTGATATCCTAATCTTTTCTTCAATCCTTATTCAAGCTTGAGAAAAAAATACTTGATAGATTGTTAATGATTAATAGCCTTGCATATTAGTATGATTTACATTCCTATTTCTGTTATGAGTGCCTTAATGGTATAATGTTTTATAAACCCTACATGAGATTATGGTTACATTGGGAAAATTGGTAGTCCACCTATATTTTTCTTTTTAAGGATAGCTAATGGTATTGATTAATTGCTTCAAAGTTGTGTTATCATGTTATAATGTTAGTTAGTATGATGTTGTCTCTCACGTTGTCATGCCTTAATGCTAGACTTACTTGAAGGATGGACTAAAGGGATTTTTAGCATGTTTCACTGTTAAAGTTTTGTATTCACTGTAAGAAATTCAAAATTTTGAGAAATCTCATTTTTCATGATCAATTTATTCGATGTGTTTATAAATAATGTTATTATCATGTTCAATGTTATACGAGGTAATTCCTCCAAGAAGTTGGTTGTGTTGCCTGGAAATATGTTTATGAAATGTGTAGTTGGTGTTCCTTGTAAGTTTGATCATTTTATTATGAATTTTTGAGCCTTGATTTGGTGTTATAAGTTCTTCTAATAAGTCCATAATGTTCCTTAAAGAGTTTAGTGTCATTCGAGGATGAATGTTGTTCCTAGTGGGGGAGAATGTAACGCCCTAAAACGAACTAAGGTGAACCCGAGTTTCGTGAATGTTTCAAGATTTAGTTTTGCGTTAAAATGAGTTAAATTGATGTTCTTAGGAATTGTGTGATGTTTGATGATGTTTGGAGGTTAAAAGTCCATGAATGTTTACAACGTTTGGAAGGTGCATCTTAGAAAGTGCTTGCGTGTCTTTATGTATTTTAGTGAGTTTTATGAGTTCATTTTAATAGAAATTTATGTGATATGTTGCTAAGACCTAGAATATTATGTTTAGGTATTTAACGTCTGGGTACAACCCCACCTAGGAACCACGAGGGTCCCTAGAAGAGGACCCCATCCCTTTTGCAGGATGCTGCCAAGCAGTGACCATCGGCTACCATAATGGACACTCCATTGGTCAACAAATGGTCCGTCGACTTTCGGCGTTGACTGGCCATGCAGATCTAGAAAATACTTCACATTAAGGATTCTCATTTCCAATTGACGTACCCCAACAACGGGGTGTCAATTGGGAGATGGTCCGTTTGTGGGGAGCTGTTGGTGCTGCCTGCAAAAGCTGCAAAAAAAACTGTCGTGGCTTGGGGTGTTTGGTAAATTAACCCCAAGTCTTTTAGGAACCTTCAATGATATTTTTAGGGTCTTTTAGTTATATTAAGGTGTTTAAAACCGTATACCTAATTTTAGACTTCATTTCCTAAATCCCAAAACCCTTCCCTCAAGAAAAATCTCTCAAGACTCCATAGAAGCTAGAAGTCAAGAAAGAGCTAGGAGGTTGGTGGTCGATTCTTCATCAAACATCAGTGGGGTTTCTTATATTTGAGGTATGGTAGTCATCCTTGAACTCTCTTACATTCAAATAGTCCTTTCTAATATATTTTCAAAAAGGATTTTTAACCCTAACTTCTTCTATCTTTAACTCTAAATATGGGTCTTGCATGAAAACGTTTTAAATGATTCAAATATGATGTTTATAATGTTAGTTGGTGATTTTAATACTTAAGTTTCAATGAAAACATGTTAATGTTTTTTATCAAATTTTGGCTTAAGGAATGGGTTAGAATAGCATGATTTCATAGTCTTAGAGCTTTTGTTTCTTTGGGTTGGATATTTTGTTTAGCTACTGCTCTAAGGGATATATTATGATGAATTGTTGAAGAAATAATTATATGTGATGGAAGCTTGGATAAAGGGTAAGTTGTTATGTTGTTTAGCTTTATTTATGAAATGCTCTTGAGTGGTATGGCCGGCCTTCTAGATAGCGGTATTTATTT
The DNA here is from genome assembly GCA_032847665.1 of Solanum chilense. NCBI lineage: Eukaryota > Viridiplantae > Streptophyta > Magnoliopsida > Solanales > Solanaceae > Solanum > Solanum chilense. The sequence continues at coordinate 52,973,866 of CM064967.1, forward strand.
GATTAATTTTGATATACTTGGCATGCATTTTAAGGGTTGATTTGAAGGCCGAATGTGTGAAATGAAATGATAATGAATATTGTTCTTGTAATGTGTATTATGAAGCTTGAATTGCATGTTTTGCTTAAATTATGCCTAAATGAAGTAAGTGTATATGTTCAGCATCTTAAAATGTGTAATGTGATGAATGATGTTCTTAGCATGTATTGAAGTTAATGTAAATAAAATTATTCTTATATGCAAGGTGTGTTCACATGTACACACTCATACTTGAACGATATGTTAAGTCAAAAGGGGAGTTTTGCGGTGAACACTCTTCGTGAGTTGAGATGAAGTGTTTAGTAGCAACCTCACTACATCGTAAGAGCTTTATAAGATAGGTCGGAGGATGAATGCCCTTCGTGATTTGAGATGTTGTGTTCACTAGTCATCCTTAACCTATAGTATATAATGTTGAGAATTTGTGGGGAGTTATTCCTAGCACCTAGAGGATATGAACAATGGGTGGTTACACTTTGTTAGTTGAGATGTTGTATTCCAATGTGCATTTTGAGATGAGTACTCCTCATTAGTAGAAAATGAGTTAGTTACTAGCAATCTTCTAATCCCTTAACTATGCGCTCACATAGGTGTAGCTATTGGTAAAGCCATGTATAATCTTAAAGAATAACCTTATCTAGGGAAACTCCAATGGAAATGAGTTCACTTCATCTTGTATTGACATTGGGAGTTCACTGTTTTGGGATTGAGATAACGTCACTGTAATGCTAAAATAAACTCACTGTAGTTTATGGATAGCTTACTGTAAAAGGGTCCTTTTTAAAAATATTCTGGAAATTATTCTCTAAGTCTTAAATGATTATTCTTATGTTGCTTTACTTCTATATTCATGAAGGTTTTATATAATTGGCACGAAGATGTATTTATACCAAAATGTCCCTTTTTTGCATGTTTTTGTATATACCATTCTTATTACGTTATTTGTACTAGACCCATACTTTTCTATACAATATAATTATAGGTTGGAAGCAAGGAGAAGTTTTAAAGGTAAGGCTTGGGAACGATTGACTCAAGATAAAGTATGTCCTCATATATCCGAGGGCATAGTCCAATTTTCTTAATTTCTTTATTAAAGACTTATTATGTATTTCTTTCAATGTAAAGGTTCGTGTCCCTAGATATCATGTCGTGTCTTTAAGTTGGCTTGTGACGATGATATTTTCTTAGTATTTATGAAAGAATTCCTTTTTATAATAAATGTCGTGAAAAGTTTTAATTCTGCACTACTTTTAATGTCTTCTGTCTTGAACGATAGTTAAAGGTTGTACAAAACCGTAAAGCGTCAATTACGCCTTGTGAAGATCCAAGGGTTCTCCCTAACTTCTAGGTGATACTTGTTGGTCGTTACACTAACTCCCCTTTGGCCTACAAAGAATTGTCTAGCGTCGTCGAAAGTGTCCCGAAAACATCATTTGTAGCCTGCTCACATCGATGTGTCAACGTCGAAGATGTCATCCCAACATCGTCCATAGCCTACATATATTGGTCTATCAACGTTGGATGGTCCTCCAAAATTGTAAGTAGCCTACAAATATCGATCTACAAATGTTGTCCAACGACTTACATCATCAGCCAAGGCTATCAAGCATCTAATGTTGCATCTGCGCATCTGGAAGCTATATCGTCCAATAGCATGCAACTTCAGTAAAGGTCTACGCGCACGGATGTGGAATGTGCATATTTGGAAAGCCACGTCGTCCAATGATATGCAACATCATCCAAGCATACATGCATGGATGTGGCATGTTCGCAGCTGGAAAGCAACATCAACCAATGACATACACCATCAATTAAGGCCTGCACATATCCGTTATGTCGTGTGCACATCGACAAGTCTATTTTAGACATGGTTTGAGTGAATCGACAAAGCGACATCACCTATGGCATGTGCGCATCGGCTAAGTAACATCGACCCACAGCAGGCGGCAACAATAAATGTGTGCACGCATTAATCGCGGCGTGTGCACATCAACTCATAGACATCAAACCTACCTTCCGCATAGTGGTCATGCGACATCGTCCAATGTCTGACAACATTGTCACGACCAGGAAGCACCTCCTAGAAGTAACATGACGTACTTGACCTCTCAGAGGTCGTAGACAAGCCCATATTTATCATTTATTGCATTATCATAGGTAAATTTATCGAAAAATTTTAAACTTTCACAGCACATAATATGATAGAAACATCACTTCCATTATGTATAAAATAACATAAGTACATATTTTGAAACTTAGTCTCTTTGTCATCTTATACCCAACATCATTAGAGTACATTAGGGACATGACCTCTATAACATAAAAGTATTAAATAAACTATTACAAAAAATCAACATAAACTTGACATAGGACATCCTTGAATCTTAAGGTTTCCTTTGTTGGAGATTGAAAAACGCATATCAAGCCCTTCACGATACAAAACATCCTTTAGGCATCCATAACCTTGTCACGACCCAAATCGGGGACGCGACTGGCACCCACATTGACCCTCCTATGTGAGCGAACCAACTAATCTAAACCCAAACATAAATAATAAAATACAACGCGGAAGACTTAACTCAATAACGACAAACGAATACTTAAATATCCCCAAAATCCGGAAGTCATCATCACAAGAACATCTATGATTACATTACGAAACTAAGAATATTCTAAGAAGTTAAACAAATGAAAGCTAGTCCACGCCGGAACTTCAAGGCATCAAGACGAGAAAAGAAGATCCAGTTCAAGCTAGAAGCATAGCTCACCCTGAGATCCGGTGCAGTGAAGACTGGCTAGAATCTCGGTCGAGTTGAAGAAGACGGCACGTTTGCTGCACTCCACAATTACAAGAAAGAAACAACAAGTAGGAGTCAGTACAACCACACGTACTGAGTAGGTATCATCGGCCAACTCAGAATAGAAAACAGTATATATCAGTTAATCTCACAAATCAACTATAATACTCAACATGTAGTAACAACAAATACTACAATCATCAATAAATATCACCAAGTTCATCCAGGAGGACTCAAGCCTCAACATCATACTTATTAAGGAAAAACAGGTTCATTAGATGTAACAAAATAACATCTTTCAAGATTCAGAACTTATTCCTCTCGTGTCGGTACGTGACACTCCGATCCATATTCTATCCTGGTGCCGGAACGTGGCACTCCGATCCTCATTTCTATCCTGGTGCTGGAACGTGGCACTCCGATCCTCATTTCTATCCTGGTGCCGGAACGTGGCACTCCGATCCTCATTTCTATCCTGGTGCCGGAACGTGGCACTCCGATCCTCATATTCATCGAGCCTTCTTTTATACCAAGGCATCATAATTCTCATAACATAATTCATCAATCCTTCTTTATACTAATTATCAATACAACACATAGTCCATCAAGCCTTCTTTATACCAAGGCATTATCAATAACAATACAAAGTTCATCAAGCCTTCTTTTATACTAAGGCATCACAATAACAATACAAGGTTCATCAAGCCTTCTTTTATACTAAGGCATCACAATTCTCATAACATAATTCATCAAGCCTTCTTTATACTAAGGCATTATCAATACAACACATAGTCCATCAAGCCTTCTTTATACCAAGGCATTATCAATAACAATACAAAGTTCATCAAGCCTTCTTTTATACTAAGGCATCACAATAACAATACAAGGTTCATCAAGCCTTCTTTTATACTAAGGCATCACAATTCTCATAACAAGTAAAATTAGGGTTTCATCAAGATTTAGGGTTCAAAAGCTTCATCATGCTTATTTCATCACAAACATATAATCATACTCATACAATCATACAATTAAGCATATAGAAGGATTTACAAGATTACCCAATACATATCATTTGCTATTGAGAGTTTACTACAAATAGCATAAACCATAACCTACCTTCACCAAGGATTTGTGTTCAAGCAAGAATCTTCAAGAAACCTTGCTCCTTCTCTCTCAAGCGCCTCTTTTCTCTTCTCTTTCTCTTTCTCTTTCTTCCTCCAACCTTCCTCTCTTCTTACCCTAAATCACAAGATTTCAAGTCTCAAAAGTGATGAAACCAACCCACCAAGTTACTCAAAGTTAGTCTTTCAACCCCCAAGGAATTGAACTAATAACATTAACCCACTAACTTTATAAATTAAAGCCGGAATAGTCCAAAACACCCCTTTAAAATTAGCCAGAATTCTGACCCCGACTGGGATTACGGAACCTGTGACGGTCCGTCGTGCCTGCGACGGTCCGTCACGCAGGTTCGTCANTACCCAATACATATCATTTGCTATTGAGAGTTTACTACAAATAGCATAAACCATAACCTACCTTCACCAAGGATTTGTGTTCAAGCAAGAATCTTCAAGAAACCTTGCTCCTTCTCTCTCAAGCGCCTCTTTTCTCTTCTCTTTCTCTTTCTCTTTCTTCCTCCAACCTTCCTCTCTTCTTACCCTAAATCACAAGATTTCAAGTCTCAAAAGTGATGAAACCAACCCACCAAGTTACTCAAAGTTAGTCTTTCAACCCCCAAGGAATTGAACTAATAACATTAACCCACTAACTTTATAAATTAAAGCCGGAATAGTCCAAAACACCCCTTTAAAATTAGCCAGAATTCTGACCCCGACGGGGATTACGGAACCTGTGACGGTCCGTCGTGCCTGCAACGGTCCGTCACGCAGGTTCGTCATGGACTCGATTTCCTTTAAGGAGTCTGTGACGGTCCGTCGTGCATACAACGGTCCGTCCTGCACTTCCGTCACGACGGACAGAGAGTTGCTCCTAGCACCAAATTCTCAAGAGTTTAAGTGTTTTGAAACGGGGCTCACGACGGTCTGTCGTGACTGTGACGGTCCATCCTGCAGGTCCGTCACAGAGTTCAGAGACTCAGCTTCAACACTCACATTCATAATTCCAAGTGTTTTGGAACGGGACACCCTCGACGGTCCGTCGTGCCCACGACGGTCCGTCGTGGTGTCCGTCGTATTCAGCCAGTTTCCCCAAATAAAAATCTGTTACTCAAAACGACTAAACAGGTCGTTACAAACCTACACTTTTAATTAAAAAGGTAAAGAAGAATGGTGTTAGTACAAGAATGCACTAAGTATGACAAACATGCAAAACATGCATTTAAAAGGAACACTTTCTTTTAAAATAATGCATCATGCCTTTTTGTGAAAACTTCATAAAATTTTGACACCATAAGAATTATACAATTCATGTACATCATTTAGGCATATACAATCGTAACAACATTCCGTAAAACCATATATTGCATTTAAGGAACAATTGGAAACACATTACAGTAACCTCATTTTATTCACAATAAGCTTATTTCCCTTTTTTAGTAAACTCTCTTTATTCATAATTCCTTAACAAACCAAGTAACCCTCTAGTGATACTTTGTGCAATGTATAGATAATGTCCCATTACACTATCCACACTAAAACATCACCTTAGGGCCACTAGATGAACATGCATACACAGAGGCTTAGCATATCATGACAATATAAGTTTCACATATAACTCAACCTAATGCATCAATTTTATAAAATACTTATTCCAAGAGAACATACAAGTCAACACTACCAATAACATCATAAGAGACATTAGTCAACAATACATACTTGGAATTCCCTTCATAGGATATCGTAAGACCTTACTCATAATCCCAATCTAAGCCTAGTAGTGCAATGTACATGTGAAGTCCCATAAACTCACTCATACTTAGTAAACTCATATAGAGACCACAAGCATACCATTTACTTCTTACATAAACAAGACAAATATAGACACTTCATACATGTGATGTAAGACTTCATCATATAGTCAATAAGACCTACCTTATGCATATAAGGTAAGTACACATCATATAGACTCCTTAGGACTCATACCATGCATTTCATCATAAATAGAATATAGAACTACAATGTCATGCTTAAGGACATAAACATAATGATTTATATTATAACACCTTCCTAGAACTCCCTTCAAGACCTACGTGTACAGTGCTTAGGACATCCCATACCCCGACATACACTAAGAAACTTCTCTTACGTTATCCTAGATAGGGTCCTTAGTTTAATTCCACTGTCCATTTTACTTAACGAAAACTACAACCTTAACCGACAATAAGACCTTTGGTGCTAAATATGGAATTTGGTGTTGTAGAGCCTTACACCAAAGGAAGGTGCTCTACCTTGCCAAAGTAGAACACTAACATCATGCTACCATATTAGGTGATATCACTTGCTAGATTCTATGGTGTAAGCATAATAAATGGATCTTGGGGGCATATATGGAAACCCTCTTCATGCCAAATGGGACATTGTAGTTATCCACCTTGTGAGGAATATTGTGAACAAGCCTTCCCACATTGTGAAGGGGCATCCTTCATCTATATTTACTCGGTGCTAAGTTATGTTTCCTTTATCGAAAAGCCTTTATTATCATTACATTATAAAATTTGACGTTAGGATATTGAATCCTCATATGCTTAGCTCATAGGTCACAGATGATAGTTCATTAACCTATATCATGGGAGAAGAACTTTCACATGGAATAGCATAGTAAAGCACCATCTAGTTTACGATACCCTTGAGAACATATTTCAAGAGCCCCTCTATTGACTAGATCATCAAACAAGCATCATAAACATACTTCATGTGTATTTGTATACATGTATGTGAACGAACGTTTCACATCAAAACCCTTAGGCTACACATTTTCATACTTGTTTTTTATTCATGCATAAGAGTATAGGTGTAACTATAAGAGCAATCCTTTGATACAAACACATCTAGACACTATGTGTATTCATACTTCATCATATAATATAAGACCTATTGATAGCTCAATCATGCATTCATAATCATGCACATAGATCACAAACCTAGGAATTATCCTATCAAGGCACACATTCCCATACCCTTGTCCACACTAGTACACCTATTTATTCATCCTAGTTAATTGACACTAGTATATATATATATTACATGCATAATAGTAGATGCTAGTGAATATGAGAATACCATTTCATTAGACACCATGAACCTACACTACTTGTAAGCATGCATGATATGTATCTGTGTGTACATTGGTCAACATGATAACATAATGGGTGAAAACAACATAATAGGGAAGACACCCTCTTAAGACCACAATGCACATTTAAACATAGACCACACAACATATAGTAGCACAGGAGACAAAAATGACTTCAGATTACATTCAAGACTCCTAACCTTAGCTAATAACACATTCATATGGGGGTAGATAGGTAAGGGTCATATACCAATATCACATCATAAAAGGAAGCACCTATACCTCACCCTAACATTGTCACTCAAATGATTATACCATTATCAACACAACCTAGATTATATCTAGAATAAAATACTAGGCAGATGCTTCAAATTGGATGACTATCGCCACCAATTAATGAAAATACAATTGCCTTAATGGACATGATAACCTAACATATACATTGATAAGAAGTAAACATTGCCACCATAAGTGGACCATACCTCACAATGCCATACAAGGCTAATCGTCTAGAAATTCTATAGAAAAAGTAGAAGAATACAGCAATCTTATCCAATCTCCCATAATTTGATCAATACACAATATATATCAATAATACAATTGTAGGGCAGTAGCTAAAGATAACATAACATAAACGAAATCATGCTTCATCTCAAAAAATTAAGATCACTTTTTGTACATTGCATTATCAATCTACAGAAGATAGAAGAATATAGGTAAATCATACCAAATCTTCAAACCGTGATCCACATGTATCACTCATCAACAATTCTCCATCAATTCGAGTAAACAGTAGCAATAGCAAATTCAACATACTAGAATCATAATTCAATTAACACATAATCAAGATCACAATGCCAATAACAAAGGCTAATTTGAGAATTGGAGGGAACATAGGTTCATCATGAAATTGGATTAAATTTTACATGAAAATCAGTATACAATCATCAATTCATCATAAACATGCTTTGGAAAATGTTTTGAGAAAGAACCCATGGCTAGATTGAATGATAAGCAACCTAATCATGAACTTTCATTGAAAACATAGGAAAGCGCACTTTAGTGGAAGATTATATAAAGGTGAAGGATCACCATACCTCATTGTAGGAGAGAACCACGAAATATTTATGAAGAATCTATGATATCAAAGCTCCAAGATGTTCTTCAGCTGCATCTCCAATGGAGGTTTCTAGAGAGGTTTCTTTGGAGAGAAAAGTCAAATTTTGGAATATAAATTGGGTTTAGGGTTTTAATATTTTTAAGTAACTTAGTATACCCAAGAAAAGATAAATTAACCGCCTAGAGTCAGGTTTGAACGTGGGATGAATTCCCAATTCACCCTTAATAAAATAGTGCGCCTGGGAGCTTGTTGTAGGCAGGATCGATGCCCTCAATCGACGGTCAGTATATCCATCAACGTTCTGTACTTCCAACCATTATTTGGGTCTGAGGCTAGTCATTTGGGGGCATAATCTCCCAATATAAGTGTGGGACGATGCCTTCCCATCGACGGGGCATCATGCTTGGCCGTCGTTTGACCATGATAAGGCGGTGTCTGGGTTCCTCCTTGAGGGACTTTTGTGGGGCCCTTGTGGAGTGAGTCCCGGATGTTCCAAACATAAATACCCACATTAACATGTCAATGACCTTATGTACTATTTTTAGCATCTAATAACACTCGCAAAACATCAAAACATGTTAGGGATACTCAAGTACGTCCAAGGGCTAACTTCCGAATGTCTTGGACGTTCTTTGACGTTTGACTTATAAATGACTTGAAATCAATAATGCCTATTGTAAAACGCTTATTTAGCATATTTTAATCCTTTCTAGACTCATGTGATAATATAGACACATTAATTTATTTTGGGGGTCTTACATGATCTCCCACTTAGGAACATTCGTCCTCGAATAACACTTGGAACACTTTAAACACAACAAGGACATCAATGACACATAGAGAAGATCATAACATTCAAACAATTATCATATAGAAGTCAATGAACAAAACATACAAGGAACACCAACTTCAAACCATTTAGCACTCAATGCAACATAAGCAAGCAAAATCTTTATTCACTCACCTTTTTTAAAGCATCAAACACATAAGCTCTTGTCATGTTCATAAGAGGAACATGATTTTCCTAATCATAACATGGTCCTATTATTTCATTTAACTATGAGCTCAATATGCAACCACATTCAAGTCACACTTATCTAGATTTAACATCACGCAAGAAGCAAAAAGGCACTCATACTTTAATGCATATAGACTTGAGTAAGGTAGATGAACAATGGATTCTTACTAGTTAGGCCTTATGCCATGATGGACATACTCAGCTATACCATGCTTAGTTATGTTTAGGGAGGAATATCCTTCTACTCAACACTTACACGTCTCATGAGTTCACAGACAAGCAAGGCACAAAGGTAAATTCAATTGAAATGTGAAGTTCTCGACTTTCAACCCAAGCATGCTAATAATTTCTTCCTGGTTAAGTCATGTGGTAAATCACACCACATACATTACAATAATAGGATGTCATTTCACATAGTTTCAATTCCTAGCATAACACTAGCTTTCATAAACATGCATCATTAGGAAAAATCTTATAATTTATAAGCACACACAAGGAAACTAGCTAGATGTGCCTTCAATTTTCAAGAGACTCACCATTTTTGGAACACAACACATTAAGAGTTACATCAATCTGTTTGTTACGTTATCTCATAAAATTAAATGCATAACTAACATATCAATATGCACAATTAACTTAAGAAAACATGAATTTGATCAAAAAACATTTTTATGCAATTTAGAATTTTCAAAACATGCTTAACGTAGTGTAATTTAAGACATGCATAATATATTTAGAACATGCAACTCACACTTTTATGCAAGATTCTTATCATGAAGAAGCTACTAGGAACTCTTTAGTTTCAAGTTCAACTAAGAATAGAAGGACAAGATAGAATATTTGCAACCTTACTACTCACATCATCATCCCCTACTTAGGGTAAACACATTTAAGAGAAACTTAACTCAACCATCATCATTCCTCTAGTCCTAACACCCAAAAGAAATCCATAATACTCAAGATAGGTCATACTACCCAACCACATAGGGTCTCAACTATTCCATGAACATCAAGGTTCACACAACTTTAACGAAAACAATAGAGGAGACATAGACATAATGTCTATTTATTTTCTTTCATCATTAGAGTAAGGTAACTTCTAGGTCAATCAAACCCACAACATCACCCTAAAAGGTAATCTCACTACTTTCGCTTCTAGGATCAAGCCTATAAAAAGGACTCCAATCCATACAAGGCAACTATGAAGAACCACTCATATACAAAAGGCAAGATAGAACCATTTCACCTATACAAAGGTAACTTGAATCTTTACCATTTAACAGATTCTTCAAAGTATTTCAAGTCTAAACCATATTATAAAAATATCATCATGTAAACTAATAAAGCAACTATAATCCGAACAGGAAGCTCAATTCAACTATAACAACTTCTTTAATAAACTATAAACTTATTATAACATAAATCTTCACATAACATATCATTTCTCATAAATCAGATATATAGCCATAAATAGTATCACATCATTAGAGCATGCCAAAATTAACCTTCACATATATTCATCAAACCAAAAAAAAACAAGATGAACATCAAAATTCACATTTTCTCCCTCAAGCATTGACATAAAATCTTATCAAAGCAATCACATGTAAAAGACCACTGGACAAGAAAACATAAGAGAGAGATCTTATAGATTTAAGTTCTATGGACGACATGAGAACGATGAAGAAGGGAAACTCTCTTCTCTGCCCTCCTCGACATCAGCCTTCACATTGCTCATCCGATATCTGTCGTGGCTTGTACAATGTTTAGTCGTCGTCGAGCGTGGACTGCCCGCACAGAACTTGGCCTGCAAAAAAATGTCAGCGATATTGAGTATTACCTCCCCCAATCATCTTTGTCCTGCACGTAGGTTAGCCGATGTGAGGTGTGGCCTACCTTGATCACCTATGGTCTGCAAAAACGGATAGATGGCATAAAATGTGGCCTTTCTGCATCGTCTTTTTCCTGCACACAATGGTTAGATGACATCTAACATACCACCTTTTTCATGCACACAACGGTAAGGTGACATCGGACTTGGTCTTTACCATCATCTGTGGTTTGACTACAATAGTAATCCAATGTAAGATGTGGCCTGCCAGCATCGTTCGCAGCCTACACTAATCTGTCTGCCAACAGCGAACGTAGCTTGTCAACATCTTCCATAGCCTGCACACATTGATTTGTAGATGTCAGCCAGTGGCAGACACCTCAACAAACACTTGCACACATATCTTATGGAATTTATGCATCGGTTGGGCGAAATTTGCAATGACCAACGTCAGGTAGCATCAGCCAAGGGATGTGAACTTTAGGCAAGAGACGTTGGCCAAAAATAGTTATTATCAACCAAGACTTGTACACATCAAACATGGGGTGTGCGCATCGACAAGGTGACATCAACGTTTGCCAATGACATGAAGCATCAGCGAAGGCCTATGTGCTTCGAGCAAGTGACATCTGCCAATGAAATATGTCATCGGACAAGCAACATTAGACGCGGAGTATCGCAACGGGAATGGCCAGTGCATATCCCTCAGCCAACGTTGGACGTGGTATGATTTTTTCAACCGTGGCATGTGTACAGCCTTTAGCGTTCTTCAGGCTTGGCCTTCGCGAATCACCCTAGGCCTGCAGTTGCACTCTGAAAGCACACCCTAGAAGATATGACACTCTCGGGGTGCGACTCGGCGTACTGATCTCTCGGCGGTCTTATACAAGACCCTAGAGACTGTTCATTTCATACATGTATAAAAGTAGTACGGAATTAACTCTTTAAACACGGATACTATCTTAAAACATTTTTTTTATATAAAACTATTGAAAACAGTAAGTCTCATTATATTCCATATTAGACTCAAGGTATACTTGGGATACGGCCCATACAATCAAAATATATCAATCTAATATGTATAACAATACTTTGAAAAGAAGTCTAAAGATGTTGATATCATCGAATAGAGTGAGGACATACCCTTAACTTGTCTTGAAAGATTACTAGATTCAAAGCTTGCTTCAATGACACCTCTCACTCTCTAGAAACACCTTTGGAGATAGACAAAAGTATGAAATTAGTCCAATGCATTTACTAAGTATTACATAGTGCATAAAATCATGAGAACGGTACATCTACAAGAAACGTGCACTTTTAGTTCAAAATATAATAAGTATAAGATTCACATTTAAACAACAAAAATCACATTTACAATACATGCCAACTCATATTCAATTTATATCAAATTAAATGCATTTACAAAATTACTGTAAGCCTTACAGTGAGTTCACTGTAATTTCATATGAAACTCACACTTCACAATGTAGCCTCATGAATGTATTGAAACACATAGACATGAGATCCTCATACCCAAGGTGATTCTAAGGTAAACTTAAATTAATTATGAAGCGACCACCCATACATTCCTTCACAAACACCTATGAGATCATTTAGACTACCTATGAAAATTATATTCTCGTCTCATTGATCAACTTTCCCATCTAGAGTTATCCTTAACACTTCTCTAGGTAAGACGTGAAAAGACCATTCTTATGCCTGCACCACACCTTCACTAGGCAATACTTAAAGCTAATCTAAATAAGTACTTACTCATTAAATTAATTTTAACTTAAGTCATCATTTTCATTAGTCCATTTAAGATATATTCAACATTTAAGTATATTCAAGTAATGGTCTTGGATAAAACTTAGGGATTCATGCACTAACATCTTCAAATCATGATCGTGCAGTATCTAGATAGCATCTCATACAAGTACCTAAGCTTCATTGAACTTCTCCAACACTAGTAGGTATCCCATATGATGAGAAAAGGAAATAACCAACAAAGACTATACCAGATATGCACGGAATCCGGAGTTATGAACCTACTCCAATGGAGGTTTGTTCTACTTGCAAATGATATAACTAGGACATATCCCATGCATACACATGGTTAAGAAATATTGAGGGTTTATTTGTTCTCGAATATCATATTAGTTAGAGAAACTTCCCAAGCATACTCACTTACTGCTAGCCTTTGTTCTCCTCGAGTACTTCATCAAATGGGCATATGAAAAGGAATTATATCTAGTTCACAACCCTATCACATTACAATTTAAAAAAGAGGGTCCACTAAGGCTACTTAAAATGGCTAAGAGGTTAGCTCAATGACTTTCCTAAGGATGATTTCATTTCGTTCTAACCAATCAACCCTAAGTAGAGCATTCACACATGAAGGATACCATTACAACTTTGAACTTCAAGGATATCATAACCTTACATCTAGGATGAAAGTACCACATTAAAGACCTTCTTAGCTATGTTCAAGGTCACATGTCAATCACAGACAACAGTAAAAGCTTTAACATACCAAGTCAAGAACTCATATTCACATTGTACATGTATCAATTAAGGCACAAAAGTCTACTAAAACAATACATACACATAATTCACAATATCACATATAGCATACCATTCAAAAGCATATAGGAACAACCTGTGTCATCTATAGGTCACCCTATTCACTACTATAGCATCCCCAATCTATATCATCACAAGACTCATATAATTCATCAAGAAGTGTCATACTTCAACATAAGGTATTGAACATAATTACTCCACATTTACACATATTTAATCAATAACATCATAATGATCACATAGTCAAGTACTAAATAATAATAACATGATTCATAAAGTAATGCTGGCGAGGGCACGTTGATTCACAATTTATAAAGTAATGCCGACAAGGCCACATAATTCAAAAGTATAACACATAAGCACGTCGTTTTCATCTAAGTCATATTCTACACAATATAGAGAAAGTTAGATCAACATACAATTAATACAACCTCACAACTCCAATCAATAACCAATTCAACCAACTCAATATACCAAGGCTATTACCAATAGCCATAGTCACCAATTCAATTTAATAATAACAATATACAATTAATTAAAGGTGATATAATATTAGTTCATCAAATCATGTAATCCTACTCAAAATTCTAGTATGATTCTTTAATAATTCAATATCCCTAATCAAACTACACAAGAATTGAATAGCACTAAGACATAATCAAAGCACCCATAAAATAGTCAACACTAGGGTTTCATGGGTTGCATGGGTTCATAGAGTTTTAAGGTTAAAATAATTAAATATTCATCAATTTAATCATAATACATTGATTCAGCATGTTTTATGGAAGAAACCATGGCCAGATTAAAAAATAAGAGAATTCATATTTTGAGAAGTCTTCGAAACTTTGAAGATTGGCTCCCTGAAGAAAAGAGATTCAAGGAGGAAAGCCATACCTTAATGTGATGAAAAGCACATAAAATTTATGGATTAAAACTTTAAAATTTGTCTTCTTCCTTGGAGCTTGAAAGCTTCATTCACGGAGGTTTTTTGGAGAGAAACAATGGAAAGGTATTGTTTTTGACTTGAGGGTTTTGATTTGAAGGGTTAATTGGGGTTTTAAAAGGTCTAATAATCGCCAATAAATATCCTCTTAAATACCCAAAATACCCCTGTAATTATAGGACCTTTTAACAAGGTCAAACTCAACTTAAATTTCCGCAATTATCATCGGGAAACAAGTCAGCGATGCGGAGCTGCTCCCACATGATTTTTTTAATTAATTTACAAAATAGTATAGTCCGCATTGTGTCCATGACGTGGAAAAACTCATGGACCAAGGACACCCTAGCACACGACGCGTACCCATGTTATTCATGAACAAAGTAGGTTTCCTTTGGCAGCTTGCTAGCCCAAGATGTGGGTCCTCCTGGAGGACCCTTTTGTCGTTCCTCGAGGAATTTACCTGGACATTTACATCTCAAATATTCTTGTATTTATGAAACTCTCAAATCAATTTGAACTCCAAACAACGTATAACACATGCCAGAGACACTAGCGTGTTTTAAGGAAAAACTTTCGATCGCCGTGGATGTTTGATCCAAACCTTAGAAACTGTCAATTGACATCATTATAGACCAATTTAAGACTTCAAAATATCAAGACAACAATTGTTAGGATATAATTTCACCTAAGTCATTTTAGAGGTGTTACAATCTCACCCACTTGGACAACATTAATCCTCAAAAGATACTTGCTTCGTTTTAAAAACTTTCAAGATATAAGAATTTGTAGACTAGCAGAACATAACCATACCACAACATACACAATACACAATTAGTAGGGACATCAATTGTACATACTTTTGGTGACTTAAACACAACAAGAGGATAGAAACGAATCTACAACTCATTATGCAATAAGACTCACATGCTTTATTTAAAACAGCAAGAACTTCTCCTATATTCATTATCATGATTATATACATCCATTATATACACACTATAACCATTTTCAACAAAAATCCAGTCTAGTAAAAATTTGAAATTCCTTACAGTGAACTGTTAAAAAAACATAGTGTACTATGCTCAATTTTTTTCCAAAAATTCAACTATTAAGCATTGAATGATGAAAGCATGACAATATAAGAGATAAAACCATATAAACATAATTTACAACAAGATGATAACTTCATGAGTTTTACAATGCAAGGAATCAGTGAAATTTAATTTCAACAAGAATCCTAAACACAATGCAACATGCTACTATGACATTCTAACTCTTAAGCTTAAATTTAATAGAAGAGAAGAGACCACAAATCACTACTCTGATACTCACCATACTCCCCCACTTAGAAAGAACCCATAAAATTATAAAGGTTGAAACTGTAACTTACCACATCATCTTCATCCGGCATTGATCCCTTGGACCGAAGTGCATAGAAGTGATTCTTCCTTGGAACATTATCACCGGAAAACTTGGATGAACCTTCTTATCTTTCTAGTTGAAATAGAAGCACAATATTTCACCTTGTGTCCTTCCATACCACAACAAAAACAATGTCTGATACCAACTAGAGAATTCCCATAGTGCTTCTTCCCACAAGTAGGACAAGTAGGTTTACCATTTTGAGAACCACTACCCTTTTCAAGTTTATCCTTCGGAGCAATAGGTCCATCTTGCATAGGAGCTCTCTTAGTGAACCTAGGTTGATTTTGCTCACTAGATCCACCCTTGTTCAATGGATTGACCATACACCATAAGCCTAGATAAGTTCATGTCATTGTGGAGCATGGTCGTACAACACTCTTCTTTCTCAAGGTCGCTACACCGGTCACAAACCTACTCATCTCATTCATTGCATTAGACATCAACGATGGAGCATACCTAGAAAAAGTAGTGAACTTCAATGAATACTCCTCAACAATCATATTTCCTTGCTTGAGATTAATGAACTCTTATAGCTTCAGCTCCCTCATATCACGGGGAAAATACTTCTCTAAGAAAGCCTCCTTTAACTTTTTCCACTCAATGGTACCCGACTAAACCGGCCTATTATCTTTCCATTGAGTATACCACACTTGAGCAACATCTAACTCCACTTTTTCCCTATAAGACTCCCCCATTGCACTCAACACCTTGTACACACCGTCAAGAAACTCTTATATATCCTCTCCCACCTTAGAGCGTAGAAAGATAGGAGGATTCATCCTCACAAAGTCTCTCAATCTATATGGCATAGTATTATCCATAGCATTTACTATAGGTTCAAAACCCTTATTCATATGAGTAGTCATGGCTCGGGCTAAAGCAAGTAAAACCTAGCTAATCTCCCAGTTAGTCATGTCTTGGGGAACCACCAGAACATCATTAACTTTTTCCACAATAGGAACTGGAGCATCTTTAGCACCTTGAAGAACTTGAAGAACTTGCTCAAATTGCTCATATTCGGAGGAATTTCCTCATTCACCCTTCCCACTTCAAAGCTTCTAACAACCATCCTTCTAGTAGTCATCTTCCTAAAAACACAAGAAAAAACATTAAGAAGGACACTCATAGCTTTTACTCTACAGAAGGACACAAGAACAGAGAAACAAGGGAAAATCTATCATCCTATAGACTCTCGCTCATGGATGTGTCGTGACTCACACTGATGAACAAGAATCTACTAAACGTGGATTTTTGAGACATTTTGACTCCTAAAACTACTTTCATAACCTATGCTATGATGTCAAACTTGTCACACCCCTCAAGCACACCCTAGAAGATATGGCACTCTCGAAATGCGACTCGGTGTACTTGATATTTCGGAGGTCATGTACAAGCCCATAGAAACATTCATTGCATACATGTATGAAAGTAGTGCGGAATTAAAAATTTTCACACAAATATTTGGGACACAACCCATATAATAAAAGAATAGCAATCAAATATCTTTTACAATACTTTAATTAAAAGAAGTCTAAAGATGTTGATGTCCTCAAAGAGAGTGAGGAAATACCCCAACAAGGCTTGAAAGGTTACTAATTTTGAAGCTTGGTTCAATGAAACCTCTCACATTCTAGACACACCATTAAAGATAGAAAAAAAAGTATGGAATTAGTACAAAGCATGTACTAAGTATTTCATAATGCATAAACTCATTAGAAATGGATATTTATAAAAAAACATGCTCTTTTTTATTAAACTTCATATAATATATATCAGATTCCCATTTAAACACCAAATATCACATTTAGATCACATTACAAGTCATATTCAATTTATATCTAATTATGTGCATTTACAATAACATTACAATAAGCCTTACACTGACTTCACTATAGTTTCATATTAAACTCACACTTCACAATATAACCTCATGAGTATATTGAAACATATAGACATGAGATCCTTCTACCAAAGGTGATTATAAGGATCACTTAAGTGAGTTATGAAGCGACCGCCCATATAATCCCTTCACACAGACCAAAAAGATCCTTTAGACTACCTAAGATAAGGTTACTCACATCTTGTTAATCCACTTTCCACTATAGAGTTATCCTTAATATTTCTCTAGGTAAGACATGAAGTGACCATTCCTATGCCCCCTCCACACCTTAACTAGGCAATCCTTAAATCTACTCTATATAAGTACTTATTCATTAACTTACTTTTAACTTAAGTCCTTATCTTCATTAGACCATTTAAGAGACATTCAAAATTAAAGGATATTTAAGTATGGTCTTGGAGAAGACCTAGGGACTCAGCACTAACATTCTAACGACCGGAAAGTACCCCCTAGATGAATGGAGCACCCTTAGGTCTGAACAAGGAGTACTTGACCTTTCGGAGGTCTTGTACTAGCCTTTTGCTATCATTCTTTTTATACGAAGTGAAAACTAGTGCATAATTAAAACTTTTCATGACAATTATAATAATAATAATAAAATATACTTCATAAATACAAAATAGTAATCTTGTCTGTACAAGACATCTTAAAGACACAACCTAAATATCTTAGAGATACGAACCTTTACATCGAATGAAAATACTTAATAAGTCCTAATAGTAGAAACTAAAGAAATTGAATAATGCCCTAGAATATAAAAGGACATACTTAGTCTTGAGAAAGTTGATTCCAAATCTTTCATTCTAGACTTCTTCTTGCCTCCAACATATACTTATAGAGTATAGAAAAGTATGGGTTGGTACAAAAAAATGTACTAAGTATGACATATGCAAAATCATGCAAAAAGAGATGTTTAAGTAAAATAAGCTTTCATGCAAAATAATTAAAACCTTCGTAATTATAGAGTTAAAATAGTATAAGAATAATCTTTTATGACATAAAATAGAACTTTTATAATTTTATAACCAAGACATAACTTTATAGTAAACTCAAAGTACATTATAGTGAACAAAGTGACATTACTATGAGCACATTAACACCAAAAACAGTGAACTCATTTCCTTTTAGGTTTCCCTAAACAAGTTATCCTAAGACTCACTAAGGTAAGAAATGAAGTAACTACCCATACACTCCCTGCAATACACACCTAAGTGATCCTTAATAGTACCAACCATAGGCTTACCTCGCATGGGCACTACACCATTTTCGGCCTGCGGCAACACGACATAAGTGTAGCCTAAACTAGCAAAAAAGTGTGGCCTTTGATAAAAGGCTACACTTTTGGAATTTCAGCAACACTTTTTAGGGGTTCCCAAAAAGAGCGTAACCTTTGACAGTGGGAAACACTTTTTAAATGTTGCCATCTTTGGCTACACTTATAAAGCGTAGCAAAATAGGTATAAGGGCACGCTTTGAACACGTGCATTAGCAACACCTATTTTTTATTAGACTACACTTAAAAGTGTTTTTTTTCCAGAGTTATTGGTTACACTTAAAAAGTGTTGTCTTTTATTGATCATCTAGAGCAACACTTATAAAGTGTAACTTTATAACTCATATATAGCAACACTTATAGTGTAACTTTATTTCTCATCTATTGCTACACTTATAAAGTGTAACTTTATATCTCATCTATAGAAACACTTATAAAGTGGAACTTTATATCTCATCTATAGCAATACGTATAAAGTGTAACGTTATATCTCATCTAGAGAAACACTTACAAAGTGTAACTTTATATCTACCTAGAGCAACATTTACAAAGTGTAACTTTATATCTACCTAGAGCAACACTTAGAAAGTGTAACTTTAATATTTATAATCCTACATGTAGCACAAATACACAAAAACATACATATATACAATTGACCTAAAACACAAAATTAACTAATCATAAAATCGAAGCTATTTTAAATAAAATTTGAGGAATATTTCATGTACAACCAAAACTTAGAAGATTTCTTAAAGAACTCAAATATCAAATAATTCCAAAAAACAAAAGTGTCATTCAAACGTATATGACAATAGTACAAAATTCTTCATCTTTCACCAGAATTGATCAAGTTTACTTCTGCCCGAATTCAAATTCAATTACTAGCATTTTCTTGCACATTCAAAATAAAATTATAAGTTTGTCAAATAATTGTGGAAGTGCATAATCGGAAAGTATTCATTGTAAGACAACCAATCCAACTCTAAATACAATTTCAATGTTAAAATTACAAATTACAAGGACTACAACGTTTGTGTAGTATTCTGTTGTTGGCTCTCCAAAATTAAACTTCAATAGTTTAAACAGAGATTAGATGTTTGTCATTGGACAAGTGAGATAATTATTGAGATATGAATTCATCAATTGCATATAGAAAGAAGTATATAATATGAATAACGATTTTTTCTAATCCTCTACTTAATCTTTAGACTTCATAGATAGTAAGTCTTGAATGGATTGTATTAATTCAAGAAGCAACAGAACTATTTAATAATTTTGCACTTGCTACTTCTAATAGTTCATCACTAACAAGTCTTAGATAGTACATGTCTTCTAATAATTCTACACTAAGAAGTCTTAAATGTTGTAGGATAATTCTCGGAGCTTGTTTTGATCACCGAATAAGACAGTCTCATCACACAGGTAAGACTACTAATATGCACTTGCTACTTCTAATAATTTCATTGATCTTTGTATGCAGGATCAACAAAACAATAATAGAGACACAAATTAGTAATAAGTCGACCACTAACAACATATTAGGCCTGAGAACACTCACAGGAACAAACAAATAGTTCAAACGAACCAGACATGAAAACTGGAAACAAGGTCCATAAAATAGTTTAGAATGACCACAAAAATCAATATATAACAACAAGAACATGGTATTTTCAACGACATGCAGCATAGGGCAAGGTGCATCACCAGACTGCGTCTCCAGTGCATACATGGAAGTGCAAAAATATTCAAAAGGTTCAGTTAATGATGGTACTCCATTCCCTAAGCCCCTAGATAACCTTGTTGTTAAGGAAGTTGATGATATGGCTGGAAAGTCCAGGACACTACTAATATGCAGGAAAAGAAATCTACAGGGAGGGATGAAATGACACTTGTTTTGCAGGAGGTTATGGGTATCACTTTTCACTATATTGAATTCCATTTTACTCTTATTTTGAAGTTCAAAAAATACGGGGCAACAAGAGGTCTTTTATACCGGTCAACTGAAACCTAGGTTCAATAATAAATCAGGATGAAGGTTTAGTAAGAAGAGAAGGAATGCTATAAAAAGGCATAAACAAAATCTTCAACAAGTTAAAGATTTAAAAGACAATGAACAAAAAATAGAGGACCAGGCTGCAAGAAAATCCCCTGCTAATTTTCCTCTCAAATTTTCTTTGCCTTGTCTGCAGTTGAACATAGCCAGAACCTCTTCACGGAGAAAGAAATAAAATTTCTCTATGATCTTGTATCATAAAAATTCCCTTGAAATATTCGTGTTTTAGAGCTTTAAACACAGTGCTCTTCTCAAATATCAACAATCAATAGGGATGGATGCACTGTGTTTCTACAGGACAACCCTGTGAATATCAAACTTTATAACTTCACTAGTAATGCTGATAGTACTCAAATTCACAGAGTCGAGTATCAAATTGTTGCTACAGATGCATACAAGATTTTGAAATATGCTAGACAAAACAAGAAAGACTGCTACATTTCAGCAATCGCTAGGCCTAGTAGTTCAAAACATGATGTGCATAGTAGTTCATAAAGAAAGTGCAAACTTATGTCACTTGTTACAAATGTTCCCAAGGAAGTGTATGGAGTGAAGAGGGATTTGGTGATTGTTGATGGACCAGAAGGAGATAAGCTCGAATCATCGGAAGAATGGATGCAATTTATATTGCTAGTGTAGTAGCAAGAAGAAGAATGGGAATCATGCATTGGTACATGATGTTGATAGAATGATTGATAAGTGGTTTTCTTGCTTAAGTTTTAACTTTGATTTATGAAGGATTTCTAAGCGTGTTTATCTTTTATGACATCCTATATGTTCTATTTGCCTTTATAGTTCTCTTACAAATTCATGAACTATATTTCTAAAGCTTAAACTATTTGGATATATCTTCTTATGTTTTTACCCGTGCAGCGGAGTAAGCACGTCAAAAAACCAAATCAAAAAAAGTATTTTTAATGTAATTCCACACAAAAATAATACTTGAATCTAATTCAATCCAAAACTATATCATGAAAAACTCAAGATCATGTAAAAAAACAATCGGTCAAAGATTTTCTGAAATTCGATAAGTATTTCATCATCTGTTTCTTCAGCATTGATTTTTAATTACACCTGGTAGTACCCCTGGTGTTCAGAAAGAACATGGTAAGAACCACCAGTAAAGCCAACATGCTTGTGGGGCAATGATTCCTTATCAGTCCTACTTTATCAAGGATTAAGTCCACTAAATACCATATCAATTGAAACCTAGTATATCAACATCCATAGGACAAGAAGTCAACAAAGGTGACTAGAAAAATTAACAGAGAGACATGATTTTCAAATATTGCATGCTTATCCATTTTAAAACAACTTTTATTACAAACTTGACCAATTTTCTTAAGCTACAAATGTAGTTACTGGTGAATTTTACATGTTTAGATAAAAATAAAAACTTGATATTTTCTTGAATCATGTCAAACAGTCTACACCAAAGCATTTAGACCTGCACTTTTTTTAGTCATCTAAAACTGTATAGACCAAGGCATTCCAGTCAGCTTGTATTGTCTGTTAGCTAATTTATATAAGATAATAAAATGTTGAAATACCAGTCAGCAGGTGCAGGGTAATCCACGTTGGTCGTCAAACCTTTTTTTTGGATTTTTTGTTTGCAGAAAAAAATGCAGAGAGGGGTAGGGACCATATATCATGTATTACATGAGAGATTGTTTAGTATTGATAAGCTAAGAAAATGCCAAGTGGTCACTATTTATAGTAATACTTCAGTTACACTGCTAGTTCCCATGTGTTAAGTTACAACTTCTTGTGATTTCATATCTATGGCTAAGAAATGAATGGGTCATAACTTATTATTGTTAGTCAAAAGAGAACCCACGTGACAAGGGGGAACAGTCTTCCATGGATCTGCCTTCTCGGATCACGAGGTGACCTATCTCAACTCTCAACTCAACACCCAATACTATTATCCCCTTGCTTTTACCACCCCCACCTTTCATATACACTCTCCCTTCCACTCCAATCATAGTATAAATTACTTTATTTTTTCTCACTTTTAAACTACTTGTCATTTTTCAAGATTACAACAAAATTGATTATTTTTCCTGTCTCATTTTATATGACTTGTTTTTTTAAGTCAAACTAAAAAAGAAACAATGCAGTTTTTTAATTGAATGATTTATAATAACATTGTACAAGTTTCAAAAGTCTTTGTTTCTTATTTAAACTAGTAAATGAGATTGATAAAGTATTATTTTTCCTATTTTGTCCTTAGCATAATATTTGCATGATAATTCTTGAATTAGTGTTGCCGTAGACCTAAAATGGTGTAGTGGGGAAACAAGTCCACACTCAAAATATACAGTGGAAGAATATTTATACATTAAGGACTTCACATAGATGCCCTACTCCAATGGTACTTGTAAGTTAAACCAAGTGCAATGTAAGAGTAGAATCCCACACTACTACTCCCACTTAGTGCTCCTTGAGGATTCCCTTTTGTAAAGCACACTACATTAATCATTCAAAACTTCTTTATATAAAACTTAACGTTAACATACTTCTTTAAAATTATACCTCAAGTCAACTAACTTCACTTACAACACATCATAACTAATTCATACACTTCATATAAAACACACCAATACTCGCCTTTTGGAATGTCTACTTTGAAAAATTAATAAATAGCGTCTCATACCACCACCTACCCTAAGTAGTCCATTCTTTTAAGAGACTTAGTTCATTCATTGTTTTATGGGGGATAACTTAACCAATATAGACAATGAGATATAGGCATGGAATCCCAATATTAGCCCTTATCGGATGAGGGATCCCTATTGCCTAGAGTAGTGTCATTCTCTTAGCCTTTACATGGCTTTTCCAATAGCTACACCTATGCAGGTGCATAGTTAGGGGATAAGGATATTGCAACTATGTAACTCAATTTTTAATAACGAGAAGTACTCATCTCAAGAGGTACATTGGAATACAACATACCAATTGACAAAGTGTATCAACCCCTTCTTCATATCTTCTCGGTGCTAAGCATAACTCTCCCACGGAGTCTCATCATCATATACTATAGGTTAAAGATAACTAGTGGACACCACATCTCAACTCACGAAGGGAATCCATCCTCCTACCTATCTTAGATAGCTCTTGGGAGATAGTGAAGTTTATACTAAATACTTCATCTCAACTCATGAAGAGTTTCACCCCAAAACTCTACTTAAACACATTTGATAACTTCATTCATTCATTCAAGTGTGAGTGTGTGAGTGTACATGTGAGAACACGTTTCCACTAATAACCATTTCATCAATATTTAATTCTTAACATGCTTAAACCTTCATTCATCATGATACACACTTAAACATGCTTCACATACACATATAGTTCATTCAGAAATAATCTCTAGCATACTTCACATAACAAGCTTCATAAAACACATCAATAAGAACAACATCATTGTCATAATATTTCGCATAAAGTTCCTTCACGGCCTTATACACAATACACAAATAAATTTTATTCATATATTTCAAATAAACACCAACATCAAAGGTGGACCATACCACTCAAGAGCATTTCATAATAGGAGTTCATATATTTCAAATAAACACCAACATCAAAGGTGGACCATACCACTCAAGAGCATTTCATAATAGGAGTTAAACAATGACACAAAAATACCATTCATTCAAACGTTCAACACCTATTAAAAATTTACCCAACAAATCATCATAAAATATACCTTAGAGCAGTAGCTAAATCATAGTATCAATATGAAGAAACCAAAGCTCAAACACTACAGAATCATGTTCATTTGACCCATTTTGTTAAGCTAAAAGTCGAAAATATGCATAAGCATAAGTTGTTTTGAGTTTTGATTGTAAAATGACCAACTAGCACCCAAAAAAACACATTTGAATCATTAAAACAATTTTACATGAAGACCCATGCTTAGAGTCAAAGATTGAAGAAGATAGAGCTTGAAAGCCCTTTATGAAATCTTTTAGAAATGACTCCTTGAATGGAAGAGAGTTCAAGGATGAATATCATACCTCAATAAGAAGAAACCAACTACATTCTGATTAATCAAGCGTCAACCACCAGCCCTTCAAGTCTTTCCTTGATTCCAAGCTTCTATGGATTTCGGGGAGAGTGTTTCTTTAGAGAGAGAATGTGAATATTTGAAATGAGGGTTCTTGTATATGTCTAGGACTTAAACCCAATTTAATATACTTTAGAAAACCAAAAATAATCATCCTAGGTTCACAAAAGACTTGGGTTGAATTTATAAAACATTCTAAGATAAGGTAGTGCGTCTAGCAGGTTTTATAGAACCACCATCGACGGAGCCAAGCAACGGGGCGTCAACTGAACGACAGCCCGTCTATTGGGCATCATTTGGGTCTCCATATAGAAAAGTTAACGGTTGTTATCCAAGGTTAAGTATCAACCTACGCCCTAGACGAACGGGCTTTATCTTGACTACGGCCAGTAGGTTGATGGGTGTCGGTTGCCACATTTTTGGGATGGTTTCCAAGTCCTTGATCCTCTTCTAGGACCCCTAATGGGTTCTATGTGGAGTCAAACTCGGACGTCGAACCCTTAAACATGGTCATATAGGTCTACAAAAGATCCAACATCAATTTCAATCAAAACGAACATGATTCGCTAAAACACATGAGGACACACAAGCACTTTCTAAGTCACACCTTCCGAACGTCATGGACGTTCTCGTACGTTTGACCTCCAAATATTACAAAACTTCATACACTGGATAATAAAATTATTATGAATAATTTAACACAAAATCAACTCATGAAACATTTAGGAAGTTCTAGTTCTCCCTAGTTCGTTTTAGGGTATTACATTCTCCCCCACTTGGAACAACCTTCGTCCTCGAATGATACTTAACACTTTTAAGAAAAGAAACGACTTACTAGAAGCATATAAAAACACTACACTAAGTCTCAAACATTCATAGTCAATGCACCAAGCTTTACAAGGAACACCAACTGCGCATTGACAAGTATTTATTAGGCAACATATGCACCTTTTTATAAATAATTTCCACACTTCAAAACATTTTATCATTCTTCATTTTTGGAGGATATACCTTATGATACATTAAACATGCTCATATAAATCATTTTAAACACATTGGAACAATTATTCACGAAAATGCAATTTTTTTCAAACCTTGAAATTTTTGTAGTGAGTACTAAAATTCACATAGTGATACATATATGAAATTTCCACAATTTTCCAATTAAGCAATTTATCAAGAAAGCATGATCATAAGAAGGACTAATCCATATGAAATAATCTTAAAACACAAATACAACAACCATAAAGGGTTAAGACTTACTAGGACTATCAAATCTATATTAGTTCTCCCTCCTAGCCCCCATCCCATAGGGAGGATTCTTCTTTGGAGCATTAGGATCTAGAACATCTTGAGGAACATGATTGACCTCTTTCCCTTTTCCCTTGATGTCATGGAAGTCCCTCATCTTCTGATTCATACTAGCATACGCAAAGCAACCATCCGTTCCGGTAAGACACTTACCCAAATGTTGCTTCCAACAAGTAGCAAAACCTAGACCTCTCAAAAGTATGGCCACCTTTTTAGGAATTTTAGTTGTGAGTCCTATCGTTGTTCCTCATGGAAAACTCTTGGTGATAGAACCTCTTCTTAGGTTTTTGTTGAGTTTATTCATCAAACCTAGGCCTCTTCCCATGTTGTCTTATCTCCCTAATTTTGGACTCCTCAATTTGTTGTGCATGCACAATGATCCTAGACATATCCATCTAATTAATGAGCATTGACGTACGACAATCCTTTTCCAACAAACTAGACACTCCCATCACAAATTTATTCATCCTAGATCTAGGGTTGGCTACCATGGTTGGGGAATTCTTAGTGATTTGGGTGAATTTGAGAGATTACTCTTTCACTCATTCCACCTTGACGAAGATTTATGAATTCAACCATTTTCTTCTCCCTCCACTCTAAGGGAAAGAACCTATCTATAAAAGCCTCTTTGAACACTTCCAATCTACTGGACCATCCCTTATGAGTCTCTCATCCCTCCATTATTGCTTAAACCACACTTGAGACACATCCTTGAGTAGGTAAGCATCTAACTCCTCTCTCTCTTTAGGGGTGACACCCATCGCCTCCACCACCTTGAATATCTCATCTATGAAGCTTTATTGATCTTCATCCACCTTAGTGCCATGAAAATTAGGAGGGTTTGTCCTCATGAAATCCTGAATTCTAGAAGCTGGAGTACTCACATAGGGTGGAGGTCCACCTCTTTGGTTTAATTTGTCAACCAAATGATTAGTGACGACTTGAGCTTGATCCGTCATGAGTTGGGTCAAATTCATAGGGGCAGCCCTTAAATCCGCATTAGTCATATCCCTTTCAACAAAGGGAGCTTGAGGAGCTTGAGTCATGGGGGGAATATGAGGTCCTTGGGGTCCTTGATGTTCCTGAGGGGGAACCACCTCATTTACATTCTCTAGGCTAACTATAGGGAATTGGTCAACACGATGTGGGATCCTCTAATTTGCTACACCTCCCCCCTCCTTTCTAGAAGTTTCTCTCCTCGTATTCATGTCCTATAAACACAAAGAGAAGAGGTTGAGAGATACATCTTATATAAATCAACTCTACGGAGTGATATTAGAATAATGAATTAAGTGAAACTTTTATCATCTTATAGCCTCGCACTCATAGATGTATAGTGACTCACACCGATGAATAAGACACTTCTAGACGTAACTTGTGAGACTCTAGACCCTAAGTTATTTCCCATAAACGTATGCTCTGATACCTAGTTTTAACAATCAGAAAGTACCCCAGAAGAACAGAACACACTTAGGTTGGAACATGGCGTAATTCACCTTTCGGAGGTCTTGTACTAGTCATTTTCTATCATTCATTGCATAAGACATAAAAAGTAGTGTGAAATAAAAACTTTTCACGACATTTATAATAATAAAGTATCTTTCATAAATACTAGATTAATCTCATCTTCACAAGTCATCTTAAAGACACAACTTAAATATCATAGGGATAGGACCCTTTATATTAAATGAAAATACTTAGTATGTCTTAACATTAGAAACTATAGAAATAAATCGAATATATGAGGACAGACTTAGTCTTGAGAGAGTGGATTCCCAATATTTGCCTTCTAGACTTTTTCTTTATTCCAACCTATACTTACAGAGTATAGAAAAGTACAAAGTTTGGAAAAATAACAATGTATTATTTGTGGCATATGAAAATAATGCAAATAGAGATGTTTTAATAAAATAAGCTTTCATGCCAAAAATGTGCAAACCCTTCATGATTATATAGTTAAAATAGTACAAGAATCATCATTTATGTCATAAAATAGAACTCTCTCAACTTTAGAACTAAGACATACCTTTACAGTAAACGCAAGTACATTACAGTGAACAAAGTGACATTACAGTGAACACATTCATACCAAACACAGTGAATTCGTTTTCTTTGGGTATTCCCTAACCAATTATCCTATGACTCACTAAAGTAGGACTTCAAGGAACCACCAATACACCCCCTTAAATACACACCTAAGTGATCCTTAAGACTACCAACCATAGGCTTACCTCACACGGAAAACAAGTCCACACTCCAAACTAGACATTGGAAGAACATTCATACATTAAGGACTTTACATAGGTTCCCTACTCCAATGGTACTTATAAGTTACACCAAGTGCAATGTGAGAGTAATATCTCGTACTACTACTCCCACTTAGTGCTCGTTGAGGGTTCCCTTAGATCTAGCACACTACATTAATCATTTATAAATTCATTATAAAAAATATAGCTTCAACATGCCTCCTTAACATTAGACATTAAGTCAACTAACTTCATTTACAACACATGATAACTCATTCATACACTTCTTATAAAACACACCAAAACTCCCATTTCAGAATATCTACGTTATGCAATGGATAAATAGTGTCTCATACCATCAACTACCCTAAGTAGTACATTATTTTAGAATACTTAGCTCATTCATTCTTTTGTGGGGGATAGATTAACCTACATAGACCATTAGAGCTAGACATGGAATCCCAATATTAGCCCTTATCGGTGTTACACCCTCAATGAACTAACATAGCTAGAGCCTTGCATGTTCCTAAAAGTGGTAATAACTTGTTAATAAAGTATTTTACAGCAATTATTATTGATTTTAAGAGGTTTATAGGTCAAACGTCCAAGACGTTCGAAAGTTGGTCTTTAGACGTGGTAGTGAGTCCTTTTATCTTTGCCTTGTTTTTATGTGTTGTTTGAATTCCAAAAATAGTAGAGGTAACCCTCTCATCTTAATGGACATGTTAAGGGTCAAAACGTCCGGGTATGAATCCCCGAGGACCACCTTAAGGGCCCCCAAGGAGGACACAAACGTTGGAAGGCTGCCCAAGGCAGCGAGTAGACCAAGATTTGGAGCTGCTTCTGCAAAGCGCGCCTAGCTCGCAGCCACTTCGCAGATCCGATTGCATCGCTTTTAAGTCAATTTGACATGTCTAAAAGTCCCGATACGTATAGGGGTGTTTTTGTAACATAAGGGGACATTTATTAACTGTTTTAGGACCTTTTTAAACCCTTTTGCCAAGCTAAAACCCCAACACCCATTAAGAAATCAAAATCCCAAAAACATTCTCTTATTCAAAAAAACCCAAAACCTCTATTATAGACCAAAATCAAGACCAAGCTATGGAGGTGGATTCTTGGAGCTTTATTCTCATATTTTCATGGGATTTTTTATGTATATGGTAAAGTGATCCTTCATCCCTATATAATCATTTATATATGGAGTCCTTTCAGTGGTTTTCATAACATGATTCTAAGTCAAAAATCCTATCTTTAATCTAGCCATAAGTTCATTCTTTTCAAAAGAATTCTAATGATGAATATATGTTTAGATACTGATTTTATGATGAATTTGTATCCAATTTTAGGAAGAACCCATGATCCTCCTAATTTCTCAAATTGGCCTATATTGTACGTCTTGTGATCTTGATTTCATGTTTATAGAAATGTGAATAGATTATATTCAATTACTTATTGCTATTACTATCTATATCAATTGAATATGTATTGTGTAGGAATGATAAAATATGATCGTTAGCTTGGAGATTTGGTAAGTTGACCTATTTTCTATAATTAGCTTAGAATGTACAATGAATTGTGTTTATTAGTGTGGTCCACTTATGGTGGCGGTGTTTACATTCTTATACATATTTATGTATTATGATCATGTCCCTGAAGGAATTAGATGCAAAATGAATTTCTATGATGATTTCCATGTTTAGGAAGTTGAAGGATTTAGCCTTGATTATTATTATCATGTTCTAAGTGAATTGATGAATGTGAAGTATATGTATAGACTTCAGCACTTGTTATATGATTTAGGTGTGTATGATGTTATATGTATATGTGTGATGATCATCTTAGGGTTAGGTGGTCTATAAGGATAGCGATGAAGAATATCCTTGTAGCATGACCCCTACCTATATGAACCCTATATGACTCGAGACTTGAAGAATGTTTTAAATGCATTGTGACCTTTAGAGGATGGTTTCCTCAATACTAGGTGATAGCCATTATATGATCAAGTTGATCAGTATACACACGCACACTTCATGTATGACTATGAATAAGGTAGCTTAATGATTAATAAGGAAAGGGTAGTTCTCTTATGCATCATTACCTATTTCAATGCATGAAAGTAGATGATTAATGAAGTTATGAACATGTGTGATTAGAGGAGTTATGTGAAGGTAGATCTCACATTCTATGCAGACAAACATGATGTATGATTGTATAATTATATGAATGGACATTCTCACATGATGTAGGTTCTATGATGAAAAGACATTCTCATCATATATACCTTTGAGATATATGAGGTATGAGGGAGCAAGTCGCTACAACCTAATCTTTATTAACAGTGTTATGTAAAGGCTTAATGGTATTTTAAAAGGGAATTTGAGATTAGCACCGAGTGAACATGACAAATGCGAGAGGGAGCTTCACGCTAGTAAGTATGGCTTCCCTCAAAGAGAACCTTCATGTTAGAAGGTCCGGTTTGCAAGCATAGATGTTGTCTCATGATATAGAAACCTCCACGCTAGTAAGTCAAGGTTTCTAGAATCAATCTCCATGTTCCATAACTACGTGCACCCGTAGGTTATAGCTTACGGTTTCCACTTAAATAGCTATGTACGATTGATTACACCTTAGTGTTAACCCTCTCTTTAAAGTGTGGGAATAGAACACCGGATTCCATGTAGCTCAAATGGTCGATGTTTGTGATGGCAAAATCTCCCGAATTAATAAATGAACTAAGATAAGATTATGGAGCCTAATTGCAACTCCTTGAGAGGATTACTTAATATAGGTAGGATTTTGTCCCCTACCTATGCATTGCACAAGTGAACTTCACGAACGGATAAGATTAGTACACGTATACAAGTAACACTTATGGGATGTTATGTATGAATTGTATGAATGTACTGTTAAGTGAATTTGCTATGAATAAGACATGAATTACGTGTATGTGTGAATTAGACTTATGGCTACTAAATAGGTTTACTTTATATATGTGGGGGTATGGGACTCCATGTTTACAATGCACAAGTAATCATGTGAAGAGGTTATGAGGGCGGTTTACTTATTATTTGAACTAAGTGAGATTAGGACTAAAATGTAGGAAGTATGATGATTCTTCCTATGATGTTATGAAGTATGATGATCCTTATATGATGCTATGAAGTATGTGTTTTTATGTCCAATTATAAATTAAAGTGTTATGACTTTTTGAGTACGTTATGCCTAATCTAAGGTGACTTTTTATATACACTTGTTGGAAGTAGCATTATGGGATGATACCTAAACATTTTGACTAATGTGAGTTAGGAGTTGTCTTAGGTGATGGTCCTTGTGTGAAGTTTATGTATATGAGATGTTTAAAGTTTTATGATTATATGTGGTTGCATAATGAATCATATTATGAAATACTATTGTAAGATGACCTCAAGGTAATACATTGTACTAAGTACGCTTGAGGGTTACCTAAAGAAACAAGTAAGGTAAAAGAGAGGTAATGAATTGTATGTGTTGTATATGCCTCAAAGTATGATAAATGACATTATATGATTTTATGAGTAGTATCCATGTCTATGTGATGTAAGTGAACTATATTAAGATTATATGTGCCTATGTTCATGAAGTTTACTAAAAAGACACGTTGCATGATTTCAAATGAAATGTCCTCTTTAAATGCATGTTTTTACTTGGTTGCTTACCATACTTACTTCATTCTTGTACTAATAACATTCTTCTTCATCTTTTTACACAAAGTGTAGGTTGTGATGTCTAGAAGATGTCTCATTAGTGAAGAGATTGGTTAGACCCTTATGATTAAGGGTTGCCTATGTCAAGATGTACTTAAAGTTAATGTAATAGCTTAGACTTATATTTTATGTTGTTAAGGGTCGTGTCCCTATTCTATTTTATTGAGTTGTGTCTTAAGATGGAAAAGAGGCTTATAGTCTAACTATGTATTATTATATTTTATGTATATGATGTCATGTTCTAGAATATGATGTGCTATAAAAAATTTAAATTTTCGCTATTTTTATTACGATTATTAAATAAAACATGCCTAAGGGCTTGTCTTAGACCTTCAAGAGGTCGATCACCCCTTGTGACAATCTAAGAGTACTCTAACTTCAATGGCGTACTTCGGGTCGTAACAATCGGACGAGGGATACCCACTTTCCTAGAGTAGGGTCATTCTCTTAGTTTTTATATGGATTTTTCAATAGCTGCACTTATACGGGCGCATAGTTAAGGGATAAGGAGATTGCTATTAAGTAACTCATTCTCTACTAACAAGGAGTACTCATATCAAGAGGTACATCGAAATACAACATCGCAACTCACAAAGTGTAACCACCCCTTGTTCATATCCTCTCAGTGCTAAGCATAACTCCACCATGGAGTCGTAACATTATATTCTATAGGTTAAGGATTACTTGTGGACACCACATATCAACTTACAAGGGCATCCATCCTCCTACCTAACTTAGAAAGCTCTTGTGAGATAATGAGGTTGCTACTAAACACTTCATCTCACAATTCACGAAAAGTGTTCACCCTAAAATTTCACTTAATCACATTTTTAATTTCATTCATCCATTCAAGTGTGAGTGTATGAGTGTACATGTGAACACACCTTTTCCCTAATCACCATTTCATCAACAATTAAATCGAAATATGCTTAAAACTTCATTCATCATATTACACACTTAAACATGCTTCACACAAACATATATTTCATGTGGACATATTCTATAACATACTTCACAAAACAAGATTCATAAAGCACATCATCATATTTCACATAATGTGCCTTCATGTCCATATTCACAATACACAAATAGATTCACATTCATATATTTGAAGTAAACACCGCCGCCATAGGTAGACCATACCACTCAAGAGCATTTTATAATAAGAGTTAAACAATGAGACCAACTTACCATTCTTCCAAGCTTTCAACACCTATTCACAATTTGCCCAACAGTTCATCATAATATAGCCCTTACGGCAGTAGCTAAACCATAGTATCAACATGAATAAACCAAAGCTCAAACACTACACAATCATGGTCATTTAACCATTTCTTAAGCTAAAAGTTGGAAATAAGCATAAGCATGGTTTGTTTAGGGTTTTGATGTTAAAATCACATCCTAACACTAAAAACAACCCATTTTAATCATTAAAGATTTTTTATATGAAGACACATGCTTAGAGTCAAAGATAGAAGAACATAGAGTTTGAAAATCCTTTTTGAAATCTTTTGGAAATAAATCCTTGAATGAAAGAGAGTTCAAGGATGAATACCATACCTCAATGATAATAAACCGACTATTTTTTTATGAAGAACACATCCACCACCAGCCCTCCAAGCCTTTTCTTGAGTCCAACCTTTTATGGGGGCTTGGGAGAGTCTTTCTTTAGAGAAAGTGTTTGAATATTTCAAATGAGGGGTCTTGTCTAAGTATAGGACTTAAAACCAAATTAATGTACTTTAAATATCCTAAAATAATCATTCTATGTTCACAAAAGACTTAGGGTGAATTTACAAAACACCCCAAGCTAAGGCAGTACGTCCAAAAGCTTTTACAAGACTACCATCGACGGATCCTAGCAACGGGGCATCGACTGAACGACGGCCCATGCTATTGTGCGTTGTTTAGGTCTGCAGCTGGAACAAGTTTAAGTCTAAACCTACACCCTTATACGAAGGGGTGTCATCTTAAATACGGTCAGTAAGTTGTTGGGCGTTGATTGCCCAGTTTTTTGCCGCTTGGTTTCTAAGTCTTGGGTCTTTTTCTAAAGCCCCTTGTAGGTCCTAGGTGGAGTTGTACCCGACTTTGGAACCCTAAAAATGTTCATCTAGGTATTAGGAATATCCCACATAAATTTTAGTAAAAAATAAACACGTAAAACTTGGTAAAAGAGGAGGACACACAAACACTTTTTAAAGCACACCTTCCAAACGTCATAGACGTTCTAAGACGTTTGACCTCCAAACTTCATACCTTACCTTACGACATCATTTTTAATAATTTTAAAAAAAATTAACTCATGAAACATTTAGGAATATCTAGTTCACCTTAGTTCATTTTATGGTATTACAAAACATCTTCAAAGCCTACTCGTGCAATGTCTAGATAGTGTCCCATACCACGATCAAAACATCATAGAACTTCTCCAACACTAGTAGGTATCCCATATCATGAGTATAGGTAATAACAGACATAGAACATACTATCTATGCATGGAATCCAAAGTCCTAAACCTACTCCGATGGAGATTTTTTCTACTTGCCTATGGTAGAACTAGGAAACATCCCATGTAGGCACATGTTAAAGAAATATCGATGGTTTCTTTGTTCTATAATGTCATCTTAGTTAGAGAAACTTCTCAAGCATACTCACTCGTTGATAGACTTTTTTATCATAGAGTATTTCATTAAAGGGGCATATGAAGAGGTTCCATATCTAGTTCACAGCCGAATCACATTACACCTTACCAAAGAGGGTCCACTAAGACTACCTACAATGTCAAAGAGAATAGCTCAATTGACTTTCCTAAGGATAATTTCATACCGTTCCAGCTAATCAACCCTAATCCCACCAATCACACAATGAGGATACCATTACAACTTTCAATATTAAGGATATCATAACCTTACATCTAAGATGAGGGTTCTAAATAAAAGACATTCATAAACATGTGTACATGAAATACAAAGAACTAACATCACATTTTAGAGTCTTAAACCCGAGACACATAGTCATGTTTCATATTGCACACACGTACACATAGTTTAGAATCACATAGGTGATCATTCACACGATTTCAAACACACATACATGAACATATTCATCACAAAAACAAAACACACGCCTAATATCTACCAGCAAACATATCAAACCTATGAATCATTGGGAGCTAGTGACAGGAACATGCAAGGACGAGGAATGTTCATATATTGCAACCATTGTTGGATAATGACATGCTACATCATCCAAGCATGCATGCAAGGACATGGCATATGCGCAACTGGCAAGTGACGTCGGCCGACGACATGCATCATCAGTTATGGCCTTCACGCATCAGTTGTGTTGTGTGCACATTGACTAGCAATTTCAACCATGGTTTCAGTGCATCAACCAAGAGAAATCACATGTGTCCTGTGCTCATCAGCATAGCGACAATGGGTAACGACAAGGAACAACAACCAAGGCCTTCATGCATCAGTCGTGGCGTGTGTACGATGACTCATCGACATCAGTCCTAGCCTACGCTCAATGTATTGGTGACATTGACCAATGGATGGAAATATCAGCCAAGTCCTGCACACATCAAATGCGGCATGTGTGCATAAACTGGGCGACATCGGTCATGGATTGCAAGTTTAGGCCATCTGAGGTCAGCCAACGGAAAGCACAATCAACAAAGGTCTTCACGCATCTGACGTGGTTTGTGCACATCTTGCAACATACGTCAGATTATGACATGAAGAATCATCCAAACAATGTACACATAACATATAAGGTGTGATAATTAGATAAGCAACATTGACGTCGCCCAACGATATGACCATCAACAAAAGCTTCTGCGCTTTAAGTATGCGAAATCGACCAATGATAGGCAGAATCATCCAAGGTTTGCATGCATTTGTCATGACGTTTGTGCATGAACTGGGTGCTATTTGCATTGGCTAACGTCAGCGAGCATCACCAAAGGCTTGTAAGCTTCTAGAAACTGACTTTGGCCAACGACAAGAAGCATAAATCAAGGCATTCATGCGTCAGCCGTGGTGTGTGACCATTGGTCGGTGACTTCACATCAGTCAATGACATGACACATTAGTCAAGGCCTAAATGATTCAGGAAAATGACATTGGCGATGAAAACGGCCTATGATAGGTGAAATCTATCGTGGACTACCTTATCATCCGTTGTCTATGAATATCCTAAGTCCACGTTGGGCATGGACCAGTCTATCAGCCATGGCATGTGCACATCACTCAGTTGCCGTCAAACATGACCTTCTTGAGTCCGTTTTTTTGTACACACAATGGATAGTCATCTTCAAACATGGGGTTTCTTCCTTGGCCGAAGCCTACACATTTCTCAGCCGACATGGATAGGGGACATCCTGCATAGCTTTTTGCCTACAAATAATGATCAGCGATATCGGGCGTTCCCTATCCATATCGCCTTTTGACTGCACAAGTGTCAGCTGACGTACGGTGTGGCCTTGCTACATCGCCTTTGGTTTGCAATAAATGGATAATTGACATCAGATGTGTCCTTTCCTCATATACTTTTCTCTACACACAATGGTTACCCAAAATGAAATATAGACTACCCACATCGCATTTGTCATGCACAAAATGGTCAACCAACGTTGGACGTGGTCTCAACCTATACTTCATGGCATGGTAGCATCGTACGTAACCTATAATCATCAATCTGCTGACATCGAACATGGACTGCCAACATCTTACATAGCCTTCGTGTATCAGTCTGTAGATGTTAACAAATGTAAAGCATAATATCCAAGGCCTGCACACATTTATTATGGCGTTTATGCATTGATTGGGAGACATTTTTATCGACTAACGTCAAGAAACATAAGCTAAGACATGTTCACTTCTGGAAGCAACATTGGCCAAAAATAGGTCGCATCAGCCAAGGTGTGCATGCATCCGTCGTGGCGTGTGCACATCGGTCGGCGTCATCAATGTCAGCCAACGGCATGAACCATCATCCAAGGCAAGTGTTTTTTGAGAAAGAGACGTCGGCCAACGACAACCGACATCGTCCAGGGGACATTAGTCGTGGATTGTTGCATCGGTCGAGGAATGTGCACATTGCTTAGTTGACATAAGGTGTTGATCATCCGCATCTACCGTGGCCTATATTTATCCTTTAGCGGTCTTTGGGCTTGGACTTATCGCATGCCCTTGGACTACAACCTATGGCCAGCCGTCGTCACACAAGGGATTCTCGCATTGGTCATAGACTGTATATTTCTTAGCTCACCTCGGTCATTGACTGCTTGCATCCTCCGTGGCTTGTGCACAATGCTCACCTGTCATCGGATGTGGACTACCTGCAACGCCCTTGGTATGAAAACAATAGTCAAGCGACATCGGTTATTGCCTGCCCTCATCGCCATTGGCTATAACACTAGGAAGCTGACGTCAG
The DNA here is from genome assembly GCA_032847665.1 of Solanum chilense. Classification (NCBI taxonomy): domain Eukaryota; kingdom Viridiplantae; phylum Streptophyta; class Magnoliopsida; order Solanales; family Solanaceae; genus Solanum; species Solanum chilense. The sequence goes on from CM064967.1 coordinate 53,011,917, forward strand.
ACGTTGCCTGACCCCATTACCTTTGGATTGCACATTGGTCAGTCGACCTCGAGCGTGGCCTTTCCACATTTCCTTTGGCATGTACATAATAATTAGCCGACGTTGGATAAGGCCTTCCTGCATCGCCTTTTACCTGCTCAAAATGGTCAGTCGACATCGGACGTGGCCTTCACACAATGGTAAGTCAATGTGGGACATCAGGTGCACGTATCATCTGTGACCTACATACATTAGTCAGTCGACGATGGACATGGGCAACACCTATTGTCCGTGGCCTGCACGCATAGGTCTTCCAATGTCAGATGTCGCCTGCCAACTTCGTCCACAGCCTGCACACATTGGTCTACAAACATAACAGTTACCTAGCTGCATTGACTGTAACCTGCACAATTTTGTCACGCGACATCGGAGCCGCATCTTTTGTCGCTTGCACTTGTTAGACGAGTGACATCACATGCAGGGACATTTATCAAGGTCTAGTCATACAAAGCGGATGTCCATGTCGTACAAAAATCAAGAATGTGAAACTCCCATCCTGCATAACAACATATTCATCTATTTTCCATCATTTATTGTCAACGTTTTTACTTGACGTGGTTCTTTCGTACAAATTTCATCATGTTTTCGGTTCGTACAATATTGAAAAATCTTTTATTTCTACAAATATGTAATCTATTATTAGTTTCAAATGTTTAGAATTATATTCAAGCATTTTCATATTTTTCTGACTTTCATACATTGTTTGAAAATTATTTTATGGTTTTTATTTTCTACATCACATTTAAAAAATAATTTTTTTAAAATTGTTTAATTTAATGCTTTATTTATTTGTGAATTGTTTGCCTTAATTTTCTAATATTTAGATTTTTCCTATTTTTTCATAATCATACTAATTTTCGGGAGTTGACGAACAAAAAAATATAAAAAATTGTTCGAATTGTCGAATTTACGATTACCATATTTATTGTTTAATTTTTTCGTTAATTTTGTGTTTTTTTATTTTTTTAATAATGTATAACCTTTTTCGAGAATTATCAAATAAAATAATTGTTGAAATCTTTGAATTTTTTGTTTTTATATTTTTTTTTGAATTTTTTTCGTTAATTTTATATTTCTAAAAAATATTCTTCCTGATTTTTATTAATGACTTACCCATTTTAAAGATTTACCATACTAATATAAAAATTTAAAAAAATGTTGAAATTGTTGAATTTAAGGTTACAATATTTATTTGTGATTTTTGGCATTAAGTTTTATTTTATTAATGCATTACCAATTCTTAAGATTCATCAAAGAAAAATAAATATTAAAAAACATGTTGAAACTGATGAATTTAATATAACTATATTAATTTGTGAATTTCCGATATTTAATTTGATATTTTTCATATTTTTTGTTCATGAATTACCCATTATCGAGATATTCCGATTAAAAATAATAATTAACAAACTTTTTGACATTATTGAATGAAAGGTTACTTACTCTATTTATTTTTGAATTTGTAGCATTAATGTTATATATTTTTCATAGATTTCCTATTTTTTTATGATCAATTATTCATTTTCGGGATTTATCTAACAATAATAAAATAAAAAATAAATTTTTTAAAATTATTGAATAATGTTACTATATATATTTGTAAATTTTTGGTGTTATTTTTATATTTTTTTCATATTATTCCAATATTTAATTAATTAATTACTCATTTTTGGGTTTAGCCAAAAAAAATTTAAAATAAAAAAATTATTGAAAATTGTTATAATATACATATATATATATATATATATATATATATATATATATATATATATATATATATATATATATATATATATATATATATATATATATATATATATATATATATATATATATATATATATAAAAGTTATTTGTGGTAGCTAATGTGTGTTTGTACCTTAGAAAGTGCACATTTAGGTTGTTCATGTTTGATATGAATCTTTAGAAAGAACGATGTCTACTCCAGTAAGTCAGAATCCACGCCATAAAATCAAATGCTCCAAGTGGGCCATGCATCGTACATGGAAATTTGGCATCAAGAAAGCGACGTTGTTCGATGACAGGCAGCATCAGCCAAGGTTTGCACACATGAGTCGTGGCGTATGCACATCGGTGTCGTGCAACGACAGGCCCCATCATCCAAGGCGTCTATTTTGGGCAATAAATGTCAGCCAATGAAAGAAATATCGAACATGCGACATTGGTCTTGGATCAACCGCACCGGACGTGGCTTGTGCACATTGCTCCATCAATGTTGGTCGTGGACTCCCCGTACCGGTTGTGGCTTGTGCACATCTCTCATTCATTGTCAGGTGTGGGTTTCGCGCATCAGCCAGGCGAATTCTACCATGGTCTGAGCGCATCTGTCAGGTGACATCAACCAACGACACGTTACAACAGCCAAGGCATACACGTATCAATCATGGCGTCTGTACATAGACTCTTTGATGCATTTGTTGCCTGCACGCATTGTCCATACGATGTCAGCCATTGACAGGTTACATCAACCAAAGTCTTTACTCATCTGACGTAGGTTGTGCACATCTGCAAATAAACATCGAACAACGACCTGCAGTATCATCAAAGTGTATGCACTATATAACTTGTGGAGTATGTGAATCGTCTTTTCAACTCAACGTCGGCAATAAGAGGCATCATTAGCCAAGTCTTGTGTAGAGAAAGCGACGTCGGCCAACGTTAGGCACCATCACCTAAGTCATGCACGCATCTGACATGGCTTGTGTGCTTCTGAAAACAATGTCGGCTAATGGAAAGCTGCATCAGCCAGACCTGCATGTAATTGTCGTGGCGTGTGCACATGAACAGAGCGACCTTCGCATCAGCCTACGTTAAATTGCACTTGCCAAGGTTGGTGCATTTCGGGAAAGCGACATTGCCCAATGGCAAGCATTATAAGTCTCGGAATGTGCAGATCGAAAAGATGAAATCAACGTCAGTTGACAGCTCGAACCATATGACATGAAATATCTTCTTCGGGAAAGCAACATCCACTAACGGCAAGCGGCATTGGTCTATCATCGGTTGTGGACTGTTTACATTATTCAATATTCATCGGGCTTGGCATTCCTGCATCGCCCTTGGCGTTCACACCACAGCCAGCTGACGTCGGACGTGGGCTACCAACATGGTTCCTAGCCTTCACATTGCTCTGCCCACGTCGGTCGTGGACTGTCCGCATTAACCGTGGTTTGTTCACATCGCTAAGTCGTCGTTGGGCATGAAGTGCAAAAATCACCCTTGGCCTGCAAATAACGGTCAAGTGACATCAGGCGTTGCCTGCCCCCATCAACTTTGACCTGCATAACCGTCAGCTGAAGTCGGGCGTTTCCTACCCCTATTACCTTTTGTCAGCACAATGGTCATCCGACGTCAAGCGTGGCCTTCCCCCATTGCCTTTGGCCTGAATATAACGGTCATCCAATGTCGGACATGGCATTCCTGCTTTGGCGTGCAGACGATGGTCAGCCGATAACACATGCAGCCTACCTATATCTCCATTTGCCTGCACACAAAGGTCGGCCCATGTGGGACTTGGGTTCTACGTATCATTCGTGGCCTACACACATCAGTTAGCAAGATCGCACGTAGTCTACTAGTATTGGCCGTAGCCTGCACAAATCATCCAGCAAATATCAAATGTGTGTCCTGCCAGCATCATTCGTATCCTACATCGATTTACCAATATAAACCGTGATTTGGCTGCATCACCTATAGCCTACACATATAAATTGGCGACATCACGCATTGCCTGCCTCCATCAACTTTGGCCTGCGTAAAAGTTAGTCGACATCTAATGTGGATTGCCTGCATTATCCTTTGCCTACACACCACGGTCATCCGATGTTTAGCGTTGCATTAATGGTTTTAGCCTGCACAAAATGTTCATTTAACGTCGGATGAGGTCTACCCACATCTGCTTCGACCTGAACACAGTCTACCTGGCTTACCATTGTATTTCAGACAACTGTTATCTAACGTTAGACATAGACTGCCAAAACTGTCCTCAGCCTGCACACATTGGTCTTTCACAGTCGAACTTGTCCTGATAGCAGTGTCTATTGCCTACACACATTGGTTGTCAACGTCGAGCATGATCTGTCAGCATCGTCTGTAGCCTGCACACATCAACATGCCAGCATCGTGCATTGTTGTCACATATCGTTCTTTAGAAGTCGACCAATGGATGACAACATCCGCGAAGGCCTACACGTACGAATGTAGAATATGTGTGTCTTGCATGCAACATCGGCCTTAGGCTTGCGATATATATCAAGTGATGCACGTATAAATTATGGTGTCTGAGCATTTATTTGAGGAAATCATTTGTCGTCTGCACGCATCGTCCATGAGACATCAACCAACGGAACACAACAACATCTAAAGTTTGCATGTGTCACATCCAAAAAGCACCCCCTAGAAGGACTAAGACTAGCCTCTTAGTTTACATAATAACATTCTTAGGTTAAAAATACAGAAAATTTAGAACTTTTTATTACTTCTACATTGAAGTTTACATAGACCTATTCATACACATAATATTTATATCGAGTATACATAGACCCTTCGTATAGGAATATTACACAATCTTCTACTTTTATTGCATATAGATCTGTAAGATATAACAAAGTCTCAAATGGATGTCTCATCTCATAACCATCCAAGTATAAAAATTTGGGCATACCCCATAGATCAATGTAATAAAGCCACATATATGCTATACATTGTTTAGTACTAAAATGAAAAGGAAAGAACATAGAAGTCTCAAAACTAAAAATGCTTCATAAGATTTATATTTGCATTGCCCTCGGAAAGTGATGACCTACCCAACTTGGACGAATGAGAACTCCAAGTCTTCCTTCAAAGTTGTCTCAAAAGTCCTTCCACGACGGTAACCATAAATATTTGGGAAAAAGGAGAAAATGGGGTTAGCACGCCACTTGCATTAAGTATAAGACCATATGCACAAATATCATGAAATCATGCTAAAAAGGGACAATTCATTAAAGTATATAATTTACTTTGAAAAGTCTTATGCACATTCAAGAAGACCATACCAATCATTAAGACGTATTCATTAAGTAAAAAGCATGTAAATCACAAAACCAACAATATTAAGTCTAGTCAATTCAACATGCATATCACATAATTGAACATATAGTCAAGGCAAACCTATTATCAAGTTATACTAACAACAATCAAGAATAAGAGTTCATTACAACATAACCAAACAAGACAACTACCCATGAACCCTCATTAAGCAAATTAGTGCAATGAACAAGCAAATCCCCATAACCTTAATCAATAAGGTAAACTCAACAAGATTCATAACCAATGTCCAACTTCACATATTATATCATTAAGAGTAAATGTCATCATACTTTATCAATAGAGATCAACACATGTTAATAAGTGAAACCAATCATCATGTAGCATCATCAATGTGCAAGATCATTAACTATATAACATGTACAATTATGATCATATTTATATTTAAGAACAACCTTTCAAATTTTCCTTCAAGGCAAACTAGTGCAAGGCATAGGTAGAGTCTCATATCCCTACCTAAGCTAAGTCAAACCTCTTAAATCACCATAGTTGGTTTGTAATTCATTATTTATTTTTATTTAGATAATAGTTTCCTTAACCGACATACACCACAAGAGCTATGTGTGGAATTCGGTGTTGGAAAACCTTACACCGATGGAAGGTGGTCTACCGGATAAAGAAAAACCAAACATAAACGTATCTTTCTAGGTGGATCCACTAGCTTGTCTTCCTATGGGGTTAACATCGTTCAAGAACTAAGATATATGTATGAACTTTGTACATGACACTTGGTAATTGGAGCCTCATCTCATGGGAATCCATAGGATGAGTATCCCTCATAGGGGAGTCAACACCTTATGTGGAACTATAGGGTAAATCTTCCTCTATGGAAAGTCAACACCTCTTATTGTCAAGTTCACTCAGTTCTAAGCTAAGTCACTTTTAAAATATCTTTAATATCTCTATTAATAATCATAACTTAATGTAGGTCATAGGGTCTATCTCTTGTATAATAATCATCATAATTGCCCAATAAGAGTTGCATGAGTATAGTGCTTTCACTACAATTCATATAAATGAGGTTAGCACATTTACATAATAACATCATGATAAGGCACATTGGTAAGTTATCACCATCCTTATAACATTTACATCTTCGACAACACCTCACATCCCATAGTCAAGAAATTTCAATTCAAAATCATACCAACCCTATCAATCATAATACAAGATATACTTTAGGGCTACAGCATCACTCAATATCAAGTAACCACAATTGAGTAAAGAATAGGGATCACAAGACTTACCAAGTCTCCTTCATAATCCATCATCAAGGTCTTACCATCAAACTGTAAATCAACCTAATAAATGTGAAATATAATTACTCAACAATAACCATCATCAAAACAAAGCCAATCGAATCACTATATCACAATCCGTCACTAGTTCATGACTGAAGATAAGAGACTTAGGTCAAAGTTATAATCTAGATCAATTACTAATGAACTAGAATGATAGGACTAATATTTATCTTAATATATTCATACTTGATACAATAACATCATAGTATAATAGTAAAACCAATAACCAAGTACATTGAGCCAACACTATACAATTCATAGCAAGATCACAACCTAGGGTTAAGGGGAAAAGGTCATCCTCTATAAACTAGACCAATCCAACAATAAGTAGTTTAATACAGTCATAATTAATCATAATCTTATCGATAAAATCCAAGGAAACCATAAAATATAAATTTTAAAAATTAATTTCAAGATCGGAAAAGACCCACTTGAATTTCATATTTTTGAAATCAATTGGATGGAACCCTTTATGGAAAGAAGTCTTAAAGGTGAAAGGAATCCCATACCTTATTGTTTGATGAATATTGATGGAGAAACCTTGGTTATTTAATCCCTAAAACCCCTATGAATTTGACATTGTATGGTGTTTTTCAACTTGGGAGAGAGAAAGAAGAGAGAAGGAAGAGAGTTTGGATTTAGAAATTATAAGAGATTGGGTTAGTTTAATTAGCTTAGGATCTCTATATAGGTTGTTAACTAACTTAATTAGACCACACTTAAACCTTAATTAATTAAATAACCACTTAATTAATCAAATTATCCAATTTAAGGATGTATAGCAAAACAGCCCCTTGACAGACGAGACACCGACAAACAGTCCGTTTGTCAAACGACGAGCATTGTTCACTTCCTTGCTGCATACTCGTCGTTTTTGTTTGAGAATTGTCAAAACAGGGCTCTAAGAATTTGTCTAAGTGTCCATCGATGGAAGCACTCCATGCCCCGTCGATTGGACAATGGATATTTGGTTGCATTCGTTGGTGGACACTGCCTTGGGCACCTTTGACCCAAAAATGCAAGGGTCCTCCTCAAGGGACCTTGGTTGGTCCTTAGAGAGTCGTGCCCGTACGTTTCAATTACGAATCAACTATTATTCCACCAAAATTCATCAATTCCTGACGCATAAAACTTAGTCAAATAGGCTAAGGCACACTAGCACCTTATTGAACTAGTTTCCGGACGTCATGGACGTTCTTTAACGTTTTGGTTTCTAAACTTCCTAAATGACTTATATATATATTAAAATAGACCTCAAAAAGGTGTCTAAACCTTTTGATACTTATGTAGTCTCTAGAATACATCTTAGACTTTCCAAGTATTACATTATCCCTCCCCCTCCCCCAGTAACATTTGTTCCCAAATGACACTAAAATCTTTTAAAAGGAAGGAATAGACTCAAGACTAGCAGCCCTACCAACAAAAATAAATAACAACATCAGTTACAACATGAAATCAATATAACTTTACTCGTAAATTTTACAAATAGCAATTCAAGACTTCAATTTCCACACATAAGGCTCATTATCACACTATGACGAATTTTATTCTGACACAACAACATTAGCTCAACATACCAAATATGAGTCAATTATGCCAAAGCCCAACTCACAAGCTTGCTCAATATCATTTCATTAAGACTCACCATCTGAAAATGCAAAATATAGCTCAAAATAAGAAGAATTGCAAATTTTCAAGTCAATGTACACAATTAGCTGTAACTTCACTGTAATGACACCAAAAATGAACATTTTCGCAAAACATTACCAAGATTAAAGCAACTTCAAGTTTATTCATTATTTGCAAGAACAACTAACCTTCATTAGAAAAAATATGAGTATAACAGGACTACATGTCGGCCTGGGCTCCTATTTTGCTCCCACAACTAGGTTGTTTCTCCATAACACTTTTATGGAGGCGACCTCTTTGTTACTCAACCTCTTCACTTGATGATCAAGGATTTATACCGGGAACTACTTATAAGAGAGGTTATTCTTCACACTAAGACCCTCAATAGAAAGAGTAGACTCAGGATCACCGATACACTTCTTTAGCATAGAAACATGGAAAATTGGATGAACCGAATCCAATTCACTAGGTAAATTTAACTCATATGCCACCTTACCAATATTTTGCAATATTTAATAGGGACCCATATAACAAGGACTCAACTTCCCTTTCTTGTGAAATCTAACCACCCCTTTCATAGGAAAATTTTTTAGATACACTTTATCACCCTCTTCAAACTCTAATTCCATTTTCCTATGGTCGGCATAAGTCTTTTTCCCTCTATAGGTTGTTTTCATGACTCACTCACCTAAAACCTCCCAATTGGATATCTACATCTCCTACCATACAGGGTTTCATAAGGAGCCTTAGATATAGATGAATGGTAGCTATTGTTGTAAGCAAAATCCACCTAAGGCAAATGCTTATCCCAATTTCTCCTGAAATAAATGATACAAGATCTAAGCATATCATAAAGGTTTGAATATTATTCTCCTCTTGACCATCCATTTGGGGATGAAAAGTGGTACTTAACTTCACCTTGGTATGCAACCCTTCTTGGAATGACCTCCAAAACCTAGATGTGAATTGTGTACCCCTATCTAAAATAATATATAACGGAATACCATGGAGGCACACAATATCATCAATGAAGATCCTTGCATAATCCCCCACCGAGTAAGTAGACGTAATGGGGATAAAATTAGTGGATTTTGTCAACCTATCAACAACCACCCATGTAGAGTCATATTGCTTTTGTGTCCGAGGCAAACCTACCACAAAGTCCATATTGATGACTTCCCACTTCCAAGTTGGAACTTGGATTTCTTGAAGTAAACCACATATATGTTGGTTTTAGGCTTTCACTTGTAGGCAATTTGGACACTTAGAAACAAATTCTAGTATGTCATTTTTCAAACATTCCCACCAAAACACCTCCCTAGAGTCATGGAACATCTTTGTCAAACCCTGATGAATAGAGTAACAAGACCCATAAGCTTCCTCAAACATTTGGTTCCTCAAGCCATCTACATTGAACGCACTACCTTCCTTGATACCTCAAGACATCATATCCCCTTAGGAAAATGAGTCCTTAAGCTTACCAAGAAATGATTCCTTCAACTCCATCAATGGTTGATCAAGGTGTTGTTTGGTCTTCACCTCAACTACTAAAGATGAATCGGAGTTATGATCGACCATAACTCCATTTGGAGAATCTTCCAACCTAACACCCAATCTATCAAACCTATGAACATATTTAAATACGTCTTTCTTAGCTTCCTCTACATGAGACACACTACCCATGGTCATACGACTTAGAGCATCTACAATCACATTGGTCTTGTCAGGGTGATAGAGAACACTCATGCCTTAATTTTCAATCAATTCCAACCATCTTATTTGTTGAAGATTAAACTCCTTTTGAGTAAACACATATTGGAGAGTTTTCTGGTCAGTATACACATCAACATGAGCACCATACAATTTATGCCTCTATATTTTCAAGGCAAATACCATGGCCGCTAATACATGATCATGAGTTGGATAGTTTCTCTCATGCACCTTATGTTTTCTAGAGGTGTAGGCTATTAAATTCCAATGTTGACTTAACACGCAACCTAAACCCACATAGGATAGATCACAATATACAACCAACACCTTAGTACCCTCCGATAAAGTCAACACCGTAGGGGAAGTAAGTCTATCTTTCATGACTTCTAATTTTTTCTCACATCTCTGAGACCACTCAAATTTCTTACTCTTTTGGGTAAGAGTAGTAAAGGGCGATGCAATGGATGCAAAACCATCCAAAAACCACCATAGTAACCCTCTAGACCCAAGAAACTCCTAATGTCAGTTGGATTCAATGGTCTAGGCCAATTTTTCACCGCCTCAGTTTTCCTTGTATTAACCTCGACACCCTTACTCAAGATATAACCAAGAAACACCATCGACCTGAACCAAAACTCACATTTTCTATACTTGGCAAATAATTAATTCTCCTGAAGCACTTGTAACACAACCCTCAAATGGTACATGTGTTCACCCTCATTTTTCAAATATACCAAGATGTCGTCAATGACAAATGAATCTAGGTAACTTTGAAATACCATATTCATGAGATCCATAAACGTCGCCGTGGCATTACTAAGACTAAAGGACATTACTAAGAACTCATAGTGACCATATCTAGTTTGAAATGCTGTTTTTGGTATATCCTCACCTATCACCCTAAGTTGGTGATACCCCGATCTCAAGTCAATCTTAGAAAATTAGCTTGCACCTTGGAGTTGATCAAACAATTCATCAATCCGAGGGAGAGGATACTTGTTCTTAATATTAACTCTATTGTCTTGGCAATAATTGATGCACATCCTAAGGGACCTATCCTTCTTCACAAATAAAACCGAAGCACCCTATGGAAAGATACTAGGTCTAATGAAGCCTTTGTCAAGTAAATCTTTTAGTTGAGCCTTCAACTCTTTCAATTCGTTCGTAGTCATCCAATAAGGAGGAATTGGAATGGTATTTGTATTAGGTAACAAGTCAATAACAAAACCAATTTCTCGTTCGGGAGGAATAACAGGAAGATCATTAGGAAAGACCTCTGGAAATTTCAACACTACGGGACCGACTAGATGGGAGGAACTTTGGAGTCTAAAACTTAGACTCTTACTATATGGTATAAGAACCCTTCAGAGATCATTTTGCATGCTTTTAAACAAGATATGATACGACCTCTAGGAATATAATTTCTTCCATTCCATTTTAAAACGGGCTCATATGGAAAGTTAAACTTCACCACCCTTATTTTATATTCTATAGAGACAAAGCAAGCATGCAACCAATCCATACTCAATATGACTTCAAAATAAAACATATCAAGTTCTACTAGTTCAACATGAATTACTCTATTGGGAAACATTATAGGATAATTTCTATATACTCTCTTTGCAACAACCGACTAACTCACCGGGGTAGACGCCATAAAAGGGTCATTCCAGATATCAGGAAAAATGTCAAACATTTTAGCTACTAAAGGAGTAACAAATGAAAAGGTAGCACCGCAATCAAGTAAGCATATACATCAATATAAAAGACTTTGAACATATTGGTCACCATGTCAGGGAAAGTCTCTTGCTCACCGCTAGAACAGGGAGCATAAAAGTGATTCTTCTTCGGAGCATCATGAGAAACCCTTGCTTAAGCTTGACCACTAATATATTCTTTCCCCTTCACATTGGTTAAATCCTTAACCTTGTGTCCACTAATGCTACAAGAAAAACAATTATCGGTTCTAACTAATCATTCTCCTAAATGACCTTTTCCACACTTGGCACAGGTAGGCTTCTTGTTCAGTAAACTACTATCCCTTCCCTTCTAAGGCATAAGGTTAGACGCCCTATAATCATGAGCCTTAGGTAACTTAGAAGGAACTTGATTAGAAAACCTCTTTTTGAACCTAGGCTTGTCTTGGATATCAAGCCTACCCTTTGAAGAACCCCTATCAAAAGATTTTTCCCTCTTGGCATCTCTAATCTTTCGCTTAGCCCTTGACTCTTACACTTGTTGAGCATAAACCATGAGACGATAAATGTTCATATTTTCATGTAGCATAGTCGAATGACATTCCTCTTGCAATTCATCTGACACATCCGTCACAAAGTGGTTCATTTCATCCCTAGGATCGAAAACCAAAGAAGGAGCATATTTTGACAATTTTTTGAATTTCAAGGAGTATTTAAGAACACTCGTACCTCTTTGATGAAGGTTGATAAACTCCACCACTTTGTCTTCCATCTTCTCAGAAGGAAAGAATCTATTAAGAAAAGCCTTCTTGAAAATTTCCCATGTAATCGTTCCACCTCTTAAGGGACAATTATCTCTCCATTGGACGTACCAAGTTTGGGCCACATCCTTGAGTTGATAAGTGGCTAACTCGGCCTTCTCACTAGTACTAAACCCCATAGCATAAAGGATCTTTTAGATTTCTTCAATGAATTCTTGGGGGTCTTATTCATCCTTGGACACATAGAAAGTAGGGGGATTCATCCTAGTTAAACCCCTCAAACGGGAGGCCATGGTACCAAAAGGTTTGTTTGCTCTGGGTACAACCTCCCGATTAGCTTAGGGCATCATGGATTAAGCTTGATTAGTGACGACTTGTGCTTGAGTATTAATGGCTTTGGACATGTGAAGATATCAAACGACTTGTGATTGAGTATTAATGGCTTTGGACATGTGAAGAAGAGTTTCCCTTATGTCACCATCCATCAAAGGAGGAGGATCGACCGGAGCTTGGTCATCATTAATATCTTCTTCAAGTAGAAAGGCTTGATCACCACGAGAAGGAACTCCTCCATTGGCAATATATTCTTGAAGTTTTCATGCGGCGTTCCTTCGAGTATTCATTACCTATAATCACAATAAAAGGATTAGATGCTAAACGCACGTAGAGTCAAAACTCTAGAGGCACGGTATTGGACTTACAAGAATGTGAGAGTTTCCTAACCATCACATAGGTTCCTATCTATACGTGTGGCACGCTTCACAATTGTGAGTGAGAATCTACATATACGTGGTTTAGAGAGACATATACTCAAATATATTCAACCTCATTCTCTGATACCAACATTTTCACATCCGGGGAGAACCCCCCTAGACGTAACAGATGACGTCGTCCTCTTTGAGGACTAAGACTAGACTCTTAGTTTACATCATTACATTCATAGGTTAAAAATACAGAAAATTAAAAACTTTTCATTACTTCTAAATTTAAGTTTTACATATACCTCTACATACACATAGTAGTTGTATCGAGTATACATAGACCCTTCTTATAGGAAGATAAAATTGTCATCTAGTTTTATTGCATACAGATATATAAGATATAACATAGTCTCAAATAGATGTTTCATCTCATTACCATCTTACAAGAGTATAACAATTTGGGCCTAGCTAATACATTAATATAACAAAGCCATACATAGGCTACACAATGTTTAGTACTCCAATGAAAAGGAAAGAACATAAGTCTCAAAACTAGAAAAACTTTAAAAGCCTGATATTTGCATTGCCCTCGAAAAGTGAGGACCTACCCAACTTGGATGAATGAGTACTCCAAGTCTTCCTTCTAAGTCATCTCAAAAATACTTGAATGACAAGAACCTAAAATGTTTAGGAAAAGGGAGAAAATGGGGTTAGTACACCACTTCTACTAAGTATGAGACCATATGCAAACATATCATGAAATCATGAATAAAAGGGACAAATCATCAAATTATGCAATTTACTTTGAAAAGGCTTTTTGCATATTCAAGAAGACCATACAAATCATTAGGGAATATTCGTTAAGTCAAAAGAATGTAAATCACAAGACCAAAAATACTAAGTCTAGTCAAGCCAACATGCATATAACATAATTGAAAACATAGTCAAGGCAACCCTATTATAAAGTTATACTATCAAAAAGCATAAATAAGAGTTCATTACAACATAACCAAAGCAAGACAACTACTCATGAACCCTCATTAAGCCAACTAATGCATTGACAAAGAAAAGCCCCATAACCTTACACAATGAAGTAAACTCAACAAGACTCAATGTCCAACTTCACATAGTATATCATTAAGAGTAAATATCATCATAATTTAGTAATCAATATCATTACATATTCATAACTGAAAGCAATCATCATGTAGTATCATTAATGTGCAAGATCATCATATATATAAGATGTACGATTATGAACATATTCATATATAAGAACAACCTTCTAAATATTCCTTAAAATCATAAAAGTGCAAGTCATAGGTAGAGTCCCATACCCCTACCTAAGCTAAGTCAAACCTCTTAAGTCACCTTAGTTGGTTTGTATTTCATCACTTCATTTTATTTTAGGGGACACTTGAATTAACCGATATAAACCACATGAGCTATGTGTAGAATCCAGTGTTGTAAAACCTTACACCGATGGAAAGTGGTCTACCGTCCAAGGTAAAACCAAACATAAACATAGCTTTCTAGGTGGATCCAATTGATTGTCTTCCTAAGGGGTCAATATAGTTTCAAGAACTAAGAGATAGGTATGAACTCTGTACATGACACTTTGTAATTGGAGCCTCAATAATGGGAATCCATAGGATGAGTATCCCTCATAGTAGAGTCAACACCTCATGTGGAACTATAGGGTAAATGTTCCTCAACGGAAAGTCAACACCTGTCATTCTCAAGTTCACTCGATTCTAATCTAAGTCACTTTTAAAATGTCTAATGTATTTATTAATCATCATAACTTAATGTAGGTCATAGGGTCTATCTCTTGTAAAATCATCATCATCATAGACCAATAAGAATTGCATGAGTATTGTTCTTTCACTACACTTCATACAAATGAGATTAGCACATTTACATAATAACATCATGATAAGGCACATTGGTATGTTTTCACCATCCTTATAACATTTAGATATTCAACAACACCTCACATACCATAGTCAAGACATTTCAATTCAAAATCATACCAACCCTATCAATCATAATACAAGATATACTTCAGGGCAACATCATCACTAAATCTCAAGTAACCACAATTGAAGTAAACAATAGGGATCACTAGACTTATGAAGTCTCCTTAATAATCCATCATCAAGGTCTTACCATCAACCCTTAACTAAAACCAATAACGGTGGAATATAATCACACAAAAATAACTAACATGACAACAAAGCCAATTGAATAACTACATCACAATCGATCACTAGTTCATAACTTAAGATAAGAGACTTAGGTCAAAGTCATAATCTAGATGAATTACTCAAGAATTATCATTATAGAACTAAAATTTATCTAAACATGTTCATAATTGATACAATAATATCATAGGATAGTAATTCAACCAATAACCAAGTTAATTGAACCAACACTAGACAATTCATATTAAGATCACAACCTAGGGTTAAGGGGAAAAGGTCATCTTCTATAGACTAGACCAATCCATTAATAAGTAGTGTAATATAGTCATAATTCGTCATAATATAATCAGTAGAATTAAAGAAACCATTAACAAATCAATTGGAAAGATGAATCTTCACATTGGAAAAGACCCACTTGAATTTCATATTTTGGAAATCAATTTGATGGAACCCTTTTGGGAAAGAAGTCCCAAAGGTGAAAGTAATTCCATGCCTTATTGTTAGATGAAGATAAATAGAGAAACCTTGGTTATTTTATCCCTAGAACCCCTTTGAATTGGACCTCTATGGTGTTTTTCAACTTGGGAGAGACAAAGAAGAGAGAAGGAATAGAGTTTGGGTTCGTGAATTATGAGATCTTAGCTTAGTTTAATTAGCTTATGGTATTTAAATAGGTTTTTAAATAAATTATTAACTAATCACTTAATTAATTAAATCAACCAATTTTAAAAACATGCAGCAAAATAGCGTATTGATAGACGAGCCATCGACAAATGGTCCGTTTGTCGAACGATGGGCATTATTCACTTTCGTGCTGCGCAGTCATTTTTTTTGTTTGAGACTTGTAAAAATAGGCCACCAGGAATTTGTCTAAGTGTACATCAAAAGAAGCAATCCACGCCCCCTCGATTAGACAACGGATCATTGGTTGCATCCGTTGGTAGAAACTTCCTTGGGAAGCCTTTGACCCCAAAATACAAAGGTACACTTATATGTGTTAGACACCCTTCCACCAAAATTCATCAATTTCCGACTCCTAATACATAGTCAAATAGGCTAAGGTACACTAGCACTTCATTGAACTAGTTTTTGGACGTCATGGACTTCCTTAATGGTTTGGTTTCTAAACTTCCTAAATGACTTATATACATTAAAATAGACCTTAAAAAAGTGTCTGAACCTTTTGACACTTATGTTAGTCTTTTGAAAAAGTCTTAGACTTTCGAAATACAGCACGCATCAACCATGGCGCGTGTGCATGAAATGGGCTTATTGATTGTGGCCTTCATTCATTGGCTAGGTGACGTCACCCAACAATAAGCATCATCAGCCAAGCTCTTCACGCATCTGACGTTCGTTTGTGCATATTTGGCAAGCAACTTCTAACGACGGTAAGCAACATCATTCTACTCATGCACACATAATCTATGGCGTGTGTGCATCGGCTAGGAAAAATGAACATTAGTAATAGGAGGCACCATAGCGGTTCATTTGGTATTCAATGTTTCTATGTTGAAAAAGTTCTTGGGTGATCCTTCATTGATTTTACAAACTGATAATGTTGTTATAAAGGATAACTTTTCCCATGAAGAAGTTTGGGTACAGATTTTGGATTGTCAAGATTGCAAGATGAGGACAAAGGAAGTTGCATCAGTCAAGGTCATTTGGAGGAACCAATTCGTTGAAGAAGGGACTTGGGATGCTGAGGAGGATATGAAGAAGACATATCCACATCTCTTTGTATCTGGTGAGAATGCATATCAACATTCTAAATTCTCTACATTCTAAATTCTCTTCTCTGTACTTTATGATGCTATGTTTACGCATGTTATTACTTGCTTTTGTTTGTTGTGTGCTGAAATGGTTTTACTATCTCTTAGCTTAGTGAAAGAGTTCTCATTAGAGGATGAATGTTCCCAAGAGGGAAATATTGTAACATCTCATAACTTGAATTGACTAAGAATAATCTAAGTGTCATGACCCCCACTTATACCCTAGAAGTTAGGGAATTCCTAAGGTCGTTGACCGGCATACATGACCTCTTGGAGGTCTTGTACAAGCTCTTTCCGTATCATTCATTTCACATACATGTATGAATATAAGTGCGGAATTAAAAAATTTCACACAAATATATTATGACATTTTTTCATATTAAAATCATATAAACGCTGAGTCTCAACATATGTCATTATTAGACTCAAGAATACTTGGGACACGACCCATAAAATATAAAAAGATAGAAATACTTAGTCTATTACAATGTGGACATACTTCAACTTTGCCTGAACGACTCTAGAATCCAAGATTTCCTTCACTATATTTATTACCTTCCACCTACACCTTTAGATATAAAATGTATGCAATTAGTACAAACACTTGTACTAAGTATGGCATTATGTATAAATCATGAAAACAGACATTTAGAAACATAATCTTTTTTATTAAAACATCATACAATAATCATAAGAATAACATCTAATACCTTAGAAACACATAATAAATCAACTTAATAAATTTATTACATTTTTATGAAATTTCATAGTAAACCCATGTCAAGTTACAGTGACTTAATTCACTGTTACAGTGAAGTTTCCCAAATTCACAATGAACACCTTCTAGCATGTGATCCTCTCACTAAAAGCTATTCTAAGACTCACTAAAATAAGACAAAGAGAGATTGCCCATACACCCTCTCTAGGCACACCTAAATGATCCTTAAGACCACCTATAATGAGATATACACACTAACAATACACCAAGCACATGAACATGAGATCCTTATACCAAAGGTTATTCTAAGTCTCACTTGAGTGAATTGTGAAGCGACCACCCATACAATCCCTTTCACCCACACTTAAGTGATCCTTTAGAGTTCCTAAGATAGAATCATTCTCACCTCAATACAACAACATACATAATATGATACTCTCCTACGAAAGGTTATCAAAAGACTTACTTAAGTAAATCAACAAGATAATGTCCATGATTGACCTCTTCAAGATTACCTAAATAATCCTTAAGACTAACTAAGACTTAGATCATGTCCTCATAATCATCATCTTCCCTAACTAAAGTCATTCTTAAGACTTATCCAGGTAAGATACGAAGTGATCATTCCTATGAACCCTTCACATTAATTAGACAACCCTTAACTACTCTAGGTAAGTACTTATTAACATACTTTATTAAATTAAATCATTACATTTATTAGTTCATTAAAGACTCATTCATCACATAAGGACATTCAAATAATGGTCTTGTAGAAGACCTAGGGACTCTCACTAACATCTTCAAAGCATATTGTGCAATGTCTAGATAGTATCCCATATCACCACTTAAACCTCATAGAATATCTCCAATACTAGTACATATCCCATATAATGAGAATAGGCAATAACCGACATAGACCATTATAGCTAAACATGGAATTCCAAGTTATAACCTACCCTAATGAGGATGTTCTACTTGCCAATGGTAGAACTAGGACACATCCCATGTAGGCACATGGTTAAGGAATATGTAGGGCTTTTATGTACTCTAGTCTCATTCTCAAGTAAAGCTACTTCCCGTAACATACTCACTCAGTTCTACCCTTTGTTCTCATAGAGTAATTCACATTACATGATCACGTAAAGAGGTTCCATATCTAGTTCATAACCCAATCACATTCTCCCGACCAAAGAGGTCTATTAGGGCTACCTTTCAATGGATAAGAGAATAGCTTAATTTCTTTCTTAAGGATGATATGATGTCGTTCCATCCAACCAACCGTAAGTCAATCACACATACAAGAAGGATACCATTACGGCTCTTTAATTCAAGGTTTATAACCTGACCACTAGGTTTAAGGTTTCACGTACATGACCTTCTTAACATCATTTAAGGTGTCATATATCATTTCATTTATACATGACAAAGGTGCAGTCAACTTACCTAGTTAAGACATCTCATATTCACATATCATTAATACATGTATCAAGTAAGGGACATAAGTCTACCAAAGCAAGACACAACTTACTTTACTTTATTACATATAACATATCGTTTAGCAAAGCACATGTGAATGACCCTTATCATGTTCGTGTCATCCTATACATTACTATAACATCATCAATATATCTATCACAGACTCATATATTTAAGTAGGAATAATCATGCATCAACTCTAAGACTACACGCATAAGACGTAGTCATAGTCTAACATGATCACCTAACAACATCAATAGAAGAACACATACTTTTAATCACAAGTAGATGAATATGATCATACTTCATATAAATCACTACACACATCATCTCAATATATCAATTAATTAGCCTACAAGGCTTGTTTATCATAATACATAAAGCAACACCGATGAGGCCACATCAATTACAAGTAAAGCACATAGCACCGCCACCATAAGCAAACCATACCAATCATAAAATAATTTGATTCTAGTTAACATAAAATAAATAAAATTATGGCAGCGTACCACCAATACATTCTCTTAACTTCAATCCATTTCTAAATCATCCAACTCAATACCATAAGCCTCTTACCCATGGTCATGAACATCAATTCAATACAATAATCACAATACTCAATTAATCTAAGTCAATTAAATATATATTTATCAATCTAACATAAATTAGACATCAATTGAATAAAATTATTACATCATTCAGTAGCCCATAGAAAACTACACTAGAATTCATAAGCATTAAGACAATATCAATTAACCCATAAAATTATCGAAAACTAGGTTCATCAATTACATGGGTTCATAGTTTAATTAATTTAAAATCATCTAATTAACAACAATTTAATCAGTATTTATTGATTTAGAACCTTTAACGCAAGAAACCATGGAAAGATTTCAATTTAGAAAACTCATCTTTTGCAAACTCTTTGAAAATCATTTTGAAGATTGGCTCCGTGATTAATAGAGTTTCAAGGATAAAAATAAATTATTGATTCTAATCCATAAATTTGATGAAGAATCACCAATCAAATCTCCAGTCCAAGCTCTTCCTTGAGTTTTGACTTCAATGGAGTTCTAGAGTATTTCTTAGGGATTTTGGGTTTTGGTTTTGAAGAATGAATTCATCTAGGTGTTTAAGGCTTATAAACATGTTTAAACTACCCAAAGTACCCATAATTAACTTCCCAGAGTCTTATTTCGATGTGGGGTGAATTTACCACTTCACCCCTAGAAAATACAGTAAGCTGCGAAATTGACAGCCCTCACAGACCGCTCCAAACGATGGCCTGTTTCCCAACAAATGGACTGTACGGTTGGTCGGTAGTTTTGGACTGATGATGTTCTTTGTAATGGAATATCCCACACCTAAGTCCTTACCAACTACTCCCACAAACGTGGCATCGACTGGCCAATGAGTCGTCTACTGCCTCCGTCGTTTAGGACTATTTTGGGCAGTCTTGGTTTAAAAGAAGGGTCCTTTATCAAGGACCCATGGATGGTCCTTGAGGATGTTTTCCCAAAATTTTCCAACCCAAATATGTTCTTATATGAATTTAGGACCTCCCACATGAATTTAATTAAAAAAACACATAAAACTCGACGAAACATGCCAAGACACACAAGGTCGTTGCAAGACAAACCTTTCGAACGTCATGGACGTCTTTGACCTCCAAACTTCATGAAACTTGACAAACTGACTATAAAAACTATAAAAACTCATATAAGGACCTAATTAACTCATTAAACACACATATATTAACATAACTACACATGAGACACATACGCGGCTTAGTCGTTGAACGGCTTGATCGTCCCTTGACGTTTGACTTCTAATGCACCTAAATATTTAGACGCTGCCTCAATACCACATTATAGACAACTTTAGTATATTATACCATCATGAAAAATATTCTAGGATCTTGATTTACCTAAGTCATTTTCGAGGTATTACACTAAGAAACAAAGAAAAATCAATTTTGTGATTAAGTAAGGAAATGTGGAATGTTTCCTACTTTCAAAAATGAGTTTTGGTAATTTTAAAATGGAAATAAATTACATATCAGGAATATTTTTTATGGTTTCTTCATATGGTTGGAAAACCCTTGGAAATATCTTTCCAACGCCACCGAGTTTTCCAAAATCCGATGTCGTATGAGGGAGATATGCCTTTTAGAAGTTGGGTTATTGGCCTGAGCAAAGTCCAATACGGATTTTTGTAAGGGTATATTGTATTTTCACCCTAGTATTTTATTTCATTTTAAGGTTATATTAGGGTTAATTCAAGTCACAAATCAGTTTTAGAAAAATTAAGGACTCATAGGGCTTGGGACAAAAGAGAAAGAAGAAGAAGATCAAGAATTGTCCAAGAAACACCAATATCGTTGCGTGGATTTTGTAGGGGTGATCCCTATGTAGGTACATGAGATAATTTGGTATTGTTTCCTTTCACCCAAACCAAATTTGTTTCAATTCATCAAGTTAAAGTTAGTGAATGATGAACATGGAAGTTCTTGATGAATAATTGTTAAATTCTTGTTGGTTGAATTGGAGTTCATCTCTAGTAGATTTGATTCATATATCCGAACTATTTTTGGGTCTAATTTATTGGATAATGAAGTATTTAGATATCCTAAGTGTTTGGGGTGGGATCCATGGGAGTTTAGAATAATTAGAACTGAAAACCAGAGAAGATAAGTCGGAAATCGCGTCTGACAAGCCCTGGGGCGCCGGCCTGCCAGAGCCCCTCAGGGTAGTCTCTGTCCGTCAGGGTTTGGCGCCCCACGCCTCTCAGAGCGCCAATTTCCCCTGGGGACTCTGTTCTCTCCTTATATTTCCGTACTAGTTCCTAAGCAATGTACCTATCATTCTTAGTTGATTTCAACACTCTAAAGACCCTCTAAACATCATGAAATCATCCATAAACATGAGATCATGATCGTTGAATTCATAATTTAATTCAACGAAACCAAAGATTAAAGTTAACGAAGTTAGGAGTCAAGTTTAAAAGTTAAGAAGCAAGTAAGTGAGTTCTTAATGTTTTAAAAGAGTCTTAAAAAGTCATTTTAACTTTGATTAAGGCTCAAGTTACAATTAAAGCAAGCAGAAAAGAGTTGAGTTAAGTACTTAAAAGCTATGAAGGAACTAAGTATCCCTAAGAGTTAAAGTTTCAATATAAGTAACAAGCAAGAGTTGAGTTTATTTCTCTAAGGTTATAAGGGGGACAAAGTATTAAGAATAACAAATGTTTCACATTTAAGTTAAAAGAAAAGTAAGAAATTCCAAAAGATTTTTGAACTAAAGAGGAAAATGTTGATTCCAAAAGAGCTTCTAAAGCTAAATGGTTCAGTAAATTATCTCAACCCAAAGGAAGGAAGTTTTATTAAATGTATGAGATAAACCATGCTTTGGGAGTAGTATTGAGCACCTATGTGGGAATGAGACCCACGTAAACAATATAGTCATCATAAGTATTCACTTTTCATACTTTATAGATGATCACGTAAGTTTAGCCAGTGCATCCACTAGGTTGACCATGTTCTATGATATGGCAAAGTATAGGAAAGGCATCATGGATGAAACGTTGTATCATCTCATACGTTTATAGTGGTAGTTTTCGGTTAGAGAAACTCCCACATAAATTATATTATTTTCATATATAAGTAGTAAAGTTGAGTTTATTTTTTTTATGTTTAATGAAGTAAGTGTTTAAACTCTTTTACTAGTTTTATATATATATGTATATATATATATATATATATATATATATATATATATATATATATATATATATATATTGGATATGTCTTTATTGCTTTATATTGAGTTTTTATCTTGTGAGTCAAGTAGAGCCAACGTAAGTTCATCCTTAGTCCATTTCAAGATTTATACATGTGTTTAGCATTCCAACTTGCATACTCGTACGTTAAATGTACTTATACCAGATACCCAGTGGGTCAACATCGTTTGATGATGCAGACGCATGTAACCACGATCAGAAGACAGCGCACCGTTGATCCAGTTGAGCACTCCATAGTCACTTGGTGATCCTCCTTGCATTCAGGAGGACATCCCTTTATTTTCTTTTCTCGATTAAATCATTAGGATTTCGTGGGATCTTACATCACATCCATCTCAGTCAGTATAGAGGCTTAATAGACAATGTAGTAGTTCAGTTTTGGAGTCTACTTTATCTTATACTTCGTTGTATTGAGACTTAAGTGTCATTTTGGCCAAGACAAGTTATTAAGATATATTATCAGAATGCCTTCAATTCTTTATC
The DNA here is from genome assembly GCA_032847665.1 of Solanum chilense. Taxonomy (NCBI): domain Eukaryota; kingdom Viridiplantae; phylum Streptophyta; class Magnoliopsida; order Solanales; family Solanaceae; genus Solanum; species Solanum chilense. Next base: position 53,035,312 of record CM064967.1, read on the forward strand.
AGGGTTTAGCATAGTCTTCCTATGAGTTAAGTTAGTCCAGCCAAGGGTTCTCTCAAGGCCTTAATGTGGTATCTTTTTTTTCTGAGCATTGTCTTCATCATGAGAATGAATTGAGTTAGTCGGCAATGTTGTACCGTCATTCACAACTTTGTTTTTCTTTAGTCGGCAATGTTGTACCGTCATTCACAACTTTGTTTTTCTCCTTGAATCTCGCTCTTGGGTTCTCCAGTTTGCTAGATAGAGTACCTCCATGATGACTTATCCTAATCTGTAAATTCATTTCCTTAGATGATCTTTCAACTATCTCTCTAGTTAGGCCTTTTTGTAAGTTGATCCGACACATTACACTGACTTTACATAGTCAATTCTGATAATTCTTCTAGATAGTAGTTTTCTAACGGTATGATGTCTATGTCCTATATGACGAGACTTTTCATTATACATCATGCTCCATGCCCTACCTATTGCATATTTATTATCAATGTGTATGCATTCTAATGTCAATGGTTTGGTCCAAAAAAGAATATCTATCAAGAAATTCTGGAGGCTTTCAACTTATTCACCGACCTTATTTAAGCACCTATCTCAAAGATCATTCTAGAGCTAGAGATACATGTCTCTTTTGAAATATTTCCAAGAGACTGCTCGTCTACCAATAGTAAATACATACCCACTTCTAGATTTTACGTCATTTGTTCGGTGATCCAATTTGCATCACTATATATTTTAAATACTGTTGGATATTTTTATAATGCAAGACGTAGGTTTAAGTATTTTTTAAATACTCCAAAACTCTATTTATTACAATCTAATGAGTTCGATTTGGATCACTCATGAACCGACTATGTTCATTAATTGCAAATGATATACCAGATTAAGCACACTTCGTGATATACATCATTCTTATCAATACTCTAGCACAATCCAATTGTGAGTCACTTTCGCTCACTCTTTCGAAATGCAAAGCTCGCATTTATTTTAGACTTGGCAATATTGAAATCCAAATATTTGAACTAGTCAAGTACCTTTTAAATACAATGAGACCATGAAAATGCTAAACATTATGGAGTTCTAAGGATTCTTATACCAAAGATCGCACAAGAAACTCCAAGATATTTCATTCCAAACACTGTTTCTAGCATACGTTTAGTAGCATTTGTCACTAGTGTCTCTATTGATGATCAACATATCACAAATATGCAAACAAACAATGACTATGTGAACACATTTATCACTTCCATCGTTCTTAAATCCACTTGCCATTATGGTTTGGTCAAATTTCTTATATCATGGTTTGGGTGCTTGTTTTAGTCCATAAGGTGACTTAACAAGTTCGGACACTTTCTTTTATTTATCAAGAACCAAAAAACTCTCGGTATGTTCCATGTAAATTTCTTCCTCCAATTCTCCCTTTAAGAGAAATGTTTACATATTCATTTGATGAATTTGGAGGTCATTGATCTTAGGCATATTTATATGCCTAATTACGAGAAGTTGTCCATCTTTAACGTTAGTTTAGGACATTATCTAATCTAACTATCTTGTTTTGGCTTTATATTGTGATGATTGCACACTAATATGCTTCATTACTGATTTTTCAGGTTACTAAGGGAAATGATCAAGTGTTGGAAATAAAACGAGTTGAAGGCGACAAGATACAGCCAGATGAGACATTGGCACGGTGCCCCAGCCACATCGGTGCAGCAAAGGCGCGACGCGCAAGGCCAACAGTGACTTAGGGTGATTTTCGGCGCACTGGCATGTGGCGCGCCAGCCTTCTAGGTGTGATTCTGGCGCGTCGCCCCATCCATATGCGGAGTTTTTGAAGAAACTTTAAATTAAAAGGACTGCTAGTTAAAGTAGAATCGACTTTATTTTCCTATTTACTATAAATATACCCTTACGGCCTCATTGTTAAGGTTGAAACTTTTTATTGGTGTGCAAAAGCAAGAATTTAAGTTTGTAATATATCTTAATCTTCTAACTCTTTTTTTTATGAAATCACATGAACGATAGTCTTTTATGGTTTTTGAATAGTATGAGTAGCTAAATGCCCTAGTTCTGGTGCTGCAACTATGAATTCAATGCTGAAAATTATTTATTTTTGAATTAATTTTTGGTTGTCAACATAAGTTGCTTTTGTATTCTTGTTTTACTTTTTTATGCTTGATAACCATAAGATAAACGTAGTGTTTAATCTTAAAATCGAGAAAGGCGAGGTTAGATAGAAGAGAGGATATAGAGAGCTCGATCGACCCATTAGATTGAGGTGATTTTTTTCAGGAGTGACACTCAGACGAACAACTTGTTTCTTACGTAATAGGAAAAAATATAAATTCTCGCCAATTATCTTACTTATCCTCTCTCAACGATTAAGTTAGGTATCTAATTCGGATACGCAACGAGAGATGTGTAGCCGGACTAATATAATTAACCCTATAAACCAGTAATTTGACAACCAAAAATAGTTCTAAAACAATATTATGATGCATGAGATTCAACATGCACTGCGGCCTTGATATTATTTTTTTCTTGCTTGAAAACCATTTTGAAATCACTAAATTTTAGTTACATTAATTGTTTAAATATAAATTGATCATGAGTTCCTTGGAAACGATAAATCGATTCGAATAAGAATCTATATTTCTTGCGCCACCACGTACACTTGCGTGTATATTGGAGAGCAATAGTCATATATCACAACTAATAATATTAGTATCCTAATGGATGTAATTCTAGTTACTGCCGAGTATATCTATTAACAAAAACAAAGCCTTATTTTTTTGTCTAAAGATTTTGACACAAAGTCTTGCTCTATATTTGTCAGCAGTTTTATCAACTTTCACTTTCCTTTTGAGGATTCACTTTGAACCCATAAGTTTATATCCTGCCGGAAGATCAACCAACATCCAATAGGATTGCTCAAAATTGAATCAATCTCACTATTGACAACATCTGTCCAAAAGGATGAGTCTGCATAAGACACAAGAAAAGTTACAAAATCATATTCGAAGGAAGTGTATGTCCCTTGACATTTACTACGCATCTGAGTCTCTTTATTAGTACATTATCCTTTTGTTCTTTCCAAGGTCGTTTAGACCTTTCACTAGACTACTCAAGTCTAATTTTACAGTTCACTGTCTTCGGTCCTATTTAAATCTTTTTAGAAATAGGAACTTGGACTTTGGCTAGATACCTGCATACTTTTGAAATATTTAAAGTTGTATTCTTCCTTTCCATTATCCATATGGAATAGATTCTGTCCTGAACAAAAAAAACTTTTTATTGATTTCTTTATCAAAAGACAAAAAAAATTATTGTTTTGTTTTGCGGTAAGGATGGTTCCTATACAAAAGTTTTGTGGTAAACCGGAACATATAAGTAATGCAACCAACATTTCCTTCAAAGTTCATTTATTTCCATTAGATTAGCAGGGCAATGTTTGATGAATAATTCCACTTTTCAAACATATTTCTGCAAAATGGGATTTCTACTCTTCATTCCTTTTACTTCTAATAATTTCCCAATTGATTTTCAACTTCAATTGTCTAGATTCCTATTGCTTTATCATCACCATTCAGCAAATAGACGGTCATTTCTAATGCAATTGTCAAATAATGTTATGACATACATTTTTCACCACGAGAAGGTGTTGACTTCATCTCAGAAATATCAGTGTAAATCAATTCAAAGTTATTAGAATTTTTTTCTACAGATTTATAAGAAAGCTTAGCATACTTAGATTCCAGAAAAACATGACATTAATTATTTATTGCACTCAAAGTTAGACAAAATTTCTAAGTTGATCAGTTTTTCTAACAAGGTTTTTAATTGACATGTCACAATTGTTCATGTCACAAACCGTTTGACTCAAACAAATAAGAACAAATAAAAATATTATGTTTTAAAATATGTCCGCAATGTAGTTTTGTTTGACAAATATTTTGTTCCAACTTGTTACAATGTTGTGTGATACAAACATTGTCTAGAGTCAACACCTTGTAAAATGTCCTTTTTCAGAAGGACCTTGCCATAACTTTCAATTTGATTGTTACAAAACAACCAATGAACAAAGTTTCATCGAGTCCAACAAAGACAATGTAGTCCAAATGCTTCTTTGAAAAACATGACAAATGAGTGTTCACAAATATTCATGTTTATAGAAATAATTATATTTAATAGAAATATCTTTACATGAAAAATCACAACATTTTTAAGAAACACTTTTTCATAAAAGAATTCAATCATTTTGAACAAGTCTACATATAATTTGGTAGTTTCATACTAGTCATACCATATACTAATAAATGAGAAACTCAACGACTACAATGTCAAATATACTCCAACAGTTTTGTGAGTCCACATTTTAAATGTGATCTCAAATATATTTTTTAAGTATTTTAAAATAGTTTTTATCATATTTCTCGAGACTATCATATAGTGAAACCTCTTTTGAAAATATTATTCTACAAAATAATTATATTGATTTCAATTCTATTTGAAAATCTTTACATAGTGTCAAAGTTCATTCCATAGAGACACAAAATCACAAACTCTAAGTCAATGGTATTTTTCCCTCTATCATAAGTAGATATAACACTTCATATTTAGAATAATAACAATATAGACAGAAAATTATACACTTTGTTTCTATATACCAGTGAAGTTTATAGAAAGTCAAAAGTATAATATTAAATTATATGAAGTTTTCATATAAACCAATTGCATTGTTTGATTTATCTAGAGTAGAAGCTACAAAAGCTTTTATTCTCCAAAATCAAATACAATAAAATTTCACATGGAGTACAAAACTAAAAAAGTTTTTTAGCCACGAAACAGAATTAAACATAATCTTTAACACATATAAATGCTTTTGTACAAAAGTTTTTTAGCCGCGAAACAGAATTAAACATAATCCTTAACACATATAAATGTTTTCTTTACAATAGTCTTCCAACTATAACATTTTGACATACTATTTTATCAAACAAAAATATGTATCTCTCATTTTGCAAACTAAAGAATTGTAAAGGCAACTCTATTTTCCAAGAAAATTCATTCCACATCATATGGTTTGCAAATCTTTTTCTAAAGATATACATGATAAAAAATATCAAAGTTGTTAACTCTTACAAACTATTTTCCTCCTCAGACAAAATAATAAGAGGTTTACCTGGTGTAATTTTTTATCGGAATACCATAAAAAAATTTATTTACATTCTCACTTCAATTTTGCTAAATAAAGCTCCAAATTCTGAAGAAGTAATGCATTAATCTTTTACTTCCATGATTTGTTTCTCTCAAATCAGTACAATACAAGAAATACCAACAGTATAATAATTTTCTTAAGATTGTTGTTCATCTTGTATTCCTAAGGTACATAGAACAAAACATAATTTGGAAAAACGGAAAGAAGATCAAGACCACTGAATGCACAGTGTCCCCTGAAGGAAATTATTTTCCTCTATTATCCGAGGTTTGATTTGGAATATGTCCTCCTAGGATAGAATGATCTCAATCACCAGAGTATTGATACCCAAAACGCTGGTGTCATCGAGCCACTCAACGGCTGTAAAGTACACTTAGAATAGTAGATTTAGTATTCGAAAAAACAGTCCACAAAAATTGATTCTTTAAATCAGAGGAAATTCAGAAAACAAAGGTAGTGGCAAAAGTTCTTATTGTGCCTTACCGTAATGGTCACAACTTTTGAAAAAGTCACAACCTTTAGGAAAGATCACAATCTTTCATAAAAGTCGCAACTTTTCATAAAAGTCTCAACTTTTCATAAAATTCACAACTTTTCATAAAAGTCGCAACCTTTCATAAAAGTCACAACTCTTCATAAAAGTCGTAATTCTTCATAAAAGTCGAAGTTCTTCATTTTCCAGTCACACTTTTTAAAACCTAACAAAGCCTAGATCACATGGCTGTTAACACAGTTGTGGTAGTAGCACTGACCTTGCCGTGTGGTCGCGTGAAGGATGTCTCCTGTGCATAGTAGATTCATGTATACTTTGTAGTGCCTAGTAAAATGGGCATAACTTTTAGGACATAACAATAATGTGAGTGTGGTGAATGTGAGAATTGGAGTTGTCAGTAGAGAATTCATAAAGATAGAAGAGCTAAGTGTAATTAAGGGTTTTTTGGTGAAATTAGAACTTATATATAAGTGGTATACAATGTAAGTAAAATATAATTTTAGTCCCCAGAGTATATAAGTGTTCACACACTACTAAGAAAATGTGAATTTTCTAAGGACGTTTTGTTGGAAATTAGCTCGTCGTTCAGAAAAGTTTTCAACTAAACTAAACGTATATAACAGTATGTTGGCGTTTCGAAATTTCTAACATAGTTTTGAGTTTAAAGCTTGGAAAATGGTAGAATTTCAACACAGTGTACTGCATTTTCACTAGTACTAATGAATAATACGTTGAGCTCTATATTAATGGAAAGGATTGCACATGAAAAAAGTAAAATGAGAGGCTAAAATGTCGGCCAGTCTATTGCATTAGTATGCAACTAAAATTTTTTGAGGGTTACAAATATTGTTCCTTGTTAAACTTTTCCTGCATTTTTTTATTTTCCATCCAGTTTCAATATTCATATTAAGGTCCAATAAAATTTGAATTCACATAAGAAATTCTCATATTGGGGGAAAAAGTTTTCTAACAAAGGAAAATCAATACCTACGAGAACTTGAACCCAAATATAATAAGTGTCCAAAAAAGTGAAGTGTATCAATTTATGAAAATAATGTGTGTTTCATTCATATGCCATTTGTGCTTAGTTCAAACTGTTAACATCAAATGGGTTTATATCATGTTTTAGTTGTTTCCTTTATAAATTATGTGGTTTTGAATAAATTTCAAATGCATGTTTAAATTTCAATTGTTGCTTTAATAAAATTAGGATCTTCTCAACTCTTTGTGCAACTTGAAATATCGAACTAATAACCAAATAATTCATCGCCTGGAGCTCATGCTAATTGAACAATAAAACATTTCCAATATCCTTGCTTATTCCTCAAAAACTCTGAATAAAATACATTGACATACAACTTAATACGAGCATATTTTATTTGTCATCATCAGACACATACTCAACACACAAAATATATGTAAAACATCTAACAGCTTGGAACTAAAGAAGCAAACTCAAGAAGCTCAGTGTCATATTGAAATACGGACATATCCTGCTCAGTAAGCGTCACAAATGCATCGATTCCACCAGTTTGGTTACCCATCAAGATAGCCAACTTGTTATTTAGTCCATTTGCTATACTCACCTTTGTAGGCTTCCCCCATCCAAAATCGATTTCATGAAGAGCAAATTTCACCAAACTAGTAATTTGATACGCATTAGGACCATTGTCATGATATTCCTGTTTTGATTTTGCTAGTTCGAGTAGCAAGGCAACAAACATGTTGTCGTTGACGTTATCTCTTTTGTAAACTAGCTCTTTAGATTTCCTCATTTCACTGACCAATTTTGATATTGTCATTGATTCTTCGTTATTAGTTATTATTGATGTTGGACATATGGTAAGAAGATTTCCAATAGCATTTGGAGGCAAACCAACTTGTGCTCGCAAATCAACTGCTTGAACCATTGATGATAGTTGGAAAATCCCTGAGTTTGCCTTTGCTGCTCTAACAGCACATTTAAAGATAAGTGCACTCACAACTTCAGTACGTGTTGGACTTTGCACCTCTGATTCAGCAGCAACCGTGTTCTTAAGGTTAAGTAATTTCTGATTAGAGAAAATGTACCTTCTTTGGACACAATCATGTTTGTTTGACATGAATAATGGGGATAGAAAAGGACCACTTGAAGGTGGAGGAAAAACAGATTGTTCAACATAGTGGAGAGATGGTATGGAGAAATTATTTGGATGGGAAGTTATGTGAGACCAATCACGAAAAAAATTGTAACCACTGCATCCATCTCCAATCTTATGTGATATACACATACTTATTGCTATTCCTCCACAAATAAAATAAGTAAGTTGAACTACAACTAGTCCACGGCTTGCGCAATTTGACCAAGGCAAACCTTGAGGAAATAGCAAATCTTCTATACCTGTATTATGCCAATTAAGAGTTTCTGATATGTGGCAATCAATTTGAACTTGAATGAATTCAGCCCCCGCGTCATTACAATCAACTGTAGTATTATCTTTAAGCCTTCCTGCATATGGATAATAAGTGGACAATATTTTGGATAAAGATTCCTCAAGAAGTTGAGATATTTGACTAGTGTTTGAGATAGCATTATCTTTGGTGTAGAAAAGGGAAAATGGAATGTAAGAGTTGCTAAAAGCTTGATCAATTAAAGAAAGTTTGTGCCATCTTTTAGTAGGACAAGTTGGAGAAGATGGCTTGATGAGTTTCTCAGAGATAATGGATACAAGTGGATGGGGAACTGACTCCATTTTGATAGCAAATGCTTATCTTCTTTTTCGGCTATGTTACTGCCTTTACCACTTTTATAGATCTAAAATAAATTCAATCATAATGTTTTAGATAGCTAATTCAGTTTTGGTAAGCCAAGGAACTACATTTTCTCTCTTGTTCAGCTAACTAAAAAGGCTTCTTTATTTTTAGTGAGTCAAAGGTGTGCGTGCTACTAACAAAAGGAAGTCAAATATGACTCTGCCTCTGCCTCTGGTCTACAAAATTCATTTATTTTTAAATGTTTATATTTCTCATCAAAAAAATGGTAGGTGACTCCCAGGGCAGATTTAGGTAATTGCATTGAATTTTTTGGAGAACAATAACTTTTGCATCAATTGTGTGTTATTCTTGATATATAAAGAAAAAAATGACTTGGAAACCAACTAAGAAAGATTGTGTGACTAAAATAAAGGAAGGATTTATTTCGAACTTTAATAAATGGTACGTTTATATTCTTCCTTATATTTTGCATCCACATAAGCTTTTGCCTTTCATTTATATGTACACATATACCCCTCTTACTAATGTACCCCTCATTTATACACGTGTCTTAATTCTATTGAATTACCCGTTTGATCCTTTTTTTAACCCATAAATCAACTATTTGCCCCATAACCCAATAACCCACCCAATTTTCTCTAAAAAAGACCTAAATTAATTAGGCTTCATGGGTTAATTTAAGTCTTTTTGACAAGTGACATGTAGCTTTTTAGAAGAACAAGAAGCTAATGTCAAACAGTTATGTTACCTGTTGAAGGAATTCATCAAGCAACTTAAGTGCTTTAGCAAGCCAATCCAGAACGATCATTTCGAGTTCTGTCGCTGCTGGAGAAGTTATCCAACTAAAGTCCAACATATTATTCTTGCACTGACCATAATGAATTAGGATTTATGGGTTAATTTGGGTCTTTTAATTAGAATTCCATTTAGAGGAAATTGGGTGGGTTATTGGGTTATGTGGTGGATGGTTGGTTTATTGGTTTAAAAAGGGTGAATCACACATATATATTCTATATTATAAAAATATTTACCATCTATGGAAGCATAATTTTTCTAACTAAATATAATATTTTTTTTATAATTGAAGAAAATTGTGTCGCCTCTTTCTCAGCCCTTTTTTTCTATTCATCCGCTTCTTTTTTTAATTCTTTTTCTTCTTTGTGTCTTTATCTCTCATTATTTATCTTCCTCCTCTCTTTTTAATATTTTTTTATTCCTCTTCTTTAAAATTTTCATTTAATCAACTATTTCAAAAAATATTTTTGCCCTTATTTGATTATTTTTACTCAAAAACACGACCAGAAAAGGAATGGAAAAATTAAATATTTGTACAATATCTTGCTCTCAAATAGAAATTTCAAATCTTTAAAATTATAGGTACAAGAGTTCACCATTAATTGATGGTCATTATAAAACATCAAATTTTGAATTCATTATTTGAATTTTAAGAATTTGTGATTAGTCTGGATTGATTGTTTCAACAAATAATAAAAATAATATAATTTAATTTAGAGTTTATATCTTAATTTTAAAAGGATTTGGTTATGTTTATAATTGATTAAAGGAGAAAATATTAGGTTGAAACTTGAAAAACGTGATGCAACTATATCGCAATTGTATTAAAGTTATATTAGATAATATTTCATAATTGTATTAAAATTATATTAAAATCACGGACAATACCTTTATAATACATATTACAAACTTCACTCTTTTTTTGGTGATATCAATCATAATAATTTAAGTAACACACTTGTAATACATTAACATATGCACAACACATTTGTAATACATATTGCAAACATACTCATGTTCTTAGTGATACAAACCAAAATAATTTATAACATGTGCACAATACATTTGTAATACATATTACAAACATCACCCATGTTTTTAGTGATACAAAACAAAATAACTTATAAGACACATATAATACTTGTTTTATTCATAAATAATACCAGTTTAATTAAGTCTATAGATTATTGTCTTGTCTTTCGTTATTATGTTTTTCATTTATCGTTAATTTTCACTTCTAATTCAACTTTAATATTGTAAAATACACTTTTAATCAAAATTTAATTCATTTGTAGCTTATTATTTGTTACTATTGGATTACTTATTTAATACATTATTATATAAGTGTAAATAACCTAATGCTCTTTCGTGTGCTACATTTTGTATTCATGTTTATTTCGTTTCTAATTCAACTTTAATTTATGCGTAATACATTTTTTATTCAAGTTTAATTCATTTAGCATTTTATTATGTTTCTTCATTTGTTACGGTTAGTTTATTGACTAATTAATTATTGATATAAGTTTTGTTCAATCTATGACTCATTGACTACTCTTTCGATTGCGATTAGTTTGGATAGGTTGTTCATACATAGTTGAAAATATCGTTGGAGTTCATATCTCAATTCTAAGAGTGTTTGATTAAGTTTAGAATTGATTATAGAAAAAATAATTGACTGGAGCTCGAAAAGGATGAAGTCTATGAAATTATATCGCGTTTGTATTAATGTTTTATTAGATATGTTTCACAATTGTATTAAAATCATGTACAATACATCCTTCATGTATAACACATATTGCAAACTCAACTCCCTTCTTAACGATATAAGCTAAAATAGTTTAGGTAACACACTTATAATACATGCAGAATAAACTTTTAATAAATATTGCAAACATCATTCACGTTCTTAGTGATACAAACCAAAAATAATTTATAAAGCACATATAATACATGTTTTATTCATGAATAATACATTTATAATACATATTATACACTTCACTCATTTTTTACTAATACCAACAAGAATAATGTCACGACCCAAAACCGGGGCCGCGACTGGCACCCACATTTACCCTCCTATGTGAGCGAACCAACCCATATAAACCTTAACATTTTAATACAATATCAACAAAAGAAATGCGGAAGACTTAAACTCATTAATAAAACAATTCAAAACTATTATTAATATCCCCAAAATCTGGAAGTCATCATCACAAGAACATCTATCTCAATTCACTAAACTAGGAATGTCTAAGAACAAAAATAACTAAAAAGCTAGTCCATGCCGGAAGTTCAAGGCATCAAGACTTGAAGAAGAAGACCCAGTCCAAGCTAGAAGCATTAGCTCACCCTGAAGATCCGGTGTGACGAAGACTGGCTTGATTTACTGCTGAGTTGAAGTTGACGGAACGTTTGCTGCATTACACAAATAACAAGAAG
>CM064967.1:53047101-53059101 GCA_032847665.1 Solanum chilense
CGCACGACGTATAAAAATACGAGGCATAACAAGTTCTTTAGTTGACATTCCGATGACCTTTCCGGTGGAACGCCGGAAAAGTAGATTTTATTGGAATGAAAGCAAGAGCAAACAAGAGCAAGTCATATAAGAGAAAGTTTGATTTGTGAATTGTGAAGGTTGGTATTATCTAGGTGACAAAATATTTACCTAGGTGGCAAAATATTTAACTAGGTGGCAAAATATTTATCTAGGTGTCGTGCGCGTGTGGACACGGTCGTAGTGAGTGGACAGAAAAGGTGTACGTGTTCGATGAATAAGCAAGTTCAGGGGGGTAAATGAAACAAAATAAAGTTTAGGTGTACACTGAATAAAAAGCTTCAAGTACAGGGGGGTAATGAATACTTTTGCCTTATAGGAAATAATTACTTAGAAAGGTTTTACCATTCAATTTTATTGTAGAAATATAATGGGAAACTAAAATTTTGTATACAATCCCCAGAAAAATTCTTATGTAATCCGCACTTTTTTTTTGTAGTCTGTGGTTACTTTATATTTAATATTGGGCGAGAAGAAGAGTTTATGAGCTCTGATACTATGTATAATCCTCACTTAAAGAATGAAAAAAATTAAGAATTGTATTTATATGTTAAACAGTGAAGTACATCTCTTTATATAGGAGTGAATTGTAGTGTAACGATCGGGTTCTGTCGTTATAAAAAAGCCAACCTGAGAAAATTTTGGATTGAAAAACTTTTTCGTAGTATTTAAATTTATCCCAACCTAGTTCAGATTTGGACAAAATCAGAGTCTTTGAGGTATGGGGAAATATGGTAACAATCGGGTGAATCATTTATGATTTAAATTGCAATACTAGTTAAACAACTCGTTAACGAATTCGTACGACTTGAAAAAATCGAATTCGGGCGAGTAGAATTTCATAAATTGATCTTGGCATGGAAGGTTTTTTGAGTGTCGTGGTTTATTCATGTGTTGTGAAATTGGGGTTTTGGAATTCTCGGAATCGCTTAGTGGTTCAAGAATTCCACCTTGGCTGGCATTTCTGCCGCTCTAGCGAGGATGCTACATCGGGATGAGGGTCGCTATGGCGGGCAAGACGTGACTTAATGTCTTTAATATACCCCTAGATGATATTATTTGACACTTCACAATTTTTAGTGCTAAGGGACGAACCCCAAGAGACTCTTACTCATTCGTTTACCATTCCTGAGGCTAAAAGTAAGCTTTTCACTCCTCATATCCATTTTTAAATCCGTAGAACGTAATAGAAGGGATAAATATTAATGTAGAGAGATTTGTTTATAGATTCTATGGTGGAAACAATCCTATTTTGGATACTTGAGATAATGGGTATGATTTAGGGTTCATAGAATTGTTAGAAATTCGGGTAATTAGGGAATGTGTACTGTTTCTGGTATTGCATTGATTGTTTCTAGACGAAGAACAAGCGGAATAAATCCGAAAAGGGAGGGATCAACATTCTTAGAGTTTCAAGCTTGTTTTGAGGTAGGTGATGGTTGTAATTCTATGATTGTGTGATGTATTCTTGTTATTACTTCATTATAATGCATGTATGTATGCAAATGTTGCGTTGTTGATTCACACTTGTTTTAAATGAGATAGATAAATAATTATATGCCATGAATCACTTTTTGATTGTATGACTTGAAAGAATACTTGTGTTTGTGATTGTGGTGTGTTGATGGATTAGAATGCTGCGTTCCAACATAAATAACTGAGATCAGATTGCCACGTTCTGGCATAAATAAGTGGGATGGAATTGCCACATTCTAGCATAACTAAGTGGATAGGATTGCCACGTTCAGTCAGAAAAATGGGTTCGGATTCCCCGATTCGACATAACTATAGGTTCGGGTACCACGTTCTGGTGCACTAATAGTATGAGTTTGGGTTCTATGAGAGGACTAACTACTTGCGATAAATGTGTATTGTTGAAGCATGTGGTATTCAATATTGTATATGTTTGATATATTACATGGTTATGTTGTTGTATTAACTTGCTTTATGTTGCACTTAGTGGGATAGACGCGTGATCCTACTAGTATACAGTGGTTGTGTACTGATACTACACTTGATCTTATTTTTATTGAGTATATGACATATTCCACGTCTATTCACTGTCCTCACTTAGAAGATTTGTTATCATTACTTTCGAATTCAAGGGTGAGCTAGCATCTTATGGGTTGCTTTGGATTCTTTTGAGTCTATGTCCATATTTCAGACTTAGACTAGTTATTTAGATGTTTTTATGATAGTTGGGATTATGACCCTTTTTGTTTTAGACTTGGTTATTGTTTAGTTGTTTTGGTAAATTGACTTGCACGTTCTAGGTTGTTTACTTCTGCATTTGTTTAGTTTGTTCTTTAGAATCTTTTTTGAAGTTCATGGGAACTTCTTACTTAGTTTATTTAACTTGCTTCCGTAACTTAAATGCCTTAGTTTCTTTTTTGGGTTGTAGTAGTGATTCGTCCCGCAGGATTATTAGTGTGTGTGTCAATCATGACGGTCAGGGTCATGAAAAAGTTGGTATCAAGCCTAGGTTTGTTGTTCTTGATGTACCGAATTGAGTCTAATAGAGTCTCACGGAATAGTTCATGGACGCCTTTACTTTTCGTCGAGAGGATATAGGACTTTATAAAAATCTCTATATTTTCTCATGTCTCCTTTCATGTTATAACTTGTATCCAATTGGTATCTGGGTGATACAAATTGGTATCTAACCTCCTTCACTCTTTTGTACGTTGATGGTTAATAAAAGATTCAACGGTGTTCATCCCGTCGCTCCCATCAATGATCCAGCTCAAGAACCTACAACGAGAAGTCGTGGTTGAGGCAGGGGTAGAGGAAGATCAAGGGGTAGAGGTCGTTGAAGAGTAGCGACTACTGGGAATGAGGCTTTGATTTAAAATGTTCTTATAAATAAGAACCCTTCTACGAATAATGAGGAGATAGAAGAGGATATTAATGTTGGAGATGTTGAGGAAGTTGGACAAGAGGAAGAGTTGCCAACATAGACTACAATTCTTCATCTTTTGGATCCAGCGCAACAGATCACGTTGTTCTTGAAGGGTTTGGTTAGTCCTAGAATGATCCCTATTGTCCAATCAACTCAGTCTCCCGCCAATCCTCCTACTACTAGCACTTCTCCTAATGTGAGTTGAACATGAGGTAACGATGTTTTTTTATGACTGGAAATGAGCATGACATGTGTTATACCTCCTTTTAAATAGAGGTAAAAACGTGTACACCATATTAGTGATTTCCAAATTATTAAGTAATGTAAGAAGTTGCCACCTAATTAATTAGGTGAATTAGGACACAAAAATATTTAAAAAAGTAATAAAAAACTTGACTTCAATTAAGGTCTACTTATCTTAAGTGATTCTAAGTAATGGTTCTAAATTATATTGAAGGAAACATGTAAGGCATCCTTTAAGATCTGTTAAAATTGGTTAAACAGCCAAACTTTCGTTAATTAATTTTAAAAGAAAGATGAGTGCGAAAAGATTTAGTGATGTAATAACCAAGTTCCAAAACATCTTCTTAAAACTTGAAATCAAAGGATCATGTTAAATTTGAGAAAAAATCTAAACTTTGTGGATAAGTTGATTTATTGTGACTTGATGTCGGCATAACGGCTGAAAGTTGATGACAAACAAACTTAGGGCAAGCTACATTTCTTTAAATGATCATACCATTATCCAGTAGTTGTTGGATTTCTTCTTCCAAACAATGACACTCATTGGTAGTGTGACCTAACATGCCTGAATGGGAAGTACATTATTTGGCTGGGTTAGAAAGATGCAAAAAAAATTTCACAAGGCTTTGATTGAGAAATTCCAGATGATCTCAATCTTAGAATATGAATAAGATTCGTTTACTCAAAGGGGTGAAAGTTTGTGTTCTTCCCAATTCAGGCCCTAGTGGAGGAACATTTGGTGCTTCAGTGAAAAATGTCTTCCCTTTGTCCCTAGGTTGTGCCTCACTCAAAAAATAATTTTCCAAAGTTGATATTGCTAATTTTTTTGGGAGTTATGCTCTTTAATTCCATCTGGAGACTTTATATATTTCCTTTTCAAGAAACCACACCCTTTAGGAAACCTATTAGGAGACCCATATTGTTTAATAAAATCTTTGGCCATATTTATCCCAGATGTCACGATCCAACCCACCGGGCCGTGCGGCTACTCACTATAACACCTAAGTACGAGAACCCTCATACCCTGAGAACTAGATAACATTTAAAATCTAAAGAAAATGAAGGCAAGTTAAGGAAATTTAAGAAAATAAATATATTACAGGGTAATTCTTTATTATGACATCTTATTCATGCACTAGGCAAAACATTTTTAGTAACATGACAACCCCAAGGATCTAGTCTAACAAGTACAAGAGCTACTAAGAATTATAACAGGATAACAGTTTAATAAAAGGACATATCTCCCACCATGCAGAAGGAAGAGTCGAAGCTGCTAGACGATTTATTCATCTTCACCTAATCAAAAATCACCAATCCTCCATCCAAACTATGTCAAAAAGACATAGCAAGAGTAGTATCAGTACAACCACACGTACTAGTAGGTATCATCTGTCAACCTGATGCCCACCTCATATGATATGTACACAATAATAAAAGATCATTTCTGGACCCCTCGCTTCTCCACCCTTAGACATTACTTAGGCCACCTTCCAATTACCACCTATCTCTTTCTTACAAGGTTACAACCAAAATATGCTAACCACCTAGTATACTACAAGTACCACTACCACACTTAAGGTTCTAATAGATCATAACTTAGACATACTAACCACTTTGTATAGTACGAGTAACACTACCACACTTAAGATTCCAATAGATCATAGCTTAAACATTCTATCTGCATTGTGCCAGTAGGAATAATCCTTCCGCAGTGGCACAGGCGGGACTAGAACCTGGCTAAGGTTTTTCTGGCAATTTATTTTTACTTTTAAAATTTTTTCTAGGTCTCTATTTTCGCTATCCTGCCAAGCTTCTTACTTTCCCCACTAAGTAATAAGATGTTATAAGTTAACATCCCTATGATAAACCTAGAAACTACAACATGCATACTTTTGTAATGATCCAATCGTAATTTTACTCATATTAACTTCAGACAGTCCACATGGTGTCCTACATTAGATTACTCATCCAAATGTATTCCTCCACTTCAACAATGATTCAAGCTATCAAAATACTTCCATACATAGATACATCATTGAATACATGGTACACAATAGTAAATAAATATGATAACAAGCGCACATTTCAATTAGTTACAAACAACAACAAGCACACATTCACTATTTACCAGACAAAACACGCATGCAATTTCAGCTTATTAATTAGCAAATCTCATAGATAACCCTTTATGATCATCCATGCTAGTTATAGCCCCTCCAATTAACTTGTCGGTAACAGTCAGTCATATCAACAATGTTAGTCGTCACCGTCAACATACCAATTGGAATCAGGAGATACCAATTGGACTTAACCCATACCACAAGCAACGCTTCACACAAAAGGAGTAAAAAATTAAACGACTTCCTAAACTCTTGTAGATTAGATGTGGATGTCAATACACCAATACCCAAGAGTCTAGTAAAAATTTTGCTCTTGTACGAGTAGACCGATAACCTAGGCTCTGCTAGCAATTTGTCACGACCCAACCGACTGGGCCATGCAGGCACTCACTCTAACACCTATGTAGGAGAACCCTCATACCCCGACAACTAAAAATGTGAAATCTAAAGAAAATGATGGAAAGTCAAGGAAATTTAAGAAAATCGACATATTGTAGGGTAAATCTGATTATGACCTGTAATTATGCATTAGTAAAAAGATTAGTAACTTGACAACCCCAAGGATCTAATGTAACAGGTACAAGAGCTACTAAGAATTACAACAGGATAACAATTTAATAAAATGACACAGCTCCACCATGCAGAAGGAACAGTCTAAGCTTCTGGGGGATTTGTTCGTCTTCACCTCATGAAACATTATCAATCCTGCATCTAGACTATGTCAAAAAGACATTGCAAGAGTAGTATCAGTACAACCACACGTAATGGTCGGCATCATCGGTCAATCCTACACCCATCTTATAAGATATGAATAAAATGACAAAAGATGTTGTCTGGACCCCTCGCTTCTCCACCCTTAGCCTTTACTAAGGAAACCTTCCAATTACCACCCATCTCTTTCTTATGATGTTACAACCTAAATACGCTAAAGAACTTGTATACTATAAGTACCGCTGCCACACTTAAGGTTCCAATAAATCATAACTTAAACATACTAACCACTTTGTATACTACAAGTAACACTACCACACTTAAGAATCCAATATATCATAACTTAAACATACTAACCACATTGTATACTACGCGTAACACTACCACACTCAAGATTCCAATATAGCATAACTTAAACATACTAATCGCATTATATACTACATGTCACACTAAGAATCCAATAGATCATAACTTAAAAATACTAACCGCATTGTAGACTACACGTAACACTACCACATTCAAGATTCCAATAGAGCATAACTTAAACACACTAACCGCATTGTATACTACTTCTAACACTACCACACTTAAGATTCCAATAGATCATAGCTTAAACCCTCAACACTTAGATAGATATATACACCTCACGAAATAAAGCATATCATATTTCATGATACACACGTTATCACAAGTAGTTAACCCTTTTCATTGGACCCAAAGTCAAATTGTTAGCATGTCGGAACAAGGCCATTCGATTCGAGTTTTATGATTGAACGTGGCAACCGATCCTATTTAGAGTGTCGGAATGTAGCATCCCATCCTAGTAAGTATGCCTGAACGTGGCAACCGGATCCAAGTTAGAGTGCCGAAACGTGTCACACATCACAATAACACACAAAATCACACATTCAAGTAATAATTTCATCATATCAATATCCCCATATCTCTTTTCAATATCTAATACCATTGTTGCAATATGCACACATATACAAGTATCATAGAAGCAAAACACGTGTATATCACCCCATAACATAATCACATGCATCACCTAGTGACATACTTAATTACATATGGGTTCCCTCGATTTCTCCTTACTAAATTAGACAAGTCCAAATGCTAGTTCTTCATCACAAGATTCGTTACTAGTTTTCTTTACCCTGAAGACAACTCTGTGTCACCATTATACCATAGCCTAACAAGAAATCCATTCAAAATAACACAAATTACAAACCTCGGCCAATTACCGTCTCAACAACACTAACCCCATAAACATTGAATTATAGCAATTTTCCATGGAATTTACTCAGTGCACGAAGGTCTAAACATACCTCATATTGTTAATTTATATATTACATGGTAAGCATGTATTTATAACTACTAACCTACCTGGGCGCCAAGCAATTTGTACGAAGTTTTGATTTTGTTTCGAGCTTTTCCGAATTCGCTATGGTGAATTTAACAAAGATTTTTCAAGATTCTTCCATCCTCATGCTAGAAAGCTCCCTCTTCTCCTTTTCCACCTTGAAATAAATTTTATGGGGTTTCTATGGTAATTTACGACCTATTATGGTATTTTAAAAAGATGGAAAAATAATAATTTCTCGTAAACTCAGATTATGCCTTGCTAATCCCACTGCCTTGGGGTAAGTTCCCGCAGTAGCGCTGCTGCGTCAGCAATAGCTACCCTGCTGTGCCGGGACAGAGTCCAAAATTATGTGAATTTTTCTCTTCTCAAGTAACGACAATTCGGGTCGTTACACAAGAGAACCATTTACTTGTGTCTTGGTTTTCATATCACATCAAGGCTGGCCCTGTAAGTGTCCCAACATAAAGTATCATATTAAACTCATTGGCTTGAGCTATGCTTGATAACCAATCAATATGCCTTCAGGTGGTTCTCGGGAAGATCTGTCCTATCATATATTGAAATTTCAACAAGGTTACAAGGTGTCTCGTTCTCCTTTTCCATCTTAGCAAGATTAGGCCCAAGTTAAGAAGAAAGCTCATTTGTGAAGGAAATTTTTTTGTCTTGATATTAAAATATCTTCCACCATTTGTTCCATCTTTGCTTGTTTCACTCAAATTCTCAAATGTCTCATTCTTTGAAAGTGGATGCATGTTTTGAAAGCACTGAGCATTACAATGAAACTTGGGATATGTCGTGGTACGAATAAAAGACTATCCCTCTAGATCTTTATCAGATGAGTCCTTAAGATCATGATTCACAGTGTCTTCACTAGAGGAGTTCTTGAGATCAACTATCATTTTCTTAATGCCGTCAATTTCTTGTTCCATTTTTGCACCTTTTCCCTCAAGCTTAGAAAATTTTATCCTCGTATGACTCGACTTCTTCACAGTTCAACTCTTCTTCAATCAAGTCGATCACAACTCGGTCGACCATGTCAACCTTGCATTTTTTAGTCCCTTCGATGATTAACTTAAGTTAGCTTGTAAGCACGAAGTAAGAATGCAAAAGGTCAAGAGTAGAGCAGTTAAAAATAAATGGGATCTAGTCCTATAAGGGATACAGTTTAATAAAATAAATTAGCAGTAAATCAAATTTGACAAAAAATCTCGAGATTAAGGAAAATATGGTTAATCGAGCACACAAGAGTTGGAATTGATCAATTGGAAGGTTGAATGACCTTAAGCTCTATTTTTAGTATTGATGGATTTTTTTTTAAAAATATCGAGGATGAAAGTAGTTTAAAACAATTAGCGAAAAACAAGATTTCTCCAGGATTTGCATGCCAAAACATGAAATTAGTGCGTGAAAAAGATGACACAACTATTTTTATTTGAAGAAATATTACACTCGATGGACAAAAATTGAACAAATATCGACAAGTATTATTTGGTAGGTCGCGCGAGCAACAAATGACATTAAACTGAAAGAATTTGAAAGCGGGAGCAAAAGCTACATAACGTAATAAAGAATCTTTGCCGTTATAAATATAGGATTATACCGGTAAATGAGGGACTTGAAGCTCGAGAATGTATAGATTGATAAAAGTGAATTTCGGCACGAGTCTATAAAACTTTGAAGTGTTAAGGGGAAGAAATATCACACCTAATTTTGAACAACTATGACAATTTTAAAAAGTAGGAAGAAAACTGTTAAAGCAAGTAACAAACATAAATATCGAGACAAATCAATGGAAGAAAACAAACATTTTAAAATATTTAAAGGAAGTAAGTGAGTTTTGTAAAATATTATCTAAGAAATTTTTCGAACAAGGTCATATAAAATTTGTGCAAGCTTAGGATGATTATGAGTATAATCAATGCTTTAGAAGTGTAAAAATGCACCAAGCAAGAAAGATTAATTTAAAAATAAAAAATTTAGGAACATGACATAAGAATTTGTAAAAATTCAACATGTATCAATTGAATAATAAAATAAGATAATTTCCTTGTGAAAAAAAAAAACAAAAAAACAAAGATGATGTTAGTAATAATGAATCATAATCATGTCTCAAATAAATTCATATAACTCAATAGCAAGTGAGCGAGTAAATCTATAAAGCACGACAAGTATATCATATAATGGGTCCTAATATATAGGAGACCTCTTTATGCCAGAGGTAGGCCTATTGCGTATTTGAAAAATAGATGTGCCAAAATATGTCTTTCATTGGTATTTGATTAATTAAACGAATCTATTCCCAAAATTAGATGTTAAATAGTCTTAAGCTTTATAACATATCAAGAAAAATAAAAATAGAACTCTCCATCACTTCTACTCATGTTCGACTCATGACATGTTTGTGATTTAAACAGGCCAAAAATTGACTTCATCGTCATTTGCATCACAAAAGTGTTAGTAATACACTCGCTCACAAAGTATAATTAATTTGGAACAAACGATTCATATTTTGGCACAACTATATTTCAAATAATGCACACATAAATGATAAGAGTCACTCGTGGTCGTAAACCCACTTGGACATTTGAATAAAGTTGACTAATAAATTTAATATGTCAGGGGTATTAAGTCTATTAGGCTAATATGATGCATGTACTGTAAAAGGTGTTCGTTTAGATCTATCTTGGGTTGATTCAGAGTGGTTTACTAGACAGAAGGTTTTTGAGTGGACAATTCGAGTGAAAAGGCTATGCGGTCACACGAAAAAAGATTTGGACACCCGCAAATGCCAAGTCTCCTAAATCTGTGATCTTGAAAGAAATTTATAGATGCGCCAACAAACATCACATGTACTTATGATTGTGTGAATTTTTCAGAATTCGAGGAAGTATGAACGGAATGAGAATTTATATTAACCAGTAACAATTAAACAATTTATCTAAATTAGTAAAAATAAACAGTTCATATCACACAAACATGATGAAACATTTATGCAATTAAAATAAGACAAACAATAAAAACAACAACCAAATGCTATAAACCTTAATTATTAACCTAAGTCTGTTATGGTTTAGAACTTAAAGTACCCAGTGAAGTCGCCAAGTTGTTATACCTCATTTTAACTCAAGGTCAGAACATGTACAACATATTGTGATTTTCAAATGATTAACTAACTTAGAAGTCGCCACCTAATTAATTACGATGAAGTAGGACACCTAAATATTTAATAAAGTAATACTAAAATTGACTTCAATCAATGTCTACTTAACTTGAGTGATTCTAAGTAAGGGTTCTATACTATCCTAAAGGAAAGGTGTAAGGCATCTTTTAAGATTTGTTAAAAGATGTTAACCAGTCAAACTTAGGTTGATTAATTTTAAAATAAATATGATTGCAAAAATATTTAGTGATGTTATAAGTAAATTGTAAAACATTTGCTTAAAACTTGAAATCAAAAGATCATGGGAAAACACACAAGTACCCCCCAGCCTATGGTCAAAATCTTAGACACACACTTATACTATACTAAGGTTCTATTACCTCCTGAACTTATTTTATAAAATTTTTTTTACCCCTTTTTGACCTATGTGACACTATCTTGTAGGTACAACTCGTGTTGATAGTTTTAACTAATTCTTAAACATAATATAGATAACTTAAATAAAAACATTAGTACATCAAAAATATTTTGAGTTTTTTATTAGTATTTTTTTTGGCAAATGAGACAAAATCTTATAAAAAGCTAGATGAAACTAATCTATTGATGACCAAAATAACTAATCCCAAAAATCAACCAAAAATTAAAAGGTGTTACAAAAGTACATATTTATTTTTTTAAAAAAAGGACTTAAAAGCAATCATAAATTATAATATTTTGAGAAGCAGGAGACACAAAATGGAAAAGAGGATGCCCACTTTCAAATAGGGTGATGGTAGTGTGTAACGACCTGTTTAGTCGTTTTGAGCAGCAGATTTTATTTCTGGAAAAACTGGCTGAGACGACGGATACCACGACAGACCGTCATGGGCACGACGGACCGTCGAGGGTGTATCATCCCAGAACACTTAGAATTTTGAAATTGGGGTACTAAAATCGACTCTCTGTAATCTGTGACGGACCTGCAGGACGGACCGTCAGAGCTACGACGAACCGTCGTGAGGCCCCGTTCCAAAACACTTTAACTCTTGAGAATTTGGTACAGGGAACGATTCTCTGAACATCGTGACGGAAGTGCAGGACGGACCGTCACAGAATCCTTAGAGAAAAATGGAGTTCTAATATGTTGCGACGACCTGTATGACGGACCGTTGCAGGCACGACGGGCCGTCACTGGTTGCGAAAATCCCAGGCTGGGTCGGATTTCTTTACACGTTTTAAGGGACGTTTTGTACTATTCCTGCTTTAATTATAAAGTTAGAGGGTTAATGTTAATAAGTCTAATTACTTGGGGGTTAAAAGAGGTAACCTTAAGTTAATTAGTGGAGTATTATTGTCATCTTTTACACTTAATTATATGTTACTTAGGGTAAAAGAAAGAGGGTTTTGAATAAGAAAAAGAGAAAGAACAGAGAGAGAGAGAGGA
>CM064967.1:53059201-53091843 GCA_032847665.1 Solanum chilense
TTAACAAAGTGAATTAGGGTTTCTTTCAAGATTTGGGATTCAATAGCTTCATCATGCTTATTTTATCACAATCACATAATCATATTCATGCAAGCATACAATTAAACATATATAAGAGTTTACAATACTACCAATACATATCATTCGCTATTAAGAGTTTACTACGAATAGTATCAAAACCATAACCTACCTCCACTGAAGAATTTTGATCAAGCAAGCAATTTCCCAAGGCTTTGTTCTTCTTCTCGTTTCTCCTCTCTCGATCGATCCTCTCTCTTTCTCTTGTTCTTTCTATTTTTCTTATTCAAACCCTCTTTCTTTTACCCTAATTAGCATATAATTAAGTATAAAAGATGAGGAATTAACCCACTAATTAACTCAAGGTTATCTCTTTTAACCCCCAAGAATTTGAGTTATTAATGTTAACCCACGAAATTTATAATTATAGCAGGAATAGTCCAAAACGCCCTTTTAAAACTTAACCAGAAATCCGACCCAGCCTGGGATTACGCAACCTGTGACGGCCCGTCGTGCCTGCGACGGTCCGTCATGCAGGTTCTTCAGAGACTCAATTTCCTTAAAGAGTCTGTGACGGTCCGTCGTACCTACGACGGTCCGTCCTGCACTTCTGTCACGACGTTTAGAGAATCGTTCCCTGTACCAAATTCTCAAGAGTTGAAGTGTTTTGAAACGGGGGCTCACGATGGTTCGTCGTTCCTGTGACGGTTTGTCCTGCAGGTCCGTCACAGAGTTCAGAGAGTCGATTTCAGTACTCAAATTTCAGAATTCCTAAGTGTTTTGGAACGAGACACCCTCGACGGTCCGTCGTGACCATGACGGTCCGTCGTCTCAGCCAGTTTTTCCAGAAATAAAATCTGCTGCTCAAACGACTAAACAGGTCGTTACATTCCCTCAACAATGTATCGAATTTCAATATCCTTTGTAGCAGTGTCGATCTCAAGCTATGATAAAATCAATGTTTTCAGATCCACAAATGAAATGAAATGGCCAACAACAATTCCATCAACCTTGTAACCTTCATAATTAACATCGCTTACCCAAATTCCAGAATACCGCAGCAGAATTGAGATATTCATCTTCTAACCTATTTTTTTTATTTCTTAGAATGCAGATCAACTTTATCAGTAATAAATTTGATTTATGAGGCTACTCTGATTTCAAATTTGAATTTACTAATCAGTTACACAAGCTGTCGAGCGTTAAATACGTGATTACAGTTAATAATAACAAAAATCATGTCATATCTTCCTAATTAGCCGCAACAGATGACAATTAAGATGTATCACAAGTAATGTATCCCGTGCTTATCAGGGTGTATCCCGCAAACTTCATTTTTAAGGGATTTTTCGTAAATTCAATACTAAAAGGGATAAAAGGTTATTTTGTATTTATAATATGTGGTTCCTATAATTTATACATACAAAATTCATATTTGTATGCTATAGAAAAGTTTGCATAATTGCGCTACATAGCAAATATAGAAACTGTATAATTCGCTATACATATACAGTTGAAGCAAATTGTATAAAACGAAGTGTATAAAACAAGAAAGAGAAAGACACTTGCGCAGAGAACTGTATAAAAATGAAGTGTATAAAACAAATTGAATTATTATAAGTGTATAAAACGATTATATTTAATTTGAATTTTTATAAAATGAGAAAGAGTGAAAGACAAAAGATACTTGACAAGGAATATACAATTGAATCGAATTGTATAAAATGAGAAAGAGAGAAATTAGATACAATTTGAAAATTGTATAAAACGAGAAAGAGAGAGACAAAATAAACTGGGCAGAAAAGTATTTTTATTGTTTAATTATAAGTTTATAGGACGGCAATATATGTACTTGCATGTGTATATACAATTTTCTCACGCTTTATATAAACAGAAGCGCAATTTATACATTTTGCTTTTGTTTGTATAAGTGAGAAAGGCAAGGGTGGCAAGCGAGATCTGGAAGAGTGGCGAGCAAGATCTGGAAGAGGGGAGAGAACGGAACAAAAATATATACAATTTTCTTTGCTTTATACAGTTAGAAACATTATATACTTGTGTTTGTATAAAAAGTGAGGACGCGAGCGAGAGATTGGAGGAGAGTGGCTTGCGAGATATTTGGGAGGGAGACGCCTAGCAATTTTTTTGCAAACATGAGCAAAAGATTGGAGGAGAGTAGCGAGCGACATATTTGGGAGAGAGGCGCCTAGCAATTTTTTTACAAACGTTTGCTATGAAGCACAATTAAATCAAACCATAACTACTCCATTTGTTTTAGATTATTAGTTTACTATATGTATATACAATTTTCCCTTAAAAATAAGATAGCACTAACTTCTAGCTACTATAACTCAACTGCTAACAAACTAAAGGGATTCTTCTGTGTTTATTCAATCAACTATCATATGTTAAAAGACTATTAATTAAAATACTAACGAATGAATAAAGGAAAATAATAACATCCAGTGAAAAATTCAGAAATTTTATTTAGGGCGTTTAAGAAATATATATATAAATAATTTGTGATCTATATACTTTTTGCATAATTTTTGCTATGTATATATATTAGTATACATACCCGTGCATTGCGCGGTCAATATTAAAGAAATTATTTATAGGAAACTGTTGTATTATTTGTTTTGAGTATATTAAATATAATTATTTTAATTAAAAAAATATGTAATGGTGCTATATACTTTTATCACTAAATTATAATGTATTAATACATATTTTGATCTTAATTTATAACATAATTATAGTAAATTAGGATAAATTAATATCGATCATTGAGTATGAATACTACATGTTCTTTAAATGTGAATGTTAAAGAAAATATAACTATTTTTATCGAAGTTTTTAAGCAAAAAAAATCTTCATATCCTTAGGATAATTTTTTATATTATTGTCTATTCATTTAAATAAAATTATCAATATGTTGTTAATCAAAATTTGTAATTGCATTTCCCAGCTATTGCTTAAGTTCATTATGATTTAAATTTTTTAATAAAATAAAACTCTATCAAACTTATTAATACGTCAACCTAGCTAATCAAGAACCAACGAAATTTCATAGATATAACTTTATTTGATTAACAATAAAGAGGACTTCATCTTTCTGATATTTTTTATTAGAATATTGGACATTGAACGAAAAAATATCAAAGATTTTAAATAGAATTTATCGCAACAATTAAACAAGTTGTATCAAATTTAATTTGAAAGAATAAAAAATATTTTGGTCCAGTTCTCTATCAACCAACAATTTAAAATAAGTGTTTATCAGAATTGAATCGATGGTTACTGATATTTATCGATAAGCATAAAGTAGATATCATGATTAAAATAATAATAATGCGTAAAATTCCATATACTTGAAGGAAAGTTGAGAATTTTAAAAAAATAAGTGATTTTAGAAATGTTAAATTGTGGGAGTACTGTATTGAAAAGTTGAATATCCTTATATTTTAATTTATTTATTCATAAAATCGAACTCCTTTTTTAGTTTTAAGTTTTAGTATGTAAAAATAAAATTTGTTTTGGTGGGTTACAAATTCTCTTTTAAAACATATTTAATGTTATATTAAATATATCAGTGTATTATAGTTTTTTGCCTCTTATATTATAGATTAGATAATAATATTAACAATATTAAATATAAATTTTATACTAAAGACATAGATTAGTTAAAATTGTACTTCAAAGAAAATTAAATAAATTGGCGGTTCTTTATATTTTGGTATTTGTGACTATAGTGCAGATTTCATTCCCTCTTTGTTTGTTTTTAAAATAAAAACATATAATGTTTAAAAAGAAGTAAAAAAAAAACGTGTGTGTTATGGTGCAAAATTATTTTGTTTTTTAAAAAGTAACTATTTATTTATACTTCATAGTTTTTGTCTCTCATATAATATATTTTGAAAATAAATTCGTTATAGTGTTATCACATATAGTTTTGCCACTCCTAGTATATATATAGACAAATTTTAGAATAAACAAACTACATATTCTTATAGGAAAGTAAAAAATGTGAAAGAATAAACAACTTTACACTTTATAAAAATATGATTGGATAATATCTGATTGACCTGTGAAAAACATATAATTGTTGAGCACATAATAAAATTTCAACTATTATCATCCCATCAACTATTCTTTTAGGTTCAAAATTAGTTACCAACAACTAGTTTCTTATTTGCTAAAAAAACCTTCATTTAAAAAAATTATAGCTATCAATCACATTCAAATTATAGATGACTAAACAGAATGTTAGTCTTACAACTTTGACGTTTCTACTTACAAGTTTGAGGTTTCTACATAGATAGTCATATTTTATAACGTGAAAATTAATAATTTATTATTATATAAATTATAAATTAGTTAATTAAATACTAAATGTCATAATATAGATTAAAGATGATATTTAATCATCTCAATTACATCTACTTCACATTGTAATATGTTATTTAGTCTAATAAGTATCTACAATCTTAGTTGCAAAGCATAAATAAAATAAAAATTGAATTATCAATTTTTCATTCAAAACACAAACAAAATGGTCATTAAAATTTAAAATCAATAATATTTCAAGTCCATCCCTAGGTAATATATATTGAGAAACTGAAGAGAAAGTTATCTAGTTATCATGAACTTAATCAAATTATATTTGAATCTTCGATAAAATTATTCGTGCAATACTGATAAAATTTAAAAAAAAAATCAAAAAAAAGTAAGAGATACAATATATTATGAAGTATAATAAATTATGCAAGTATGCGATGTCTTTGCCTTTTCCTATTCATAAAGTCATCCCCAAAAGGAATGCATTTTAAATCATAAGGAATGTAAACAACATATCAAGTACATTTAAGCATTACTATACTTATCCTAATTATTGTTAGTAATACTATTAATTTATTAAATTATGATTTGAGGTTAAAAAATAAATTCAAAAAAGAAGAAGAAGACACAAAAAGAAAATCTCTATCTTATTGTCACATCCTAGAAATGGGCGTGATAATACTCGTCTTATCCCATCAAGACAAGTTAGCCTAAAACTCAACTATTACAATAAAATGCGGAAAGTTTACTATCAACTTAAATTACCCCCAAAACCTTGTTGTAACGTGTACAAGCCTCTGAAGTATTACAATTGAATTAAAAAACAAATAAGTCTCATATGACCTTGTTTCTACAGTAGAATAAAATCATAAATAGGAATAGGAAGGTCTGCTGAGATGACAAACAACTACCTCTCAAATCTCCAAGAAGATAAAAAAAGGAAGAGAACATATCACAAATATCTGGGCTAGTAACCTACAAAAAATTTGTAGAAGCAAGGGGTGAGTACCAAACCACACGGTACACAACAAGTAAACCTCTAAACACAAGCTAAGGGATGAAATACGGGTACTCCTACCACCCCAACCGAACCTCCACAACTACAACCTGCATAAAAATCAGCCCAACCTAACAACTCACAGTTTACAATACACATAGTTCAACAACAACACTTGGACAAATTACATATCCTTAACAACAACACATTGACAATTGCATATCTTCCACAACAGGCTCAATATTCATCAGTCACAAGTATTACAAAAAGACACTCACAAGATCAACAACACACAAAATAAAGTTCACCAATAATAAATAAGTTCAATGTAATGAAATGCTATGTCAAGTATAGTGATGCATGTCTGACCTGATGTACACATCTGCTGTCTCTTAGTCCGAGACCCACGGGGGACATATCTGTCGATGCATGTGTTGCGGCGCACGACATGACCCTCAATAATAGTAATCATCGCGGTACACGATACATTTCTTGAAATATAGTATCACGACTGGAATGTGGACTCCAGACGAGACCGGCGTCGTTGACCTCTCAGAGGTCGCAGACAAGCCTACTTACGTCATTCTTACTTTACATAGGTTAATTTTGGCAGAAAATTTGAAACTTTTTGTTTCTTAACATACTTAGAAAAAAATTCTCATTAATACGTAATTGTTCACCATCAACCATCTAACATGAAGAGATAAGCAACTTAAAGAAATAATTCAATTCTTATTAAGTGTATAATTGCCAAAATGGCACAAATACATAGTCTGAATAAAAACTGGAAAGTTATGCTACTGGAACATGCTCCACTAGCTCAACTCTAAAACTAAGCTAGAATATAGAACAACAGCATCCTCGAAAGCATGAGGACCTACCAAAACCGGATGACTACTGAACGTTCGGATAACTGCAGCAATGATCCTGTAGCTCTATCGTCCAAATGTGCCTGCACCTAAAATAGTAGAGTTTGTATAGGGTTAGTACACACTTGTACTAAGTATGGGTATATGCAAGCATACCCTACGGACAAGCATGAGAAATAATAGCTCTTTTCTAACAACATGATTTTTGGAAGTCAAGTCAGTGGACTTTCCAAATTAAGATTAGGAAAGTTTCCGAATTTGGATTAGGAAAGTCAATGAACTTTCCAAATTTTGATTAGGAAAGTCAGTGAGCTTTCAAGATTCGGAATAGGAAAGTTATGCCATGAGAATAACATACATCATCATACTTTTCACATTTGCACACAACATATAACATTTACACATAGCACATATCATATAGCATACAACACATTTTGCATGTAGCACATAACTTCTTTAATATCTTTCACTCATATGCCATGGGACCTTAGAATCATGGACTTATCATTAAGACATCCCAGAAATTAGGGCTCAATAGATGGGACCTCAACTAGGGAGTCTTCATTAGAAAACACAGAGTCTGCTTCGTTCATTCATACGTACTCCATGTTATTTCATTCATAGGCAGTGTAAACACCAGCTATACCTAGGATGTAGTTTAAGACTTTCATTAGGTTCGTTGTGTGATGACCAAGAATGACCTAATGTCATTACTTGAACCTAACTCACCTTTTGATTATGATAATCCTAACACCTTTGGTATCATTAATTTCAATATGTGCATCATTTGAGGCTGTCCTCATTCATGCATTGGAAACTTTAACTTTAACTGACATAGATCATGTGAGCATCATGAAATCCAGTGTCTCCCCTACACTAAAAAGAGGTCGAATAACCTGCCAAAATGACCTAAAACATGCTATCGTACATGGGAATTTAACCCCGCCAGATCCCTATATTGGTTGTATAGGTTCGAAGACTAGGAGATATAAGGAAACCCATACCCGGCAAGCCGGACAATCTCATCTCATGAGAGTTGCGCGGACCTCTGCCCTTCCCTAAGGAAGGCATCACCGCTCATAGCTAGCCTATCGGTGCTCAGTATAAAGTTCCATTTCATTAATCTCATACATCATGTAAGCTGACTTCTGGTATGAGGACATCATATCTCATTAGATGATTTCTCATCTCATCATTAGTATTCAGTGTGTTAAGCTCAATACCTTCATTAGAGTATTCATAGAGACTGGTCTCTTAATTATCTTACACTTTCATAGGTGAGTACATTTTTGTAACATTTACTTAGGCTCATTTGAGATTGTTCTCATCATTTACATTTCTTCTCATCTCATGTTGTTACCGCATTCATTAACATTAGCACTTTTCTTTTCATAGCTATTCACCTCTTATTATGTGAATGTTCATTTAACCATATGCCAATGCACTTGGACATTTAGTCTGTTTCACACCCTTACTTAACCCTTCTAGGGTTCCATCATTTCATTATTCATTTCATCATTTCATTGTTCATCTCATCATATGCCAATGCACTTGGCCATTTAGTGTATCTTACACTCATACTTAACCCTTCTAGGATTCATCATTTATTTACATACATCTTAGGTTCACTTTTTACTTTTGAACATATATTAGACTTATGAGTCTATACACACAAGACATAGGGCTTCATTCATAGTTCGTTAAGTGATTCGTACATTTCTAAGATTATGTAGTACAAGACTTATGTACCTTGTATATATGTCAAGATCTTGATTTCGATCTAAGTAGGTGGCCTTATGCTTGGATATTTTGATCACGTATGACTTATGTATCAATACGAAAGTTTGGAAAAGGAAACCCAAGTTCAAATCACTTGGATAACATTTACATTTTTCATTGATTTTATTTTTAATCTCCATGACATTGGGACTCAAGATTGAACCCCAACATTAACATTATACCTTTAATTTTCTACTTAGTTTACCTCTTAAATTGGCCGAAGGGTTGTGGGTTTGAACCCCTACAACATATTCCATTTTATTCTTTAATTTTCGCTAGGGCATTGGGAGGTTGCGGGTTCGAACCCCCAAAGACTCCTTATTTTAATTTTATAATTAAGTTCATTAGGCTAGGCATTTTGGCAGTGAGGTTGTGGGATCGAGCCTCCACAGCCTCACTTTGTTTTCTTATTTAATTTTGTCATTCTCATTTCCAACCTTGAGGTCGTGGGTTCGATTCTCACACCTCACATTTTTTCTCTTTACTTTCTCTGCCTTCACTCGCTACCTGGAGGTCGTGGGTTCGATTCCCACGCCTCCTATTTATTTATTTATTTTAATTCTTGTTCTCTTTCAACTAACCCAGCAGGGCCAATTTCGATTCCCCCAGCCCCCCTTTTCTTTCCATTTCTCGCAAAATGCAGTAGCAAAAGGGTGAGGTCACATGTTTGAATCCTGGTGGCCTCACCTCTTTTAAATGTATTAAATTTCCAGATTTCACCCCCCTTTTTGAATGAAATTTAAAGTACACTAAGCTGAAAATTTATTGATAATTTTTAGCTTGCTTTTATCAACCTTTTCATGTTAGTTTCTTAGGGCATTTCACCAAGCATTTAGTGCATTGTTAGGCATAGTTTAGTAGTTACATTAGTCAAGTGTTTTCATTCAAAATTTGTAACTTCACACACCATATGAACATCACATTGTGCACAACTTTAGCACATAAAATACAAGAATTAACATTCCTTTACACGTCCCAGAATAGTTACTACTTCACTGCCACACGTTGCACACACACATCATCTTTTTCACATGATTTCGAACAACATAATCATTATTCACACAATTTCGAACATGCATTTCATCCCTACTTTGTACCAGCAAACATACCCAACCTAAAGTGCAATGGGCGCTAGTGACAGGGATATGCAAAAGGGGGAACAATCCTAGTTTTTGGAATGAATATCTTGAATATTAAGGGGTCTGTTGGGAAAGGGACCAAAAGGAAAGAAAC
The DNA here is from genome assembly GCA_032847665.1 of Solanum chilense. NCBI lineage: Eukaryota > Viridiplantae > Streptophyta > Magnoliopsida > Solanales > Solanaceae > Solanum > Solanum chilense. The sequence continues at coordinate 53,068,436 of CM064967.1, forward strand.
CCATACCTTAATTGATGTTCAAACGATAAATTTGCTGCCCAAAAACCTCTCCAAAATCAGTCCAAGCTTCCTCAACGTCCACACCACTCGACGGACAACTTCTCTTTGCCTTAACATTTTTGGTTAGTTTGTTTTTATTAAAATTTCATGTGAGTTATTCAAGTGTGAAGAACTCTTAGTATTACTTCTGTTCTTTGTTGTTTTTGGCAGAAACCAACGTGAGAGAGAATTATGAAACGTGAGAGAGAGATCGTGAGAGAGTAATCTAATAATACGAGTTTTAGTTTGGGAATTAGTCAAACTAGGACTCCTTATTAATTTAAATAAAAACCTGATTTAATTAGCTTATTGAAAGGACCATTATGCCCTTAAAAATCATATTATAAACATTAATTAAATCACCAACTTGTTGCTTATAATGGGGCTCAAATCCGGGTAGAGTGGCCCGTGAGAAATGGAACGTTTAGGGTCAACCTGAGCCTAATTGGTTCTTTAATTAAATTAACTAATTAATTAATTAATTCTTTAGGGTAATTAAGATATTACCCTTGGCCTAAAAAAGACTATTTTACCCCTGGGCCCTCAAAAATTAAGATTTCTTCTTTTTAAGTCTGGTAAAGACTCCTTCGATTAAATCTTCGTTTTTGAGAGCCTTACTTGGTTGGTTCAAACCTTTACAATCTCAACTAACTCCCCAAATTAGTTGTCTTGGTCGTAGTAAGTGTTCTGAGGTTTGGTTCTACGTGCATCAATCCGTGTGAACCTTGGTCTAATCGCAAGCATTCTTGACACCTTAAGTATTTATCTTATTCATTTTTAGGGTTGTTACATTATCCCCCCATTAGGAATATTCGTCAAAGAATGACACTATCACTACATATCGTAATGACAATCGGTTCGTAACATAATCACTATGCACAGTCACGCAATAACAACAAAATACGGAGAGATAATGAAACATAGACTTAAGAGTAGGAAGTCTAACCTCAAGAGCTTAAAATATGAGGGTATCGGGATCTCATGTCGGCCTCAGCCTCCCACGTAGCACCCTTAACAAGATATTTTCTCCACAATAACTTCACTATGGAAATCTCCTTGTTCCTCAGCCGCTTGACCTGTCTGTCTAATATCTCAACAGGTACTTGATCATAAGACAAGTCTTCATTGACCCCCAAACCTTCCACATGTAGAATCGATGCTGGATCACCTAGGCACTTCTTTAACATAGAGACATGAAAGACTGGATGGACAGAAGCTTGCTCCGCAGGCAATGCTGACTCATAGGCCAACTCACCCACATGCTGTAGGATCTCATATGGGACAACATACCTCGGACTCAGCTTCTCTTTTCTACCAAATATCATCACCCCTTTCATAGGTGATATCTTCAAGCAAACTTGGTCACCAACATCAAATTCTAAGGGCTGCTTTCTGTTGTTCGCGTATGAATTCTTGTCGGCTATAAGCAGTAGCCAACCTATCCCTAATAACTTAGCCTTCTCTAAGGCATCATGAATGATCTATGGACCCAAAATGTATGAATCTGCAACCTCGAACCACCCAATTGGAGATATACACCTCCTACCATACAGTGCCTCAAATGGTGCCATCACAATGATGGAGTGATAGCTGTTATTATACGAGAACTCTATCAAAGGCAGATGGTCATCCCAGCTACCTCTGAAGTCAATCACACACGCTCTCAACATGTCCTCCAATGTCTGAGTGGTGCACTCTGCCTGCCCATCAGTCCGAGGATGAAAGGTAGTACTAAGCTTCACCTGCGTGCCCAAGCTTTTCTGGAAAGATCTCCAGAAATGTGAAGTAAGCTGAGCTCCTCTATCTAAAATTACAGACAAAGGAATCCCATGCCACCTCACAATATCATCAATATAAAGTCTCGCATAATCCTCGGCTCTATAGGTAGACTTCACAGGGATAAAGTGAGCAGACTTATCCAATCTCTCCACAATAACCCATATGGAGTCATGCTGCCTCCTAGTCCTCGGGAGACCAACCACGAAGTCCATATTAATGGCCTCCCACTTCCAAGTCAAAACCTCAATAATCTGAGTCAGATCACCAGGCTTAAGATGCACTGCCTTAACCTGCTGACAATTAGGACACTTAGCCACATATTCTGCAATGTCCTTCTTCATGCCATCCCACCAATAGATCTGCTTAAGATCATGATACATTTTGGTGGAATCTATATGTATGGAATATCTGGAACCATGGGCCTCTGCAACAATTCTAGTCCGCAAATCATCCACATATGGTACACACAGCCTGTCCTGGTATCTAAGTATCCAATCACCTCCCAAAGCGAAAGAGTCATTCATTTTTAACAACATTGAGTCCTTCAGCTCCATCAACACATGATCAAGATAAATAATGATGTTCTTAGCTTGAAATTGATACGCTCAAACTTACTTCTCAAATAAGAAGTAAAGCGGCCGTGTCAAGTAAATAACCCAACTAGTGAGGTTGGGATCATTCCCATGAGGAAAATAGTTTAGACTTAACTTCAATCTATTATTACTATTGTTCAGTCAATTACTTCCTTGGAAAACAAAAATGATAAAAGGGGGGGGGGGTTCTATTTCTAAATAAATGAAAATAACTAGCGAAATTGAAGGAGGCAACTAACAGCTTCAAATGTTGGAGTTTAATCAATTAATAAAAGTAACTAGGATTTACGTGTTTCCCACAGGTTCATAACTTGATAATTCTAACTATAACAATTCTTTCATAGTATCTTGCATGCAAAGTGATAAGTTATGTATTTCTAAATCCTTGGTCCGGCATCTAGAAAATTTCACTCCGCACCTTGGTCCGGCTACGTGTGTTGCTGTACTAACCCTTATCTTTACCTCTTATTAAGCATCACATTAGATATTTGACTAAGTTGTTACCTCGTACCAATCAATACTAGCCTATTAGATAGTATGCACTAAATCTATGTTGATAATTCTTTTCCTATTATCTACCTCCTTGGTCCGGCAAGTTGCATTAAGGCGAGTTCTAACGTTCGCCATCCATTAAAAAGAGTTCTAAGTGAAAGAATTATCAATACATGCAAGACACTATTCTAGAATTGTTAATTTAGTTAGGTTTTACCTCATTATTCGTCTATGGTTCCCAGAACCCTAGTTATGGAGTTTAGTTACCCATATTCATAATCACAATATTCAAATATATGATATAAAAATTCATGCACTTACTTCAATGAGAAAGAGTAAAATCCGAAAGTTCACTTGATTAATCAGCAAAAGTCACCAACAATCAATTACAAAAGTCTCAAAATATTCAAGAATCTCAAAATAATCAAGAATCTCACAAAGAGTCTAAAAAATAATCAAGAGTCCAACCCTAAAAATGAACTTTTTCAAATTACTTATAAAAAATAAAAAAAAAACTAATTAAATAAGGACTCTATTTGCTAGAAATTTGTCAAAACGCGGCTGGATCGACGAACCTCGCGATGGATCTTCGTGGTCACAACAGACCGTCATGGACTCCGTCATCCCATGTTTGTGCAAATTCTTCTGCTTCTCTCTTCATTACCCTCGACGGCAGGTATGATGATCGTCACAGGCACAATGGACCGTCGAGGGTCTCCATTCCATAACACTTGAACTCTTGGAATTTGGGTACTGGGACTACTTTTTTGATCTTCATGACGAACCAGCCAGACGGACCGTCATGGCTACGACGGTCCATCACGCTTTCTGTAACCCCACACTTGGTCAGACTTCTCCATCTTCCTTCAGCAGATGCACTACGATGCCACGTACAGACCGTCACGAGCATGATGGACAGTCAGAAGCTCCGTAGGTGGTACTTTTCTGTATTTCTTGCTCAAAAACCTCCACATTCATCTTGTAGACAGATTTCCTGCAAATAAAGAGAAACATACATAAAAATTAGCATAAAAAGGCTTTTAGACACACTAAACTTAAGGAAAAATTATTAACAATACTGTGAAACCATGGTATATCAACACCCTCAACTTAAATTCGTTGTTTGTACTCAAGCGACGCACTATGACTCAATACAAAATCTTTGTACAATAGTATCCATGTTTTATCCTTCGCAATCATTTGGCTATCCATCCCGATCAATCTCATCATATTTATGCATGCTATCACTATTAGGCTTGAATTATGTGGAATCAGATTATGACACAGACTCACCATGCACTAACACCTATCCTCTTCAATTTCTGACCGAGGTGCTAATATTTTCTGTACTGCAACTAGTGTCCTCACTTCAAAACAAAAACCTCATTTTTCACACAATGATTTCAGTTTGAGTATAAGGATAAATTTTCAACACTCACTTTCAGAACAATTTCACACTCATTCGTACATATCGCCATAAGCTTGCCCTTATTTTCACTGCTTTAAGTTCGCTATACAACTCTTAGGATCACGATAGGACTTTCTTAGCTTGTAACATAGGCTCAGGGTCAGGTAGGGTATATTTAGGTATACTTTAGTGACTTTTTGCCTTCTTTGACATATCGACTAAACATACAATTTTCTATCATTTTATTTTGCCCAGTTTCTTATATTCTTTCACCTTGCTATTTTCCCTTTTTTTCTTCATTTGTGTAAGTGACTCTCTTCTTTTCTTGCTTGTATTTCTTGTATATTTTTTTTCTTTACTTTTCTTTCAACTAATTTTTTTGAGTCACTTTACTTTTGTTCTTTCTCTATCTTTGTTCTTTCAACCCCACTTTCCAGAGCATTCCTCATAATAGCCACTCTCAACTCATGACTTCGCCATGAGTCAAAGTACACAATACCCAAATTTGGGTCAGAGCCATAAAAAGGTTGTTTACTGCATTAGCCACCCTCAACTTATGCTTTTGGCATAAGCTGAGGTGTATATATCCAAGGAGGGCCCAGGGCCAACACATTATTCTTAGAAAAGATCAGTTAGGGTGAGAAAGAAAGGTCTCGTTTAAGCTCAAATCATTTGGATCAAAGAAGGATAAATTTCATTTGGTTTTCTTTTATTTAGGCTAAAAATGGGCTATATTGAATAAGAGCCTATGATCCTTTCCTAATTGTCTATTACAGCTTACTTTTAGCTGAACTAACCATACAAGTTCTAGCTCAGTACAAATACTGGACTATCCAAATATTTCTCACACTCACTTGACATCTCATTACTATACCAGATTATCAGACACCTAGTTCGAATTTTAGACTTAGGGTCATGCAGTGGTGTACCTCTATGTCATGCTTAGAGACATACATTTATCAATTACTATGCCTAGTCATACATCATTTTCCATTTTATTAGGATATCATTTTAGCCATCATGCTTCAGATTTAATCTATGTACACAAGATATAGACATGCCAGTTCAAGGGAAAAAATAATGAGTCTCTTGGGGAAAAAGAACATAGGCAAGAAAACCCCAAAAGAGAATAGTGAATTGAGCTACTCAGACTTAACCCTAGCACTCACTTAATATTTACCCCACCCCTAATAAAAAGGCATGCAATTGTCCCCAATGCATAAAAAAATTTGAAATACAAGAGTGGTAGGTGAAGCAAACCCGGGGCACAAAGCACCGACAATCAGCACGGACCGTTGTGATTATGACGGTCCGTCGTTGATGTGTCGTGGGACATTTAAGAAAAAAAATAGAGACCCTTAGGAGAGGGGTCTCTGACCGTCATGACGGTTATGAAGGATGGACCGTCGAGAGTATGACAGTCTGTCATAGATGTCCGTTGGAGGACACTTAGAAAACATGAGAGACCCTTAGGAATAGGGTCTCTGACAACCAGAACGATTGTGCAGGACGGACCGTCGTGGGAACGATGGTGCGATGTGTCCGTTGGTGACTATTGCAGAGTGATTTTCAACAGAATTTCCTGGTGATGTGCCTGCAAATTTTAAAGCAATTAGTAGAAAATGATACCATTACTACAAAGAAAAACTATAAGTATTGGGTTACCTCCTAACAAGCGCCTGATTTAACGTCGCGGCATGACTGAGGACACTTGATTACTCAGCCCTCATCAAGATGGTATGCCTCTATCACTTCATTCACCGATGCAGTATGCCCAAAATAGAGTTTTATTCTTTCTCCATTCACCTTAAACCGCACTCCCTCCTTGGTTTTTAACTCAACTGCTCCATGAGGGAATACTTGGGTAATCAAGTAAGGGCCAGTTTGTTTGGACTTTAGCTTGCCCGGAAGCAAATGCAACCTAGAACTGTCTAAAAGCACCAAATCCCAAACCATAAACTCTCGTTTTTCACTTTTTAGTTCGTTATCCTTCTTCATCTTTTCTTTGTGGGATATGAAAGATACCGATTGGAGCTCACCACTCTGCCTTATGGACCTACAAATGTTGAAGGTTGCTTCTTCATTGTTCAACAGAAATTTCATCTGCCCCTTTTCCATATCAACTAAGGCTCTACCTGTAGCAAAGAATGGCCTCCCAAGAATAATAGGCACTTCAAAATCCACTTCACAATCTAGAATAACAAAATCTGCCGGAAACATGAACGACTCCACTTTTACTAGCACATCGTGAAGTATCCCTATAGGCCTTTTCACTGTTCGATCATCCATCAGTAGCCGCATCGCAGTGGGCTTTGGGTCACCCAAACCCAACTTCTTATAAATTGAGAGGAGCATGAAATTTATGCTTGCCCCAAGATAACATAATGCTTTCTCAAAATGTAATGACCCGACTGTACAAGGAATAGTGAATGCACCCGGATCTTCTTTCTTTTGTACGAGAGATCTTGTAGCAATAGTACTAAAATGCTGCATTCTATCATCATCCTCGAAAGTGACTGATCTTTTCTTTGTAACCAGATCTTTCATAAACTTGGAATAACCGGACATTTGTTCTAGAGCTTCTACCAAAGGGACATTGATAGAAATATTCTTCAGCATTGTTATAAAACATCGATGTTTACCATCCTCGGTCTTTTTCACTAATCTCTGAGGAAAGGGTGGTGGTGGTCTAGGCATGTGAATTACCTTTATAGGGACTTCTGCATCTTTTCCAGTTCTATCTTCTGCTTCACCACTACCCTCTACCACCTTATCATTATCCTTTCTCACCTTTTCCTCATTAGACGGCATAGGTGGGTCAATGGTTTTCTTACCACCCCGAGTAGTGATTGCCATGCAGTGTGCATCTTTTTTCAGATTTCAGACAGTGTTGCTTGGAAGGGTGCTCGGTTTCTGTGTGTTCACAGTCGCAGATACTTGGGCCATTTGCAACTCAATCTGCTTAATCGATATTGCATGTGTATCAACTTTTTGCCCAATAACCGCTAAATCACTCCTTAACTCTTTAATGTGTTCATCACTAGCATCGAACCTTCTCATCATTTTGTGTAACATATCCTCAACTTGCGCCATACTATCTCCACCATCCCTAGGAGTAACTTCACGATTTTGAGGAGGGACATAGGGCCCATTCCTATCATTTCTGTTATTGTAGTTACCTCTGTTAAAGTTGTTGTCGCGGTTGTAGTTTCCATCTCGGGCATAATGACCCTCAGGGTTATAGTTACCATAGATCCGACCTTGGTTCCCTTAAACTTGGCGCCAATTATCCTGATTTGAGCCTTGCGCACTCGGTCGGAAACCCCCCGTCTACACATTTACTGCATAGGAATCCTCCTTATAATAGCATTCATCATTAGGTGGTGGTGGTTTAGACAAGTAGTTAACTGCATTTATCTTTTCTGCACACCCAGTGATATGTTTTAATACACACCCAAGCCCAGTTCTCATTTGTGCCATTTCTTCATGAATCTCATCTGTGGCTGGGTTGTGAGTGGACTGCACTGCGAAGGTATTTCTCCTAGTATCTGTCTTCCTAGTACTCCAAGCTTTATTGTTCCGGGAGATTTTCTCTAATTTTTCAGCAATCTCAGCATAAAGACACTCCCCATAAGATCCACCTGCTATAGTCTCCAACACCGCTTTATTATTATCATCCTGTCCCCCATAGAAGTATTCCTTCAGTGACTCATCATCTATACGGTGATTTGGGGAGCTTCTCAAGAACGAGGTGAATCTTTCCCAAGAACTACTAACTGACTCTCTTGGTAGTTCCACAAAGTTGTTCACTCTGTCTTTGTGGTTTAGTTTCTTGGATACCGGGTAGTAGCGTGCTAAGAAAACATCCCTTAGTTGGTTCCAAGTGAAAATTGAGTTATACTGGAGCTCAGTGAACCATAGAGCAGCCTCTCCCGTCAGTGAGAGAGGAAACACTCTTAGTCCTATTACATCCAAGTCCAAGTCAGGCCTCCCTACACAACTTTTACACACTTCCCTAACCTTAGCTATATGGGCATGTGGATCCTCAGAAGGTAGCCTTGAAAACAAACCTCTGGCAGTGAGCATTTGCATCAGGCTACTAGTTGCCACAAAGGTGTGTCTTGGTGGTAGAGGGGGCAAGACAAGTGATCCATCGGAGTCTGCTATAATTTCATAGCCTCTGTAGTATTCTTGGGGCCGTGGAGCGGGATTTTGTCCCCTCTGTTGGTGTTCACCCGGAGCATCGGGTAACAACTGACCATGAACATCAGCCGGAGCTGGGATGTTATGGTTTTTATCATCATCATTAATTCCTAAGTTTCGATTCATGTTGCGTAGTGTATGCTCTAACGCGTGATAGTAGGGAAACAATGGTTCTATTCCTCTCCGTGTATTTGACATACAGGGAAGATGGTTATGCAAGAATAAAAAACAATAAAACAAAGTAAAATCAAGAAATTATCAACTAAACTATAGTAATAAGTTAAAGTTAATCTAAAAGCTACTTTCACCGACAACGGCGCCAAAATTTGATACGCTCAAACTTACTTCTCAAATAAGAAGTAAAGCGGTCGTGTAAAGTAAATAACCCAACTAGTGAGGTTGGGATCGTTCCCACGAGGAAAATAGTTTAGACTTAACTTCAATCTATTAATCCTATTGTTCAGTCAATTACTTATTTGGAAAACAAAAATGATACAAGGGGGGTTTTCTATTTCTAAATAAATGAAAATAACTAGCGAAATTGAAGGAGGCAACTAACAGCTTCAAATGTTGGAGTTTAATCAATTAATAAAAGTAACTAGGGTTTACGTGTTCCCCACAAGTTCATAACTTGATAATTCTAACTATAACAATTTTTTCCTAGTTTCTTCAATGCAAAGTGATAAGTTATGTATTTCTAAATCCTTGGTCTGGCATCTAGAAAATTTCACTCCGCACCTTGGTCCAGCTACGTGTGTTGCTATACTAACCCTTATCTTTACCTCATATTAAGCATCGTATTCGATATTTGACTAAGTTGTTACCTCGTACCAATCAATACTAGCCTATTAGATAGTATGCACTAAATCTATGTTGATAATTCTTGTCCTATTATCTACCTCCTTGGTCCTGCAAGTAGTATTAAGGCGAGTTCTAACGTAGGCCATCCGTTAAAAAGAGTTCTAAGCGAAAGAATTATCAATACATGAAAGACACTATTCTAGAATTGTTATTTTAGTTAGATTTTACCTCATTATTCGCCTATGGTTCCCAGAACCTTAGTTATGGAGTTTATTTACCTATATTCATAATCACAATATTCAAATATATGATATAAAAATTCATGCACTTACTTCAATGAGAAAGAGTAAGATCCGAAAAATCACTTGATTAATCAGCAAAAGTCACCAACAATCAATTACAAAAGTCTCAAAATATTCAAGAATCTCAAAATAATAAAGAATCTCACAAAGAGTCTAAAAAATAATCAAGAGTCCAACCCCAAAAACGAGGTTTTTCGAACTATTCATAAAAAATAAAAACCTAATTAAATAAGGACTCTATTTGCTGGAAATTTGTCAAAAAGCGGCTGGATCGACAGACCTCGCGACGGATCATCGTGGTCACGACGGACCGTCATGGACTCCGTCATCCCATACTTGTGCAAATTCTTCTGCTTCTCTCTTTATTACCCTCGACGGAAGGTATAACTGATCGTCACAGGCACAACGGACCTTCGAGGGTCTCCATTATAAAAACACTTGAACTCTTGGAATTTGGGTACTGGGACTACTTCTCTGATCTTCATGACGAACCAGTACGACGGACCGTCATGGCTACAACGGTCCGTCACGCTTTCCGTAACCCCACACTTGGTCAGACTTCCCCATCTTCCTTCACCCGTTGCACTACGAGGCCACCTACGGACCATCACAAGTTTCGTAGGTGGTGATTTTATGTATTTCTTGCTCAAAAACCTCCGCATTCATCTTTTAGACAGATTTCCTACAAATAAAGAGAAACTTGCATGAAAATTAGCACAAAAAGGCTTTTGGACACACTAAGCTTAAGGAAAAATTATTAATAATACGATGAAACCACGGTATATCAGAAATTAGAAACAATGACAACATGAATTAGGTGTTAAACAAAATAAATTATAATTTTAAAAAGTGATATGTCATTAGACAAAGGGCATAATTTGACAACAATTAAAAAATGTAAACAAAGCAATATGAAAAACACAAAGTCATTACTAATGAACTATTTGATCATCTAAAACTAGGGGTTGGGCATTCGGTATTTCGGTTCGGGTTCAGTTTTATTTCTCGTTTTTTTTGGTTTTCGGTTTTTGTAAATTGTGGACCGAATACCGAACAGAAATATTTCGGTTCGGTTTTGTTATTTCAATTTTTTTAGTGGGCCTACTTACTTGGGCTTTTAAAAATTTACAAATTTTTTTGTTTGATTTTCAGCTTAATGGTCTAAAAATAGTTATATCAAAAAGTCTTTTACTTTTTAATTTTTTATTTAAAATTATAATATTTATTATTTAATATTAATAATTAATATAATATAAAAATATATATAATATAATATATTTCGGTAAACCAAAATATCGAATTACACAAAATTACATACCATAAACCGAACGGAAATAACAAAATTATAAAAACATATACCGAATATCGAACCAAAAACCGAAAAAGCAAAATCAAAATACCAAAAAAATTTGGTTTAATACGGTGTTTCGGTTTTCCGGTGTTTATGCCCAGCCCTATCTAAAACAAAAATATCAACAACTTAATATGTAGTAACTTAACAAAAACATCCAACTTAATAATTAGAAATAAATAAATAAATAAAACTATATAAACCTCAAACAATAATGAGCGGATGAACGTAACACTAATAGTAATAAATAATAATTATCAGAGAAAGCTAAAAGTGATGTATACACTAAGATGAGAAGCAAAAGTAAAACACTGACCTGACAAGATAATAAATAAGGGATAAATTTCGAACAACAAGAGGTCTAAAGCTATATCAAAACTAATGTAAACATTTAACATTATTCATCAATTATAAAATGTTAGTGAAACAATTATATTTAAACATAATTACTATTAATGACCACAATGATAAGAAACAGACAAATACAACTATGGATAAAAGGCCTAGAACAGTAAGCAAAACGCAATAAAAAAATGACAAAAATAGAAACAAAGGGAAAAAAGATTTGTGATACCGACTAAGTTTCAGATTGTTGATGGTAGTTTCGTGGTTGCTCGGCGGAGCTCGATGTTTTGAAACTGCTGACATCTTCTTCGTTCATCATAGTTGCTTCGAGAGCTCGGAGTTTTGTTGAGGCTCAAACACCTGCAAAACAAAGAAATAGTGAAAGGGGTGAACAAAAATAGAACTGGTTGATCTTTTTTTATGTTATTGTTGGACGATCTGTGTGGGGTTTCTAGTTCTTGGTTTGGGGCTGAAATTTGGTGGCTTTTTGTGGTTGTTTCGGTAGTTGTTTGTTAATGGATTCAGGTGGTGGGTCTTGGCATCGTTGCCAATTGTCGGAGCTTTGGTGGTGTGGATGATATTGTTTTTCCGATTTGGAGCTCATCAGAAATGGAGAAAGGGAGGAAAACTCGTGTGGTTTCACCGAAAAAGAGAGAAAATCGCAAATGGAAGGGCTGTGGGTTATTGGAGGTTGAGGAATGGAGGACTAAGGGTGGTTTGATGGTGTTTCAATGATGATTTCTGTCGAAAAAGGAGAAAATAGATTGGGTTCTAGTTGGTAGTGGCAGAGGGAGAAAAATGGGAGTGTGAAAAATTAGGGCTTTTCTTTTTTAAAATTGTTTCTCCAATTGTCAAAAAATTATTATCCACACCTCCTATTTCGACTTAATTATTTTTTAAATAGAAAATTGATAGACAATGGGCCTAGTCATGGGCTAAAGATTGAGGCCCAAAAATTATTGTCGGTAAAAAGATATCTGTATATGCAAATTATATCGTATTTTGAACAATTTTTTAGTGAAAATATCAAAATTAATATTAACTGATGCAACAAATAAAAATGAATATTAAAAAAATATAATGAACGTAACTAATGACATGTAAAAAACGTAATTTTAAAATCAACAAAAAAAAACAATTTTAATAAATAAAGATAGTTAATAAATAAATTAAAATTATATATAAAAACTCTTTTTAAACTATTAAATAAATAAAACTTAAAAATTATGAATTTCAAAAATCTTAGGCCAAAATTGTGTGTCAGCAGCTGTCTTTTCGTTGGATATGATTGATGAAACAAATCGTGGACAACGAAAATTGACAAATCCAATTTTGGTCGAACACATGAACCTTTTGTAAAATGATTTATTTTAAGGATATGATTTTGAATGTATGTCCATCGGTAGGACGAGTGAAAAAAGATGATGACCCATCAATAGAACTTTAATGTACATCCGTTGGTTGGACGAATGAAAAAGATGATGATTCATCAACAGGATTTTGAATGTATGTCCATCGGTAGGATGAATGACAAAAGATTATCCTTTGTAGGATTTTGAATGTATGTCCATCGGTAGGACGAATGAAAAGATTATTCATCGGTAGGATTTTGAATATATGTCCATCGGTAGGACGAATGAAAAGATTATCCATCGGTACGATTTTGAATGTATGTCCATCGGTAGGATGAATGAAAAGGTTATCCATCGGTAGGACAAAATGCAAATATCTTTCAACGCAAGTTTCCACCGACTTGAACGTAAGATAGGGTGCACATCCTTCACCACTGAATAGTTGCGACTTAAATGCAAATATCTTCCAACGCAAATTTTCACTGACTTGAACGTAGAAAAGATAGGATGCACATCCTTCACCTCCGAATAGATGCGACTTAAATGCAATGACCCTCTTGGCGAATAAAAAATGCACTGACCCTTAGGTAAATTAAAAATGCATGATCTTTTGTCAAATAAAAAATGCAATGGCCCTCTTGGATAATAAAAATGCAATGACCTTCTCGTAAAAAAATGCAATGTCCCTCTCGATAAATGAAAATTGCATGAGTTTTTGTTAAAAAAATGCATTGCCTATCTTAGCAAATAAAACAAAAAATATAATTAAAATGCAAATGATGGATGACCCAATGATTTTCCACTGTTACGAGGTGGATGGCTCAATGATTGTCCAAGTGTAACGAGGTGGATGACTCGATGATTATCCAGTGTAATATTATGGATACCTCAGGAATTGTCCATTATAGCAAGGACGGTGGCTCGATGATTGTCCACTCTAATGAAGTGGATGACTTGATGATTGTCCACTGTAATAAGGTGATGGCTCGGGGATTTTCCATCGTAACGAGGTGGATGTCTCGATGATTGAATAACTTTAACGAGGTGGATGACTCGATGATTGTCCACTGTAATGAGGTGGATGGCTCGGGGATTGTCCACTATAACAAGGTGGATGGATCGATGATTTTCCAAGTGTAATGAGGTGGATGACTCGAGGTTTGTCAACTGTAATGAGGTGGGCTCGAGGATTGTCCACTGTAACGAGGAGGATGTCTCGATGATTGTCCAACTGTAACGAGGTAAATGAATTGATGATTGTCTTGAAAGTTTCAGTGCCTCAATGCTTTCACCTGAATCTGTACTTGAAAAGAAACAATTAGTAGAAACAATGTCGCCTTATCTAGCGACTTAGTCAAGAAACCTTGAGAAAAGATTCTTTAAAACAGAATATGTACAAAAGTCTGACAACTTTAACACATGTGAGCAATCAACATTTTAGTTTTGACCCATTTATGTTTATTGTGACTTAAGGTTTATTGAGGATTTGTACGAGTACCTACTGGCTTGCCATGAAAAAGATGAAGATTTGCACGTTGACGTTGAGCTTTAAGCGCTAAATGATCTTTGAAGTTGCTATCAAGCTTCTTGCAGTATTTATCATAATTTTGAGATCTTCCTCAAAAATTTTGTCCCAGTTAGAATTTTCGGAGAATCTCAAAATGATCTTCAATCTCGACTTGTTGGAGATAACACCATTATTGTGAATTTTTGAGATATTTTCAAAATTCTGTCCCAATTTTTATTGGAAGGAGAAATAATAATCACACTGGGTATATGATAGAGGCTTCGTGGCGCCAACATATCCTGTTGAGCCAGGAATAAGGTCAAATATAGTTCCAATTTTCACGGATGTATACTGCAAAGAATCTGCGACACAATCATCAGTATAAAATGCACAATATGAACATGATAAAATAGAAAAATAATATTCCATGTAATATTTAAAACATAGAGATAAAAAACATGCCACATTTTTGGGACGGACAACCCTATGAAGTAAAATGAGACTCACATATACAAGATAACCTATCGACACCTTTTATAATAAACAACTAAAAAAACAATTTCCCATTTTTGTAAAAAAAAATGGAAAAACTCTAAAAAAAAGTTTAAAAAAATTAGAGAGTACGTGCTTCCTTACCTTTTTTTTTTGAAAAAAAATAAAGAATGTGACCAGATAGTCAAATCTTAACTACAATTGGTATCAACAATTAGGATTTCAGGTAAATCTCTCATTCTCTTTTTTTTTAAGATTGAATTTAAGGTAATTCCTACAGCTTCAGGTGGTGCCTCAAATATACTTAAGGATCAACAAGATCTGTTCATCTTGCTTCAAACAAAGGTTTGAATTGTATCAATCCTCATGTTTTAAGTGCCCTCGTGACAAAGAATGGTCCTATTTCACACATATTTGAAACATTTTTCAAAGTGCACTCACATTCACACTCCCAAGAATGTTCAATGCACACAACTGTGATACCATCGCTTGACCCTTATGTAAATGTCCACTAATGTGAGAACATTTGAAATGAGATCAGTAGGGCTTGTCAATGGCTTGTAACGTAGGCTTAGGGATGGATAGAACATTTATTTGGGATAAAACTGATTGAATTCCTCCTTGAGCGTCATACAGAATTTGTGCTCTTAATGATTGGTACGCCTTTGGCATTAGATCCTCTTCATTGCTCTACCCCCTTCAACTTCTTTTGAATTCTCATTTTTTGACGCTTTTTCCTTCTTCTTTTTTTCTTTCTTTGTTTCGACTTCTTTTGAGTTGTCATTTTTGGGAGATTTTCCCTTCTTCTCTGTTTTTTTCCTTTTTGTTTTGACTTCTTTTGAGTCCTTATTTCTTGGAGATTTTCTTTTATTTCACCTCTTTATTGTAATTTTTTTTCCTTTTTTGTTGGAGTTTGTTTTCCTCACCTTTCATTGACCATGTAAGGGTATATTTTGCGTTTTTTTATTTCTTTCACAATTTCTTTCTTCCTTTCTTTTTTTCTCTCTAGAAGTCTTTGCTTCCTTGATTTGGGAGACTCAATATCTTTGCTTTTGAAATTTCAAGCATGGATCTCCTGTTATAATTTGCAATTCTTGGTGCACTCAAGAAGGTTGGGCCAAGAGAGGATGGTGCTTGTAAGCACTCAAAAGGGTAGTGGTTAAGATATGGTTGTCCAAACAAAGGTTTCAAGCTCAAAGTGGGAAAACTAAAAATTAATGTAATTTGGTAGGCTTTGAAAGGCACATTCAGATACAATCCTTTCTCAAACCAAACATTACTCACGATTTTGCCTCGAAAAACATTCATGTCAATTTGTAGATCAACAGTGCAATACAGTTGAACTTTGATCAAAATCTCACCACAGAATGCAAATGAAGCATAGGGTTGATTTTATTCTTATCTCGATTGCATGCAAGAGAATTTTCAAGCATCACAAAAGTACAGATAAGAGGTACCACAAGAATCTATAGTTTACCACAAAATCAGTCTTTTCCATCATATCAAATATATTTACATGCTCTTAATTGCATATATCCCAACCGAGTTGAAGACATGACTCTTACATTATGTATAAGTTATTTTATTTTTGAAAGAATGATTGTCGAACCCAAGAAGGGCTGCCTATGTATCTCATTAAGATGAGAATTAGGTGTGCATAGTTCATGCAGATATGACTTTGAAAATATTAAAAAACTATTTTATTTTTACTTTTTTTGGAAAAATTAATATCGAACTCAATAAAGGTTGCCTACGTATCTCACCAAAATGAGAATCAGGTTCGCGTAGTTCTTTCAGATAAGGCGTATAATAATTTAAAGTTTTACAGAAACTCAAAGAAATTTCCATATCTTGCGCCACTAAAATTTGTAGTAATGAAGTGTTTTTCGACCCCCTTTTTTTCTGCACCAATATGTTTTGTATCCACTTAGGTATCAATCATTGTATTGCCTATTAAATGTGGTTATCATCTTATACTTTTTTACAGGAACCACGTGTCTTCTCTGAATGTCGCTTGAACTGTGTCTTCTCTCAATTTTCACGAGATTCAGAGATTATTATGACAATTCCGAACTATATGGTCTTCCTGAAAAAATATGAGAAATGTGTGAAAGGAAGACCATAATAATTAAAAATTAAAATAAAGAAATATAACTTCATAGTCAAGGACTCCCCTGATTTGTGTTTTGACTTGATATTGATGTCTTGTGAAATACAAACGCTGAGATTTCGTGAGTCTTCTTTTCCATTGCGACTTTGGATGAACAATGATTTTCAAATTCTGACGTAAATCAACCTCTACCTTAAAAGAAAGAAAAACAGAAAAGGTAAAAGTTTTAGCTTGTGTCCATGATGAGCAATGCAAATACCACAACAAGAATTAATTAATACATAAGCACTATTTTTAATGAAAGACAAACTTAATTATATCACATAGCAAACAAATAATTATTACGCGTCCTATACAAATATATGACTCTTTTATGCCGAGGGTGGGACTATCAATGTGAAGGATGTTTTACACCATTTGACAACTTTTCAATGTACCCCAAAACACTTAGTACAAATTTATGAAAAATTCAAATATGATTACAAAATAAAGAAGAAAATAAAGGATACAAATAATCAGTCTCACGCAGGAGAATAGTCATAAACTAAGCCTTTGTGGAAGATACTTCTTCCGGAACTTGTTGTCATCTTCGATTGCCAACACTTCTGGATGGAATGATAGCTTGTGAAAAATCGGATTTGACAAAAACATACTATTAAAATAATCCTCTAATCGGATGGACAATGGTTTATCAAATGTCGTATACTTCCTTCAATACCGACAGAGAGTTTTTTCATTGTCCAATTTTAACAAATAAAATATTTAAACTTAAATTTAAATTTCGATCTTTTAAAATGGGAAGGCCTTCAGAACCGACAAAGATTTTTCTTTTCATCGGCCAATCTTAACTTCATAACAATTTATAAGACAAATGATGAAAAATTAAAGGAAACAAACATTAAAATAATAAACTAAGTAAAACTTGAACAGCAGAAAATTTTCAACATAATAACAAGAATCAATTTAACATCAACAATAATAAAAAAAAGTAGCAATATCAAGCGGTCAACGAAAGATCGAAATAATTAAAAGCACACGATGTAGGCAATTAAATAAATATTATGTTAAAAATTCGTGACTGTCGAAAACTAATAGAAACTATACAATTTATATATACTTTTTTTAGAAAAAAAATATCACGCAAAAGTGACCAAACATTAATTAATGATGATAGAATTGGAACAGCCTATATAATAATCGCACTTAATTAAAAAACTACCTAAAACTCTAAAAGAGTTACAGTGAAAAAGATGTGGCAAATTTTAACAAATAAAATATGCAAACTTAAATTTAAATTTTCGTCTTTTAAAATGGAAAGACCTCCAAAATCGACGGAGAATTTTTTCACTGGCCATTTACAAAACACAACATATATAAACTAAAAAATCCGTCTTTTAATCATTGAAAAGGCCTCCAAAACCGACGGATAGTTTTTCATTAGCCATTTTAACAAGTAGATAATATAAACGTAATTAAATTTCCGTCTTTTAAAATGTGGAGGCCTCTAAACCCGATGGAGAGATTTTTCATTGGCTATTTTAACAAGTAGATAATATAAACGTAATTAAATTTCCGTCTTTTAAAATATGGAGGCCCCTAAACCCGACGGAGAGATTTTCCATTGGTCATTTTAACAAGTAGATAATATAAAGGTAATTAAATTTCCGTCTTTTAAAATATGGAGGCCTCTAAATCCGATGGAAAGATTTTGCATTGGTCATTTTAGTATACAATATAAGAAAATATAAATGCAAACATGTTATAGTAATAAAAGAAATAACAGGGACAATCATATAAAATGACACCTTATAAATTAATTAGCAATAAACAAATAGAATCTATTATTGGGATATATAAATGATGATGTTCTTAGCTTGGAATTAAAAACAATGACAACATCAATTAGGTGTTAAACGAAATAAATTAAAATTTTAAAAAAAGATATGTCATCAGACAAAGGCATAATTTGGCAACAATTAAAAAAGGTAAACTAAGCAGTATGAAAAACTCAAAGTCGTTACTAAAGAACTATTTGATCAGCTAAAACAAAAATATCAACAACTTGATATGTAGCAACTTAACAACAACATCCAACTTAATAATTAAAAATAAATTAATAAATAAAACAATGTAAACCTCAAACAATAATGAGTAGACAAACGTAACACTAATAGTAATAAATAATAATAATAAGAGAAAGCTAAAAGTGATGTATTAAACTAAGATGAGCAGCAAAAGTAAAACAGTGACATGACAAGATAATAAATAAGAGAGTAATTTTGAACAACAATAGGACTAAAACTATATCAACACCAATGTAAACATTTAATATTATTCATCAACTATAAAATGATAGTGAAATAATGATATTTAAACATAATTACTATCAATTACCATAATGATAAGAAACAAACAAATACAACTATGGAAAAAAGGCCTAGAACTGTAAGCAAAACACAATAAAAAATAGCAAATGACAAAAATAGAAAAAAAGGAAAAAAAGATTTGTGATACCGACTAAATTTCAGATTGGTAGTTGGTCGGCGGAGCTCGGAGGTCGGAACTGCTGCCATCTTCTCCGTTCATCAAAGTTGCTTCGAGAGTTCGGAGTTTCAGTTGAGGCTCAAACACCTGCAAAACAAAGAAATAGTGAAAGGGGAGAACAAAAATAGAACTGGTGGGTCTTGTTCTATGTTATTGTTGGCCGATCTCTGTGGGATTTCTAGTTCTTGGTTTGGGGCTGAGATCTGGTGGCTTTTGGTGGTTGTTTTGGTAGTTGTTTGTTGATGGATGCGGGTGGTGGGTCCTGGCATCATTGCCAATTGTCGGAGGTTTGGTGGTGTGGACGAGACTGTTGTTCTGATTTGGAGCTCATCAGAAATGGAGAATGGGAGGGAGAGTCGTATGATTTCGCAGAAAAAGAGAGAAAATCCCAAAGGGGAGGGCTGTGGGTTATTGGAGGTGGAGGAATGGAGGACTAAAGGTGGTTTGGTGGTGTTCCAACAACAAATTCTGTCGGAAAAAGGAGAAAATGGATTGAGTTCTAGTTGGTGGTTCCCAAGGGAGAAAAGTGGGAGAGTGAAAAATTAGGGTTTTTATCTTTTTAAATTGTTTCTCCCATGTCCAAAATTTATTATCCACACCTCCCATTTTTACCTAATTATTTCTTGAATAGAAAATTGTTAGATAATGGGCCTAGTCATGCGCTAAAGATTGAGGCTCAAAAATTAATGTCGGTAAAAAGATATCTATACATAAAATTGTATCGTATTTTGAATGATTTTTTTAAACTGTAAAAGTATCAAAATTAATATTAAATGATTTTACAAATAAAAAATGACTATTAAAAAAACATAATGAACATAACTAATGACATGTTAAAAAAGTAATATTAAAACTAACAAATAAAAAAAATTATTCTTAATAAATAAAGATAGTTAATAAACAAATTAAAATTATATATAAAAATTCTTTTTAAATTATTAAATAAATAAAACTTAAAAATTATGAATTTTAAAAATGTAAGGCCAAAATTGTGTCAACAACGAACATGATTTTTAATGGTGGATAATGTAATGACCTATAAGGTCATTTTTAGAATTTTCATAAAATTATCGTTTTACCCCTCTCAGTAGTTGTCGCAGGTCATTTAGAATTAGTTGGTAAAATTGATTTTGAAAATTTTGAATTATTCATTTAACTTGACATATATATATATATATATATATATATATATATATATATATATATATATATATATATATATATATATATATATATATATATATATATATATATATATATATATATATATATATATATATATACTGTAAATTATTAATGATGCAATTGAAATTGGAAAAAAATATTTATAATATTTGAAATTAATCAATGTGGAAAAGTCAACCCATCAAAAAATCTCATTACTCCTAAACATATACCACAAGGAAATACGCACATTTCATACACTTAAAAAGAGTCTAGAAATCCACTTACCTCAAATAGTCAAACAATGACTCCGGAACATGAGCATTCCTCTTTTTGTTGACTTCCCAACCAATACAATATTTTCAAATAATTAATTACAATAAGTTTATATATATATATATATATATATATATATATATATATATATATATATATATATATATATATATATATATACTGTAAATTATTAATGATGCAATTGAAATTGGATTTGACCAAAAAAATATTTACTATATTTGAAATTGGATTATGAGTGAAAAATTATTTAGAGTGCAATAATTGAATATTGATTAACTGGTAATCATTGGACAATGAGTGGTCCTTCGAAAATTTAAGTGAAAAAATACTGAAAGTTAAGTAGTAGACATACAGGTTGTTGTTGGATACACAATCCGTTCTTTCTCTGAATGTAATTTAAAATTCGGTACCACTTTATTGTTGAAGTTGTGATATATTGTTACACCTTATTAAATAGTAAATATATTGTATTATATAAATATTATTAGATTTATGGTATTGGAGAATGAAATCTTAATCCTAGACTTGAAATTTGAAAGTATAAGGGTTGACATGATAATTGACATTAAATTTAGGAACTTGATTTTATTTTGTGTAAGTTTTTGGGTCTAATATAGACCTACAATAATATGGTTATTGTTAGCTTTGAAAACTTATTGTAATTAATTATTTGAAAATATTGTATTGGTTGGGAAGTCAACAAAAAGAGGAATGCTCATGTTCCGGAGTCATGGTTTGACTATTTGAGGTAAGTGGATTTCTAGACTCTTTTTAAGTGTATGAAATGCGCGTATTTCCTTGTGGTATATGTTTAGGAGTAACGAGATTTTTTGATGGGTTGACTTTTCCACATTGATTAATTCTAATGATGAAAATAAAGTTTAATAAAAGGCAATGTGAATAATTGGTTGTGTGTGATGTGTTGATAATGGAGAATGATTTGAAAAGCTTGTTGAATCATTGTTGATGTTGTTGTGAATTGTTAAATGTTATGACAATGGTGATATCCTCTTTATTTGGTGATCTTGTGAGTGACTTTTTGTGAATCTTGTGACTAATGAATATTGAGTCTGTTATGGAAGATATGCAGTTGTCAAAGTGTTGTTGTTGAAGATATGTAATTTCACGTCCCGAAACCAAACCCTAGAAGTTAGGGGCAATCTCGGATTGTAACCGGCATACTTAACCTCTCGGAGGTCTTGGACAAGACCTTACATATCATTCATCGCATAAACATAGTGAAAACTAGTGTAGAATTACAACTTTTGACAAAACATATCATAGTCTTTACAAATCTCTTTCATATAAAGTCATAAGAAATAGTAAGTGTCAATCTCATCAAACTTAAAACACGATGATACTTGGGAGACGCCCTATATACAATACTAATATAGAATAACTTAGTCTATTATAAAACTTCAAATGGAAACATAAAATACATCTATGCCCTCGAATCAAATGAAGACATACTTTGACTTGTCTTAAACGATGCTATGGTCAAAGTATTCCTTACCAAATGCTCCTCACCTACCAACAACTATAGAGATAGATAAAAGCATGAAGTTAGTATAACCATATGAACTAAGTCTGGCATACTGCATAAAAATCACGAAAACAAACATTTATTCTAAATATGCATCCTTTCATTAAAAAATTAATTTATAATCATAAGAACAACATTTAACAACTTAGAAACATATAAGATAACATTTAAACGAAATATCATAATTTTAAGGTTACTTTACAGTGAACCCATTTCACCGTTACAGTGAAGTCATTTCACTGTACAGTGAAGTTACTTATCTTCACCTTATACACCTTCTAGTATGTAATCATCCGACTTAAAGCTATTCTAAGTCTAACTTAAGCAACACAAAGAGAGACCGCCCATACAACCGCCCTAAGCATGCCTAAATGATACTCAAGACTACTTATAATGAGTCACATACACACTTCAAGACATCAAGCATATAACACATAAATAATATTACATTTCCTCATCAAAGGCTATCAAAATACTTACTTAAGTAGATCAAGAAGATAACGTCTATGATTGACTTCTTCAAGACTATCTAAATAATCCTAAAGACTTTCTATATTTGGATCATGTCCACGTAACCAATATGTTCCCTAACTAGAGTCATTCTTAAGACTTACTAGGTAAGATACGAAGTAATCATTCCTATGCTCCCTTCACACCTTAACAAGACAACCCTTAACTATTCTAGATAGGTACTTATTCCATTTACATACTTCATAACATAATTCATTAGTTCATTAGTTTATTGAGACATATACATCCCATAAAGGACATTTAAGTAGTAGTATTGGATAAGACCTAGGAACTCCTAATAATACCTTCAAAGCCTATTGTGCAATGTCTAAATAGTGTCCCATATCACCACCTAAACATCATAGAACTTCATAAATGCTAATAGGTATTCCATATGATGAGAATAGGCAACAACCGACATAGACCATGATAGCTAGACATAGAATATGGAGGTCTAACCTACTCAGATGAGGGTATTCTACTTGCCAAGGGTAGAACTAGGACACATCCCATGTAGGCACATGGTTAAGGAATATGAAGGGATGTTATACACTTTAGTCTCATTCTCAAGTAGAG
>CM064967.1:53098301-53117301 GCA_032847665.1 Solanum chilense
TAATACTACTTTCATACCCTATGCTCTGATACCAAACTTGTCACATCCCAAAATCACACCCTAGAAGTTAGGTGCCATATCAGATTCCAACCGGCGTACTTAACCTCTCGGAGGTCTTGTACAAGCCCTTACATATCATTCATCGCATAAACATAGTTAAAGGTAGTGTGAAATTAAAACTTTTCACAAAACATATAATAGTCTTTAAAATTTCTTTCATATAAACTCATAGGACATACTAAGAGTTAATCTCATCAAACTTAAGACAACGAGGATCTTGGGACATGGCTCATATATAATACTAATAAAGAATTACTTAGTCTACTATAAAACTTTAAATGGAAACATAAAAGACATCTATGCCCTCAAATCAAACGAGGACATATTTCTTCTTCTCTTGAATGATGCTATGGTCCAAGTCTTCCTTACCAAATGCTCCTCACCTACCAACAACTACAGAGATAGATAAAAACATGAAGTTAGTATAACCACATGAACTAAGTATGACATACAACATAAAAATCACGTAAATGAGCATTTATTCTAAATATGCATCCTTTCATTTAAAAATCAAATTATAATCATAAGAACAACATTTAACAACTTAGAAACACGTAAGATAACATTTAAACGAAATATTATAATTTTAAGGTCACTTTACAGTGAACCTATTTCACTGTTACAATGAAGTCACTTCACTATAAAGTGAAGTTACTTATCTACACCTTACACATCTTCTAGTATGTAATCATCCCACTTAAAGCTAACCTAAGACTCATTTAAGCAACACAAAGAGATACCTCCAATACAACCTCCCTAAGCATGCCTAAATGATACTCAAGACTACTTATGAGGAATCACATACACACTTAAAGATATCAACCATATCAACACATAGATAATATGACATTTCCTCATCAAAGGCTATCAAAATACTTAATTTAAGTAGTCTTGAAAGAAAATAACATCTATTATTGACCTCTTCAAGACTACTTAAATTATCCTTAAGTTGTTCTATGTTTGGATCAAGTCCATATAATCAATATCTTCCCTAACTAAAATGATTCTTAAGAGTCATCTAGGTAAGATACGAAGTGACCATTCCTATGCCCTCTTCACACCTTAAAAAGACAACCCTTAACTATTCTAGATGGGTACTTATCCATTACATACTTCATAACATAATTCATTAGTTCATTAGTTTATTGAGACTCATACATCCCATAAAGGACATTTAAGTAGTGGTCCTGGAGAAGACCTAGGAACTCCCATTAACATCTTCATAGCCTATTGTGCGATGTCTAGATAGCGTCTCATACAACCATATAAACTACATAGAACTTCTTAAATGCTAATAGGTATTCCATATGATGAGAAAAGACAACACCTGGCATAGACCATAATAGCTAGACATGTAATCCGGAGTTCTAACCTACTCCGATGAGGGTATTCTACTTGCCAAGGGTAGAACTAGGACACATCAAATGTAGACACATGGTTAAGGAATATGAAGGGATTTTATAAACTTAAATATCATTCTCAAGTAGAGGTAGATTATACTCTAGTATCATTCTCAAGTAGAGCTACTTTCCATGACATAATCACTCGGTGCTAGCCTTTGTCCTCATAGAGTAATTGACATTAAATGATCACATGAAAAGGTTCCTTATCTAGATCATAACCCAATCATATTCACCCTACCAAAGATTTCTACCAGGTCTACCTTTCAATGGAGACTAAGATAACTCATTATAACTTTCCTAAGGATTAATATGATGCAATTCCAGCCAATTAACCTTAAGTCCATAATTCCTTTATAGGAAGGATACCATTACGACTCTCGACTTCAACATTCATAACATAATGTTTACCACGTACACGACCTTCTTAACATCCTCTAACGTCTCATATATCTTTCATTCATACATGACAAGGGTGCACTAAGCCTATCTATTCAAGATATATCATAATCTCATAATATTCATACATATATCAAGTGAGGGATATGAGTCTACCTAACAAGACACAATATTCTTTTACATTATCACATGTAGCATATCATTATTTAAAACACTAAGGATGACCCTTATCATATTTATGACACACTTTACATTACTACAACATCATCAATATAACCATTATAGACTAATTAATCATGCATCAAATCTAAGACTACACATATAAGCACATAGTCATAGTCTAACATGATCTCCTAATATACATCAAACTTTCACATTACTAGCATATAGGTAGATATGATCATACTACACATAATCAACTACACAAATAGCAACACAACATCAAGTAGTTTGCCTACAAGACCATGATCATCATAATACATAAAGTAACGCCGACAAGGCCACGTCAATTGCAAGTAAAGCACATAACTCCGCCACCATAAGTGGAACATACCAATAACAATATAATTGAAGTCTTACTTACATCAAAATAAATGAAATAGGGCAGAGTACCCCCACAACATCCTCAACACCTCAATTTGATGCTAAATCATCCAATTCAATTCCATAAGACTCTTACCAATGGCCATGAATAGTAATTCAATATAGAAACTATGATAATCAGTGAAACTAGTTCAATTCTATGTAAATTAATCAATCTAATACAACATAGATATCAATTGAATATAATTATTACATCACTAGATAACCCATAGAAATCGATACCATAGTTCATATACATTAGGTCAATATAAAGTGACCCAAAACATAGTCAAAATCTAGGGTTCATCCAATTCATGGGTTCATAGGTAATTTAGCATCAATACAATATCAATTAAATAATTTTGCATTGTTTAGAAATCATTAATGCAAGAACCCATGTTAGAATCATGAAATTTGGACAATTCAACTTGAAAACTTTAGAAAACTTCTTGAGAGTTGGGATCCTTGATGAAGAGAGTTTCAAGGATCAAAATCCATACCTTGATGAAGATAATTCTTCACATTGATGAAGAATATCCACTCAATTCGTAACACCAAGCTCTTCCTTGGCTTTGGACTTCAATGGAGTCTTAAGTAATTTCTAAGGGATTTTAGTTTAATTTAGAAGAATGAAGTCATCAGTGTGTTTAAGACTTATACACACACTTAAAATACGAAAAAGACCCCTTAGGAACCACCAAACATTCTATTTGTAAGTGGGGTGAAATTACACTTTCACCTTTCACTTAACAGCAGCCTCCGCGAGAACACCGACTCCAAACGACGGTTGCCCATCGACGGGGTGTAGTTCCATACAAAGGTCGTACTGTCCTGCATCAATGGGTTCAAAGACTTGACATTGGTATCTTATCTCCCCAGGATAATTACCAAAAGACGCCCACCACCTACGCGGCATCGACCAGGCCACTTGTGGTCGACTGCCATATGTAGGTGGGACTGCCTTGGGCAGTTTTGGCCACCGACATGGAACGTTCCTCAAGGACCCTTGGTTGGTCCTTGGGGATGTTTGCCTGGACGTTTCCAACCCAATCACAATTATGTATGATTTTAGCACATCTCACATGAATTTCACACAAAACGAAGATGTAAAACTCAACGAAACATGCTTAGACACACAAGGTCATTACAAGGCACATCTTTCGAACGTCGTGAACGTTCTTGGACGTTTGACCTACACACTTCAGGAAAATAGAAACAGTGCCTATATATGATATATTAACTCATTGAATACCTCAAAACCTCATGAAAAACATATAAAACAAAACCACTTATGAGGCACACATGTGATTTAGTCGTCGAACGTCTTAGTCGTCCCTTGACGTTTGACTATAAATGCACCTAAAATCTTAGAAACTACCTCAATAACACATAGTAGACCTATTTAGGGCCTTAAAACATCAAGAACAACATGTTAGACTCTAGTTCACCTAAGTTATTTTTGGGGTCTTACATAGAATTTGTACAAGTGTTGTTAAACTATGTTTGATGTAAACTGTGAATTGTTACGTTGGGCTGATTTTTATGTAGTGTGTAGTTGTGGAGGTTCAGTTGGGGTGGTAGGAGTACCCGTATTTCATTCCCTTAGCTTGTGGTCAGAAGTTTACTTGTTGAGTACTGTGCATTTTTGTAGTCACCCCTTGTTTCTACAATCTTTTGTAGGTTACTAGCCCAGACCTCTGTGATATGTTCTCTTCCTTTTTAAGGCTTCTTGGAGATTTGAGAGGTAGTTGTTTATTATCTCAGTAGACCTTCTTACTCTTGTTTATGAGTTAGTTCAACTCTAGAAACAAGGTCATATGAGACTTATATTTTTTTTTTAATTTAATTGTAATACTTTAGAGTCCTGTACATGTGACAACCAGGTTTTGGGGATATAGTTTAAGCTAATAGTAAATTTTTTCCATTTTATTGTAATAGTTGAGTTTTAGGCTGACTTGTCTTGGTAGGATAAGATGAGTTCTATCACGCCCATTTCTGGGTTGTGAAAAAATTGTATCCGAGCCCCAAGTGGATAAGTCTCACGTGTATACAAGTTGAGTCTAAGTAGAGTCTTCAGGATTGGTATGGAGACGTATTTGTTGATCTTCGAGAGACTATAGTGACTTTTAAAAAAAATTCTTCACTTCTTAAGTCTTTATCGTGCATCCTTTGTTCAGTCTGATTCTTATAACAACCTTTCATTCTATCTCACTTATGTGTTGACTCGTGCGTAGTTCCTCATGTCAGTAGTTAGTGTTGTTCGAATTTAGAGATTACTAAGGTAAAGTGATATAATTCTGAAAATGTGTGATCAGATTTGAAACGTTCAATGATTCAAAGGAATTGTGTGAGGTTATGGTTTGATGATTCACTTTGAGGATAAATAAATGATTAAGTTTAACAATGGATTTATAAATTTCATAAACGTCTCATACTATTTTTTTGGCTAGTCATCTAGTAGTGGGATTACTACTTCTTTGGTATAGGCAATATCTGGAGTAGTTTGACAATTAAAAGTGAAATGATTAAAATGATTTCTAGATAATGAACAGTGTAACCTTGGAAAATACAGTTGATATATTTGTCATAACATTAATGGGTTGCTTAGCAAATAATGATGTACATATTAAGGTTAAAATTTATTCTACAATAGTAATGAAACTTACTTGGTTATTATGCAAGGTGTTACTTTTGATATTGGCTTGACCTACGAAGGAATACATATAGCTTAGGCTATATACATACCTAATTTGATAATATTTTACAACTATTGATGGGTACAAATATGTGACCTATTTAGATATAATCTTCTCGATAGGTATGGTGTGTTTTAGTGGTGCATTTAACAGACTTCACAATCTGTTACTAATGATATATGAAAATAAATACATTGATGTCAAGTGTTATTACTAACTACTTAAAGGGTTAGCAGTTGTATCATATGTTCATATAATGAGATTCAGTGGTGTATTCACATATGAGGAACCATGTAACTTGTTACCACACACGAATGGGTTAAACATTATTTATAAGAAAGCTTTTAGTGGTGGATCATTGATATGGTATTGATGTGTTTAGGTTGTGAGGTGTATCTCGAGAATTTTAAATGAGTGGTGATTTCATCGTAAACTTCATGAAAAGTGGATCGATATTAGGATGACAAGCTTATAGGTAGAAGAAGTCTCAATGAGTATACTTGCGTGAATTCAATTAATAATTTTTCCAATAAAGTGCATACAAGAGTGAGTGAATCTTTTGGATTTGATGGTATAACTGGATTTGAGGTGTCATGTTGTAAGACCCCAAAAATGAATCAAGTGAATCTAGATACTAACATGGTTGTCGTGATGGTCTAAGGTCCTAAAATGGTTTATAGTGTGGGTTTGAGGAAATTTCTAAGAGCTTAGGTGCATTGGAAGTCAAACGTCAAGGGACGACCAAGACGTTCGATGAGTAAGTCACCTATATGCCTTATATATGGTTTCACGTATTGATGTATGATTCATAAGGTTATAAGGTTCTTAAATTATTTATCATAGTGTATATAGGCATTGTGTCAAGTTTCATAAAGTTTGGAGGGCAAACGTCCAAGAACGTCCATGACATTCGAAAGGCTTTCCTTGGGATAACCTTGCGTGTCTATGTATGTTTTGTTGAGTTTTACGTGTTCTTTTTGGACGAAACTCATGTGGTAGGTCCTAAACTCGTATGAAAATATATTTGGGTTTAAACGTCTAGGTACGAATCGAAGTAGGACCGACAAGGGGGCTTAAAGGAGGACCCCAACTTGGAACTAAACACTGCCAGGCAGTGGCATTCGACTGACCTAAACGATGGCCAGTTGACTAGGTGTGACCCGTAGATAAGTCTCCTCAATGAGTACAAGTTACCTACATATTGAGGAGTCTCTGAAGAAACCCACGAGACCCCAATGACAGGGCGTGGGTGAGACCACATTCCATTGGTATGGGCGTCGATGGTGCTGGAAAATCTGGCAGTTTTCTTTTAAGACTTGGGGGTTTTGGGAAATTCATCCCAAGTATTATAAAACGTGGGACGGTTGTTTTAGGTGTTTATTTTAAGAGTATATAAGTTATTAAACTCTCATTTAAACCCTACCATCTAAATCAAAACCCCTTCCCTCCTAAAGTTTCTCTGAAAACCTCAGTGAGTTCAAAGTGAAGATGTAGCTTGAAGATGGTTCTTCAATGGAGTTTATTCTTCAATTAGCTTTGGGTTATTATAATAAGGTATGATATTTCTTCATCTAAGGCTTGATATCACCTTAGAGACAATTTCAAAGATGACTGAAAGATTTCAAAAAGATGAAAAAGTTCAATTTCTACTCTAAGTCTTGGGTTCTTGCATAAATGGTTTCCAAATGTTTATATATGATGAAATTAATGTTTTCCAATGAAATTATCCATGAAACCTTTACATTCACAAATCTCTCACTTTGACTAAATATGAGTTATGTGATCATGCTTAGACATTGATAAATTCATGTGTAGATTGCTATGGGTTTTTCATTCATGTATAGATTATGTATGTATGTTATATAGGCTGTTTCAATTAGATTAATTTAATCATGAATACTCTTAGATATATTGCATGCTAATCTTACTGAATTGATATTGACTTAATGCTTATAGATTCTAGTGTAGATTTCTATGGGCTTTCTAATGATGTAACAATTGTATTCAATTTATATATAATTGGTTTTAGATTGATAAATTTATATTGAATTAATTTAGATTTCATTGAGAATTATAGTTTATGTATTGAATTGATGTTCATGGCCATGGGTAAGGGACATATGGTATCGGATTGGATGATTTCACTTTGGAATCGAAGTGGTAAGATGAAGTGGAGGTATGCTACCCTAATTCCTTTTATTTAATTTTAATCACACTTCAATTATGTTGTGATTGCTATGGTTCACTTATGGCGTCGAGCTATTTTTTTGCAGGACCTCCTCTACATTATCGTCACCGCAGTGGTCGGAAGGAGAAGTGTTATAAGCTTTGAATGGAAGCCCCGAGCAGTGCTATGTGAATTGACGTGGCCTTGTCGGCGTTACTTTATACAATATGATGATCATGTCCTTTTCAGCACTACTTGAAGTAATGTGGTTATTTGTGTAGTTGATTATGTGAAGTAAGATGATATCTATCTACATGTTAAGCAATGTGAAAGTACATGTGTTCTATTCATGTCATCTAGGTTATCTTATTAGACTATAACTTTGACCATATGTGTATAGTCCTAGGGTTGAGTCTTGGTTATTCCTACTTGACTATATTAGTCTATATTGGCCACATTGATGATGTTATGATATGGTAGTGTAGTATGTCTTAAAGATGATAATAGTTATTTCTAAATGCTTAAAGAATGACTAGTAATATATGTTAACGTGAAGTATGTGGTGTTTTGTCTTGGTTGACTTTTGTCCCTTACTTGATGCTTGTATGAATATGAATATGTGATGTCTTCAATTAGGATGCTAAAGTCTCTTAGTCTTGAATGTATGAATGATATGTGTGACCTTGAATGATGTTAAGAGGGTCCTTTATGTGAAACTTTGAACCTAGTGGTAATGTTATGTATGTTGAAGTCAAAAGCTGTATTGGTATCCTTCAAGTAAAAAAATTATGGACTTAAGGTTGATTGGCTGGAATGCCATCATATCAAACCTTAGGAAAGTCATAATGAGCTTCTTGTCGCCATTTTGAACTTGTTATGGAAACCTCTTATGTGAACCTTTAATGTAAATTACTCTATGAGAATGAAGGCCAGCACCGAGTGAGTATGGTAAGGGGAGTAGTTATTGTTATGTATGAGACTAGATAAAAATCATGCCCTTCATATTCCTTAACCATGTGCCTACATGGGATGTGTCCTAGTTTTACCCTTGGCAAGTAGAACACCCTCATCGGAGTAGGTTAGAACTCCAAATTCCATGAGTTGCTACCATCGTATATGTTGGTTATTGCCTATTATCATCATGTGGGATAATTACTAGCATTAGAGAAGTTCTATAAAGTTTAGGTGGTGGTATGAGACTCTATCTAGACATTGCACAATAGGCTTTGAAGATGTTAGTTGGAGCCCTTAGGTCTTGTCCAAGACCATTACTTTAATGTCCTTTATGTGTTGAATGTGTCTTAATGAACTAATGAATATAATGACTTAAGTTAAGAAAGTATGTTAAAATGAATAAGTACCTATCTAGAGTAGTAAGGGTTGTTTAGTTAAGGCATGAAGGGGACATATGAATGGTCACTTCTTATCTTACCTAGATAAGTCTTAAGAATTACTCTAGTTAGGGAAGTTGGTTTATTATGTGGACATGATGTAAGCCTTAGGTAGTCATAAGGATTATTTAGGTAATATTGAATAGGTTTGTATGGACGTTATCTTCTTGATTTACTTAAGTAGGTCTTTTGATAGACTCTGGAAGGAGAATATCATATCATCTATATGTTTATGTATTATGTGAGCATGATTCTATCCTAGGAAGTCTATAGGATCTCTTTAGTGTGTGTGTAAGAGATTGTATGAGAGGTCACTTCACAACTCACTCAAGTGAGGCTTAGAAGCACCATTGGTAGGAGAATCTCATACTCTTTGTTAGTGTCTTGTAAGTGCGTATGTGACTCATCATAAGTAGTCTTGAGGATCATTTAGGCATGCCTAGAGATGTTGTATGGGTGGTCTCTCTTTGTGTGACTTAAGTGACTCTTAGGATAGCTTTAAGTTGTATAATACATGCTAGAAGATGTCTAAGTGAAGTGGAAAAATTTCCCTGTAACACTAAATTGAGTTCACTGTACAATGAAGTGAGTTCACTGGAAATTGCACTTAAAATGTGAGTTTTTGTTAAATGATTTCTTATGTGTTTCTAAGTTGTTAAATATTGTTCTTATGCTTATAGTATGATGTTTTAATTGAAATTCATGAAAAACATGCTATTTATTAAATGTCCATTTTCATGGTTTTTGCATGTCTTCCATACTTAGTACATCTAACGTGCTAACTCCTTCTTTTCCCTTTTTGACTAAGGTTTAGGGAATTGAATGTTTTGATGTGTCATGGAGGATGGATATGTTTCTAAGGCTTGAAGATGAAGTATTAGTGAGTCCTCATCGATTTGAGGACAATATCCACATGTCCCTTATGTCATAGTCTTTATTTTATTGTCTTGTATGGGATTAGTCCCAATTGTTGTATACTCTAAAATTTAAATGATTTAAGTAGATGTGGTAAAGATTTAATGTTTTAAATGAAAGTCTTCCTCTTGTACAATGTTTATGAAAGAGTTCTTCATGTAAGAAGAAAGTTTTAAATTTTTACTCATTTTAGAATGTTTATTATGCAATGAATGATACGAAAGGCTTTGATAAGATTTCTTGAAGTCTCATTTGCCGTGTGACGGCACAAAGATGCCCTAACTTCTAGGGTGTACTGCGGGTCGTTACACATGTCATTGAGAATGTTTTTTTTTTTTTTTTTTTTTTTTTTTTTTTTTTTTTTTTTTTTTTTTTTTTTTTTTTTTTTTTTTTTTTTTTTTATTATTTTTTTATTTTTTTTATTTTTTATTGAGAATGTTGACTTCCTGGTGATGGCAAAGTCTAACTGAGCATAATGGTAATAAGAGTTCGTGATGAATTGTGATTGAGACATAGCTTTATGATAAGGATTGTTGGTTAAAAGAATTTTGGTTTTTAATGATGACTTGTGAGCATCTAAGTTTGTCGTTTACTATTTTTTGATGAGTATCTTGATTGCATTGACAGGTATAAGAGGTGCTGAGATACCACTTGAATAAAATTGAAAAGAGATAGAGTCATAAATGAAAATAATTAATGTAGTGTAGTTTGGTCTTTAGAAAGAGGCGATCGAGAACAAGGATATTTATTGAGATTGTAAGGTCAAAGTTGTATATTAAAAAAGAGTGGATAATTCAATTTAGAGACATGTGGTTTCATCTATTTTGCACAGATAATTGTAATAGTTTTACGGGTTCATCATATTGGTTAAATACTATAGGATAAAACTTGAAAAATGTGTGTATAGATGTTCAACTCGAGTCTTCTTATATGTTTTTTCATGGTTTTGAGTTTGGTAGTGAGTACGACTAAAATGTTTATCAAAACATATGATTAGGTCGATAGAGAGGCGATCAATGATAAGCTAAGCTACGTGAGTTAGAGGATAAGGTAAAATGTCATGGATTTTTGGTCAAAGAATAAGATTGTTAAGAGAGTTAAAAAAAAAAGAACAAGAAGTTTAGTATGTTGAAGATTTCAATATAGTTAGAAATTTTGTACCATGGGAGGAATTAAAGAGATGTGAAAAATAAGACCTCTCATATAGAGTCTTGGTTAGAAGTTGGAGGCTGTATAAGTTTTTCATTTATAAGTTCTAATATACCTAAGGATGTGAATTATTCGGTATAGACTCATTAGGAATTTATCACCAATTTTATGAAGATTGGATTTTGGTTTGTGTGAAAAACAGTGAGGTGTGTAAGATTATGTGTTGTTATGTGGAGCCAAATTGTTCAAATTATGATAGGTAACTTATTTATGTTCAACAATGTGGACCTACTGTTTTACATAATTAATGAGGATTTGAGGAGATCAAAACTACTTCGTTGATGGGACGATAAAGACTGTTATAATGTGTTACTTAGGCATTTGATAGTGAGTAGAGGTGATGATCTTATGGTATTCGAATAATTGGAGTGACCAAGAATTTTTTAAGTGTTGGTATGAGGTATATGATGGTGTGAATGATAGTAAAAATTGGTATCTGAAAAATTATGTGGAGTTGAATTGAGTGTAATTCGATTGTTGTATTTTGATGGTAATGTACTGCTAGATTTAGGACCCGTATTTGTCATGAAATGTTTAAATGGAAGAAAGTCATAGTTCAAAAATTTTGGAGGTGACAATGTGCTTGCTAAGAAGACTTTGGTACTAGTTACAATTTGAGAGTAAAGTAAATGATTGGTATAGTTATGATGCTTGTTAGTATTAGGAGTTTTGGTTTTAGTGGAGTACTTTGAGAAGTATGTGGGGTTTTATAAATTGAGTATTTGGGAGACTATAATGGAGATCAAACTAGTTGATTATGGTTGGATAAAAATTGAGTAAATAGAGTTAGATGAATGAGAATGTTTTATATGGTCGCTATGAAAGAAGTATCAAGTGTTATCCAATTTTGATTTTGTATTGTAACATTGCAAAAAAAATTATGTCTAGTGAAGAGCCCAATAGGTCTTTAAGAATGCGTATTAGGGATACATAGGCATTCCTATTCCCAATATTGAGAAATATTGGGCGTAGTATAGAAAATTAGCTATGGGGTAATAGCCAATTTTTATATAATACCCAATAAGAAAATATTGGGTATATTAGAAAATATTGACTTAATGGGTGTTAGCCATATATCTAAGTATTAGTAATCTTGTTTAAGAAATGTACCTGCAAGGAAGATCCTAAGATAAAATTCAGAAATGCATCAGTTGCAAACACATTAGGTACTAGACATCCAAGTGTCAAGCCTAGTACCCTAAGTACATAACCATTTAAAATGATCATGTAGAGTTAGCAGTGCGCAAGGACATAGTGAGGGTCCTTGGGACAATAAGTAAACATTCCCAAAGGAACCATAAATAAAAGTTAATTAGGAAAGTACAACCAACACATGTGCAAGACATGTGAAGAATCTGCGAAAGGAGGGGACCACCCTAACCGAATTCGATTAGGGTAGTTAGGGGGAAAACGTGCACAAGGATCAACATCATGTGAGGCCTAACTTACTAATTAACTCTACATCCTAACTAAATTTCCTAACTAGCTAAATAACCTAGGACCTAACGAAATAAATTAATTAGTGCACCCGACAACCTAGGACTTAACCGGGTGACACTAACCTAGTAACTAGTTAAAGAGACAACCTAGTATTTAACATAGGACGGTAAAAAAGATTGGTTATGGTCCTAAAAACTTAGGGATACTTTAGTAATTACCTTAGGATACTTAATTAATTAATTTAAAGGGAAAAACCGAAATCACAAAACAATTTCCAGATTTCGGTTAAGACAAGAAAGGGACAACCTAGTACCTAACCTAGGACGGTCCAAAGAGTTTGTTAAGGTCCTAACGACCTAAGGTTGCTCTATTAATTACCTTAGGTAATCTAATTAATTATATTAACTATTTAATTAATTAATTTAAATTTTTAAAATGACTTAGTAAGAAATATCCTAGTACTTAACCTAGGATGGTCGTGAAGGATTAATTATAGTTCCAATGACTTAGGGGTACATTAGTACTTACCTAGGTACCTAAATTAGTTAAATTAAGGATTTAATTAATTAATATAAATTCAAAATATTAACCGAAACCATAGTCAATACAAATTTCTAGATTTGACTAAGTGTTATGTTCTCCTATGTTTATTGAACTTAGGAGGGACGTTTTGGTAATTGGTTAATTAGTTTATTAAATTAACTTATTAAACATAAGTGTGATAATTAAATATAAGTTATTAAACCTTAAAATCACGTTGAAACTCAAAGAAAAGGGGATGCAAAAATAGTGAGCAACGAACGCTAGAAAAAAGCAAAAAAATTATATATTTCTCTAGGGAGATTTCAAGGTTTCGTTCAAAGGTGGTCTTCGTAGATTAAGTTCTACTCTCAAGTTATGGGTTTATGTCATGAACTTATTTCTCCAAGATAACTTTCTTTGAATGATTCAAAGATCTTGAAAACTAGGGTTGTTTCCCGTCGTTCTTGTCGAACTCCATTCCCTAGTATCCTTTTTATATTCCAATGTTGAATAGGTTAGAAATCATATTGTTGGTATGTGATGTTGTATGATATTAATGTGTATTTTTTTGATTAAATAATTATTGAATGAACCTATTAATTTGACTCATTTGATGCTAAATGTTATCATGTGAATTAAAAGAATAGTACTACGTTAAAGATATGTCCGAAAATGTTATGTATGAAGATGTTACGGTCTCTTGTGCATACTTGCTATCAATATGACGTTATAAAGATGATATATTAATCAAATTCTAATATGATGCTACTGAAGATGTTTAAAAAAACGTTATGCCTAAAGTTATGTTATAAGGTTAGGTAAAAAGATCTCCCTAAAGTTTGATTCGTAAGTTTAGTTCTTAACAGTTGATCTTGATGGAATGGTTTAAATGATGGTGAACACTAACTCTAATAGATCATAGTTTAGAATTTTGGTAACAACAATCATTCTTCCTTCTTCTTCTTCTTTATGTTCGAGTATGAACATGATTTTTAGTGGTGGATAATGTAATTACCCATAAGGTCATTTTTGGAATTTTTCATAAAACTATCGTTTTACCCCTCTCAATAGTTTTCCCAAGTCATTTAGAATTAGCCGATAAAGTTGATTAGGAAAATTTTGAACTATTCATTTAACTTGAGTTAATTAATTGATGGATAATTGTAGATAGTTGACTTAATCGAGAGTTAATCGGCTAAAGTGATAATTAATTTAAGACCCTGAACTATTGGACTCATATAAATCTATCTATCTATCTATCTATCTATCTATCTATCTATCTATCTATCTCTCTCTCTCTCTCTCTCTCTCTCTATATATATATATATATATATATATATATATATATTATATTATATTATATTATATTATATTAAATAAGTAGTAGGGTTTTATCACTTTTGTACTAAATTAATTTAGAAGGAAAGAAACTGAAAAAAGGGATCGGGGAAATACTCACCGGCCATCGCCGCCGCGGCAAAAATTCACTTCATCAGAGTAATGACCGTAAATTATTAATGTGCAATTTTTCATCCCCATCTACTTAATGAGCAACTATGATTATTTAGTATCAATATTATTAATAATAATAATATTGGCTATGAAAGAAAAGCAAAGAACGTGGATTTGACTAAAAAAAAAATAACTTATATTTGAGATTGGAGTATGAGTGGGAAAAAAAAAAGATTTAGAGTGCAGTAATTGAATATTGATTATTTGGTAATCATTGGACAATGAGTTTCCCTTGGAAAATTTAAGTGAAAGAATATTGAAAGTTATGTAGTAGACATACAAGTAGATTGTTGGACACACAATTTTCCTCCGTTCTTTCTGTGAATGTAATTTAAAATTCGGTAACACTTTATTATTGAAGTTGTGATATATTGTTAGACCTTATTAAATATTAAATATTAAATATATTGTATTAGATAATTATTATTAGATTTATGATATTGGAGAATGAAAGCTTAATCCTAGACATGAAATTTGGAAGTATAAGGGTTGACATAATAATTGACATAACATTTAGGAACTTGATTTCAGATTGTGTAAGTTTTTTGGTCTAGTCTATACCTATAATAGTATGGTTATTGTTAGATTTTAAAACTTATTGTGATTAATTATTTGAATAAATTGTATCGGTTTGGAAGTCAACCAAAAGAGAAAGGCTTAAGTTCTGGAGTCATTGTTTGACTATTTGAGGCAAGTGGATTTCTAAACTCTTGTTAAGTGTATGAAATGAGTGTATTTCCTTGTGGTATATGCATGGGAGTAATGACATTTGTTGATGGGTTGACTTCCATATTGATTAATTATAATAATGAAAATAAAGGGTAATAAAAGGCAATTTGAATAATTGGTTGCGTGTGACATGTTTATAGTGAAAAATGGTTTGAAAGTCTTGTTGAATCATTGTTGATTTTGTTGTGAATTGTGAAATGTTATGACAATGGTGATATCCTCTTTATTTGTGTGAACATGTCATTTTCATTATTTTGAGATATGGTTGTGAAAAGTGTTATGTTCATTGAGAAAGAATGAGAACTTAAAGAGGATGTATTATTTTGAGGGTTATCATTGTGATGGATACTATATTTCGAGAGACGTATCGCGTGCAGCGATGATTACTATTATCGAGGGTCGTGTCGTGCACCGCAATAGATGCATGGAAAGATATGTCCCCTATGGGTTCAGGATTGAGAGACAGTGGGTGTGTATCATTAGGTCAGAAATACATCACTATACTTGACATCGCATTGCACTTTTTAATTCTTGGTGAACTTGATTTTGTGTGTTGCTGATCTTGTTAGTGCCTTTTTGTGAAACTTGTGACTGATGAATATTAAGCATGTTGTGGAAGATATGTAATTGTCAAAGTGTTATTTTTGAGGATATGTAATTTATTTAAGTGTTGTTGTTGAACTATGTGTGCTGTAAACTGTGAGTTGTTAGGTTTGAGCTGATTTTTATGCAGGTTGTAGTTGTGGAGGTTCGGTTGGGGTAATAGGAGTACCCGTATTTCATCTCTTAACTTGTGTTTAGAGGTTTACTTGCTGAGTACCGTGTGGTTTGTTACTCACCCCATGCTTCTATAATTGTTTTGTAGGTTACTAGCCCAGACCTTTGTGATATGTTCTCTTCGTTTTGAGGCTTCTTGGAGATTTGAGAGGTAGCTATTTGTCATCTCAGCAGACCTTCTTACTACTATTTATGATTTTATTCTACTCTAGAAGCAAGGTCATGAGACTTATATTTTCTTTTAATTCAATTGTAATACTTTTGAGGCTTGTACACGTGACAACCAAGTTTTGGGGTATAATTTGAGTTGATAGTAAATTTTTGGTATTTTATTGTAGTAGTTGAGTTTTAGGCTGACTTGTCTTGGTGGGATAAGACGAGTGTCATCACGCCCATTTCTTGATTGTGACACTTATATAATTGAATATGATGACTTGAGATTAAAAAATAAATTTTAAAAAAATAAAAAATTAAATTGATGACCAATTTGATTATATGTTTTTTTTTTTAAAAAAACTTTCACACATTAAAGCAATATCTTTATAGTTCTCACGAAGCCAATATAAACCATAATCATGTATCTCTTTGCAAAACCTGCAATTATATAAAAGATAGGAGTAGCCCATTCAACAACACAAATGACATCATAGAGAAAAGTAATAACAAATATGACTTGCTCTAATGATAAAGTGATACGAATTAAAATTATGAAACACCAAAATCTTGTACGAATCTTTTGATTATCTTATCCAATGTTTTGATTTATCACCTTCAAATAATTTTAATAAAGAAATCAAAGATCAAGTAATGACACCCTTTATCTAAATTACAATGTACACTTAATAAATAAAATTGCGCAGAAAATTGACAATCAAGAACTCAAAAAATGATTAATAATCAATTCCTTTTCATAGAATATATCAAATGAATTCAAAAGTTGTTCTTCGATGAATTTCATACCTATAAATATTACCACCACTTCTTCTTCTTCTTTGTGTAAAATAATTGTAGAAGTTTTCATATATTTATATTAGCAGTTTCTTTTATTTTGATAAGTATTAAAAACTGTACTGAACGATTATAAGTAATATTAAATTTTAAAAATTACTGATTAAGAAGGAGTTAAAAGTGTTCATTTGTTGCCTACTTCAAATTTTAAAAAAAGAATTATCGTGCATGTATAGATTTTTTTTCCAGATTAATTTTTAATAATTATAAATTCATTTTTTTTTTTTGGAGAATTTTCTAAAAAAACTAGATTAATTAGTTGCCATTAAAATATTTTTATTTTCAAAAAATTATATTTTTATTTTTTCGTTGTTTTTGTTTTTTTTATGTTTTAAATAATTAATCTTCTCTTAAAAATTTATCATACATTGAATTGGTTACAACAATTCAAGTTCAATTTTAATAATAAAAATTAATAATAAATGTTTCTTATTTTATTTTAACTCTAAACATATTAATCTACTTGGGTCAATCAATCTCAATATCCTTCAAAATCTTAGGTAAGTTTGGATTACTTTCTTCCCGTTTCTTTTAAAGTTTGTGTTGGGAATTAAACACACAACACACACAAATAATCTAGAGAAAAGAGAAACGGAACACAAACGGGACACACAAGAATTTAACGTGGTTCGGTTTCCCTACTCCACGACTGTAACAGGACGATTTTATTTCACTTGTGCTCTTTAAGAATTACAAATACAAGGATCATATTTATAAGAAAACCAAATGGTTAACCTAGGGTTTCAGTAATGGGTCGGGCCGGCTCACAAGCCTCCACAAAGCCCAACAATCTCCCACTTGGAGGCTTGAAGAA
Organism: Solanum chilense; assembly: GCA_032847665.1. NCBI lineage: Eukaryota > Viridiplantae > Streptophyta > Magnoliopsida > Solanales > Solanaceae > Solanum > Solanum chilense. The sequence goes on from CM064967.1 coordinate 53,115,923, forward strand.
TTTCAACTGCCATCCACTTAGAACACTTGTATGTCTAGTAATCTTTTTCAACTCTCTCCTGCTACAGCGGCCTTCTCATCAGTCAACTGAAAGGCCCGTTGAAGCTCCCCGAAGCTTCAACACATCAGTCACGGCTGAAACTGCCCTTGACTCGTTCTCGGTCCCTACCGGCTCCCACTTGAGACACGAACTGCCGGATCCTAGAACTCCCTGAGAACAAACACTCTCCATACTCAGCAAGAAATTTTCTGGAGACGTATCAACAGCTGGAATACTGGTTCTCTTGACCCACTGTCTTCTAGGAGCCTTGGCTGAAGCACGGCCGGTGCTCCCACTGCCACAAACACCTCTGACTGGTCTTCCTGAACCTTTCCTTGCTCGTTCATCCTGAATCTGACCTGTGGCTCTGGGTTTCTTTCTTGCAAAGACAACCTTCTTCTGCCCACGAGATTCTGTGAACCGGACTTTGTTTTTCTTCTGAACTGGGACGGTCACTCCCTCAGAAGGTAATCCGACAATATACAACGATCCTCTTTTTGTTCCACGAGCCATGACAAGATTGCCCCTCACGACCTTCCACTGCCCATTTCCGAACTTCACATGATGTCCCTGTTCATCCAACTGCCTAACAGAAATCAAACTTTTCGTCAAGCTTGGAACAACTCTGACATCCTTCAAGGTCCAGAAACCGACTGGCGTCTTCAGCACCATGTCACCCATGCCCGTAACATCAAGAGCTCTATCGTCTGCAAGCCTTACCTTTCCAAAGTCTCCAATAACCAGATTCTGCAATGCTTCACTGTTGTGGGTAGCGTGAAAACAAGCACCAAAATCCATGACCCAGGAATCCACATTGCTCTCCGCGCAACAGATAAACAAATCCTCGCCGGCGCTGTCTTCTGCAATGTTGACTTGTTTGTCTTTCTGGCATTGATTCCTGAAATGCCCCACCTCCTTGCAGTTCCAACATGTTACACCTGAGCCATCCCGAGCCTTCGACTGACTCCTTCTTCGGTTCCTGCTCCCACTACCTCTGTTATTTCCTCTGTCTCTGACGACGTTTAGCATATCACCTGATGATTCTCCAGAACTCCTTCTTCTGACATCCTCGCCAAGAACGAGATCACGAATCTTCTCAAAGGTGAATCCATTAGGTCCCACTGAACTGGCAACTGCTGTAACCGTTCCGGACCAACTGTCAGGCAATGATGATAACAGTAGTAAAGCTTGAACTTCATCATCGAACTTAATGCCAACTGACAAAAGTCTGGCTAAGATCGAATTCAATGAGTTAATGTGCTCGGTAACTGAACTGCCTTCCTTCATCTTTGTGTTCACCAACTCTCTAATCAGAAAATTTTTGTTTGCTGCAGATGGCT
>CM064967.1:53117401-53257763 GCA_032847665.1 Solanum chilense
TGTTGAGCACCAGAGACGCTTGAACCCTCCTATGCAAGAGGTTGTGAAGAAGGAAATCATCAAGTGGTTGGATGCCGGAGTAATATATCCAATCGCTGATAGTAGTTGGGTATGCCCGATTCAGTGTGTACCTAAGAAAGGGGGAATGACTGTGGTCCCCAACGAAAAGAATGAACTTGTTCCAATGAGACCGGTTACTGGATGGAGGGTGTGTATGGATTACCGTAAACTGAACTCATGGACTGAAAAAGACCATTTTCCTATGCCCTTCATGGATCAGATGCTGGATAGACTTGCCGGAAAAGGGTGGTATTGTTTTCTTGATGGGTATTCGGGGTATAATCAGATTTCTATTGCACCAGAAGATCAAGAAAAAACCACTTTCACTTGTCCTTATGGGACCTTTGCTTTCAGAAGAATGCCGTTTGGGTTGTGTAATGCACCCGCAACCTTTCAGAGATGTATGATGTCAATATTTTCTGACATGGTGGAGGATACTATAGAAGTTTTTATGGATGATTTTTCTGTGGTTGGTGATTCATTCGACCAGTGTTTGGCCAATTTATCTGAGGTCCTACAGAGATGTGAAGATTGCAATTTAGTACTAAACTGGGAAAAGTGTCATTTCATGGTGAAAGAGGGTATTGTGTTGGGTCATCGCATTTCAGAAAAGGGCATAGAGGTCGATCGAGCTAAAGTTGAGGTAATAGAGAGACTTCCCCCGCCGATCTCTGTGAAAGGTGTGAGAAGCTTTCTTGGGCATGCAGGTTTTTATCGGAGATTCATCAAAGACTTTTCAAAGATTGCACACCCATTGTGCAAATTGCTGGAGAAAGAATGTAAATTTTATTTTGATGAATTCTGTCTTAAAGCATTCGGTGATCTAAAAGAGAAGTTAGTGTCTGCGCCTATCATTATTTCTCCGGATTGGAACAGTCCATTTGAGGTAATGTGCGATGCTAGTGGGGTGGCTCTTGGTGTAGTATTGGGACAGAGAAGAAACAAAATCCTTCACCCAATTTACTATGCTAGTAAAGCCCTAAATGAAGCCCAGAAGAACTACACAGTGACTGAGCAAGAACTCCTCGCAGTAGTCTTTGCTTTTGAGAAATTTCGCTCCTATTTGCTAGGTACTAGAGTTATAGTGCATACTGACCATTCAGCATTGAGATATTTGATGGCGAAAAAGGATGCGAAACCAAGGCTGATTCGTTGGGTATTACTGCTGCAAGAATTTGACTTTGAAGTGCTGGATAGAAAAGGGACTGAAAATCAAGTTGCTGATCATTTGTCTCGTCTAGAGGATGAAGCTATGAGAGAGTTGGGGGATAAGACTGACATTGATGATACTTTCCCCGATGAACATGTATTGGCTGCTTCACAAGACTTGATTCCATGGTTCGCAGATTTTGCGAACTATCTGGCTAGTGATATTGTTCCATCAGACTTGTCCTTTCATCAAAGGAAAAAGTTCATGTACGATGTGAAGAAGTTCTTTTGGGATGAACCATACTTGTATAGGAGTTGTGCCGACGGGCTTATTCGGCGTTGTGTGCCAGAATGTGAAATGTTGAGTGTATTGGAGGCATGCCATTCTTCACCTGTTGGCGGACATCATAGTGGTGTCCGAACGGCTCACAAGATATTGCAATGTGGTTACTATTGGCCAACTCTTCATCAAGATGCTCATGGGTTTGCTAAATCATGTGACAAATGTCAACGAGATGGTGGTATTTCAAGAAAGCAAGAGCTCCCTCTAAGCCCCATTCTTGTGATTGAGTTATTTGATGTGTGGGGTATTGACTTTATGGGCCCTTTCGTGAGTTCTCATGGGATGAAGTACATTCTTGTAGCAGTTGATTATGTATCTAAATGGGTCGAAGCCATAGCCCTCGCAAACAATGAAGGGAAGAGTGTCACTGCATTCTTGAAAAAGAATATATTCTCCCGTTTTGGCACTCCAAGGGCCATTATTAGTGATGGGGGCTCCCACTTCTGCAACAGATTATTCAAGGGGTTATTGGAGAAATACGGGGTTCGCCATAATGTGGCCACTCCTTACCACCCTCAAACTAGTGGGCAAGTTGAAGTATCGAATCGGGAGATCAAACAGATATTGTCCAAAACAGTGAATGCTAGTAGAACAGATTGGTCAAGGAGGCTTGATGATGCTCTTTGGGCCTACCGGACAGCTTATAAGACTCCCATAGGTATGTCTCCATACCAACTTGTATATGGGAAAGCTTGTCATCTTCCGGTTGAGTTAGAGCATAAAGCCATGTGGGCTATGAAGAAGTTAAAAATGGATTGGAGCGAAGCTGCAGAGCAACGGTTAAATGGGTTGAATGAACTTGATGAATTTCGCTTGAAAGCCTATGAAAGCTCAGCCCTATATAAAGAAAAGATGAAGAAGTATCATGACAACAAAATTGAAAAACGAGAGTTTATGGTAGGGGATTTAGTGCTTCTATTCAATTCCAGATTGCGCTTGTTTCCAGGCAAACTCAAATCCAAATGGACTGGTCCTTACACGGTTACCCAACTATTCCCTCATGGAGCAGTTGAGTTGGAAACTAAGGAGGGTATGCGGTTCAAAGTGAATGGACAGCGCATAAAAATCTATCTCGGGCATGCTGAATCAGCGAACGAAGTGATCGAGGCATACCATCTTGATGAAGTCTGAGTAATCAAGGGTCCCAGTCGTGCCGCGACATTAAATCAGGCGCTTGTTGGGAGGCAACCCAATACTTATCGTCTTTTTAATGGTAGCATTTTTTTACTAATGGGTTTTAAATTTGCAGGCACATCACCAGGAAAATCTGCAGAAAACTACTCACCAGCAGCCACTGACGGATACATCGACGGACCGTCGCGCATGAGACGGACCGTCGTATGCATCCGTCACACCAGGTACGTATTTCTGTCATTTTTTGAAATTAGGGCATACACGACGGAACCCACGACGGGCCGTCACACATGCGACGGACCGTCGTCGGGGAACCGTCGTGTGATTAATGAGTTCTACCCGACCCGACCCGGCTGGACCCTTTTCAAAATCTGACCATTTATATTCCCGCCCCTCCATATTTCCCCCATTATTTCCTCATTCCTCTCATCTCCCCTCTCTTCCCACATTTCCCCACTGATCATTACTCCCACAATCTCCCCAAACTTGATTACTTGTCGGTGCTGCTGTTGTTGGTATCTACCTTGCTACCTGAATCATTCCCCACTTGTGTTTTCTCCATTTCCAAGGTATGTGTCTCTAAATTTGTACTCATTTCTCTTGTATTTTTATCTATTAGTTAGTATTAGATTAGTTCCTAGTCGTATCTTGTTCCCTTGATATGATCAAGTCTAGACCTAGGCTCTAAATGTTTGCATTTGCCATGTTAATAACCCTAGACATAGGTGATTTCACATTACTAGTTTCCTAGGTAGTTGGGATAGACACATATAGGTCCACAACACTACAAGACCATGTGGGTTCATTGGGGTTGCTTAGGGTACCTACAGTTCTGTCTCTGATAGTCAGAACGAGACCCCGATGACGGTCCGTCGTGTATACGACGGACCGTCGTAGGGTCCGTCGAATAAGCCCTAGCACCTTCCCCAACGACGCCTGTGACGGACCGTTGTATCCACGACGGTCCGTCCTGCACAACCGTCATGGTTGTCAGAGACCACTCTGAAAAGGGTCTCCAAAATTTTTCCAAGTGTCCAACGACGGACACTCACGACGGACCGTCACACCCACGACGGTCCGTCCTGCACAACCGTCATGGTTGTCAGAGACCCTGTTTCTAAGGGTCTCCAAAATTTTTCCAAGTGTCCAACGACGGACTGTTACGACGGACCGTCCCACCCACGACGGTCCGTCCTGCACGACCGTCATGACGGTTAGAGACCCCTCTTTCAGGGTTCTTTCTATGTACTTCGACCAAGTACAACACGACGGACCTCATGACGGTCCGTCGTATCCACGACGTGCCGTCATCTGTCCCGTCGTGTGATACAGTTTCACTATCACTCTCACACTATTTTAAAGGTCTTCTGTTGTCTGGGCTTGCTTGTCTTGTTGGACATTACTCGTACTAATAGTGATCCTTCTAAGGTACTATCTGCTATGGCACCCAAGCAAGACCGAGCTTACGCACGCGGGCGATCCAAATCTGTTGCCCCGTCTGCACGCTTGATCATCGGGTCTGATGATGAGCGGGACCCTGAATATGTGCCCCCAGGCACTTCCACACCTTCCCGTGCTACACGTGCCCCCAGAGCCACACCCAAGAAGGTGGCGTCCGGCGTAGTCACTGCCTCCCAGTCTGATGAGGAGCGCACACTGACCGGCACACCCTCTGGGTCGGCCACAAACGAGGAAGGAGCGTCTGGCTCCTTAGGAGTATCCTGGTCCGAGGAAGCTTCAGGATCTGCCGAGGTTCCCGCACCCGTCACTGCTGCAGCGTCGGCCTCGTCTGATGAGGCTGACAGTTCAGACTCCACATCCGGCGCACCAGCCCCGGTCCCCACCCCAGCCTCTGACCAGCCAAACCGGTGGTGCGTTGAAGGCCAGTTTCAGGTTTACTCCGACGCGAAGTTCTTGACCGATAAAGGAGTAATGACTCGAACACTGACCCTGGAGCGGCGGTTACTTACAGGGAGTCTCCCCTCGATGCCGGAGATCCACAACATATTCACCAGGCATCGGTTAGAGTGGACAGCCCGTCCATTGGGACGATACAGTGAGGAGGTGGTCCGAGAGTTCTACGCATCCTACGTAGCGACTCTCCGATCACAGATCGATAGGCGGGCTGCTCCCGCTAAACAGGCCCCACTGGAGCAGGTTCGAGTCCGGGGTGTGCAGGTTGACATTTCCCTGCCAGCTATCCGCCGGTTCCTATACGGCGAGAGTGCCGGTGCTACGCGGACCCCCATCACTGCCGAGTTTGACTATCGCTGGAAGATAGTAAAGGAGGGACACTTCATGCGCGACCGGACACTGAGAGAGACCACCAAGAGGTGGATGGCCCTGTACCTATCAGTCGACGGAGAGGGTGCCGACTGGGTCACTGAGCCGAAGGGGGCCATCAAGAAGGCCAACCTCATGTTCGTTGCAAAGTTCTTGTGGCTGCTCGTCCGTCACTGCCTTTCCCCCACAGCTGCTGATAACATAGTCACCTGGGATCGAGCAGTGTTGATAGCGGCGATGATAGCCGGCTTTGAGGTGGACTTCGCATGGCTTCTCCAGGCAGTCATGCACGAGAGGGCATTCAAGGTCACCACTACCTACCCCTTCCCGTGTATGATCTTTGCCCTTTGCAGGTCTGCAGGTGTACCCGTGTGGCACATAGATCAGTTGAAGACCCCGCAGGGCACCGTTGACGTCGGCCTCATCAGAGACGAGGCCAATGAGTTGGCCCCACGTCGAGGGCCCCGTCCAGAGCTGCCACCACTATCTGATGATCTTGCGGATACGGTGGCCCAGGCCCGCACAGCGACACAGGCATCCACGGACACTACCCCGGTCGAGTCTATCCCGGGTAGTAGCACAGCCCCTCTACCGACACCAGCCCCGCTTGCTCGAGTCCAAAAATTGGAGGCACAAATGGCCACTCTTCTGCATCATATCCAGCCGTGGATGCAGAAGTCTATTGCTGAGTCTGAAGCGCGAACGGATAGGCAGATGCAGCGGAAGATTGCTGAGGTTCACCAGCGCTTCGATGCCTTTGAATTAAGAGTATTAGCTCGACCAGCCCATCCGGTAGATGTGTCGACTCTTCAGGCTGCAGTCGACAGTCTTCGTGCAGACGTCGACACGATCCTAGCGACAAGAGTGCCGGAGTCTGCCGAGCCTGCTGAGGATACTGTAATGGCGGCCCTGTTTTCTACTCCGGCCAGTCCCCCACCCTCCCCTCGAGAGAGTGCCAAGAGGCCTAGGGGTCGATCAGAGGATGAGGCGCGAGCGAGGAAGAAGGAGCGCCGTGAGATGGAGGCCGCGAGGAGAACCTCACTTGCTGAGGCGGAGGCACACCGGATCCGAGCATCGCAGATAGCGGCTGGGGCGTCTAGCTCCCGTACTGTAGAGACCGCAGGAGGCACTGAGGGTGCGGTTGTTGCTGAGGACACCACTGAGGGTGTCCAGATTGCAGAGGCTGTGGGTTCCGGGAAACCGGACCCACCAGCTTGCTGATCGACGGCGCTATGCGCCACAGGTTTGCTTCACCTAACCCTCTAATCTTTAGATTTTTTTTATGCATTGGGGACAATTGCATGCTTTTTGTTGGGGGTGGGGTAAATGGAAAGTGAGTGTTAGGGTGAAGTCTGAGTAGCCCAACTCACTATCCTCTTTTGGGGTTTTCTTGCCTGTGTTCTTTTTCCCCAAAAGACTGATTACTTTTTCTGTTGAACCGGCATGTTATATCTTTTGTACATAGTTTAACTCTGAAGCATGATGGCTGAAATGATATCCCGATAAAACTGGAAAATGTTGCATGACTAGGCGTAGTAACTGATAATTGTGTGGCTCTAAACATGAAATAGAGTTACACCATTGCATTACCCTAAATCTTCAAGTCGAACTAGTTGTCTGATAATCTGGTATAGTGATGAGATGTCAAGTGAGTGTGAGGAAAGTTGTATAGTCCACTAATAGTACTGAGCTAGAACTTGCCTGGTTAGTCCTGCTAAAAGTAAGCTGTAACAGACAATTAGGAAAGGATCATAGGCCCTTCTTCAAAATAGCCCACACCATTCTAAATAAAAGAAACCAAATGAAAGTTATCCTTCTTTGATCCAAATAATTTGAGCTTAAAATTAGACCTTTCTTTTTCACCCCAACTGATCTTTTCTGGGAACAATATGTTGGCCCTGGTCCCTCCCCGGACATGTGCACCTCAGCTTATGCTAAAAGCATAAGTTGAGGGTGGCTAATGTATAAACAACCTTCGTTATGGCCCTGACCCGACTTTGGGTATTGTGTACCTTGACTCATGGCAAAGCCATGAGTTGAGGGTGGCTGTTTTGAGGAATGCTATGGAAAGTGGGGTTGAAAGAACAAAGAGAGAAAAAGAACAAAAGTAAAGTGACTCAAGAACTCGTTGAAAGAAAAAAAAAAGTCTAGAAAAGGGAAAAGAGTCACTTACACAAATGAAGAAAGAAGAGAAAATAGCAAGGTGAAAGAATGGGAGAAACTGGGCGAGATAAATTGATAGAAAGTGGAAGGTTTAGCCGATATGTTAAGGAGGGCAAAATGTCACTAAAGTATACCTAAATATACCCTACCTGACTCTGAGCCTACGTTACAAGCTAAAAAAGTCCTATCGTGATCCTAAGAGTTGTATAGCGAAATTAAGGCAGTGAAAATAAGGGCAAGCTTATGGCAATAGGTATGAATGAGTGTGACTTTGTTCTGAGAGCGAGTGTTGAAATGTAATCCTTATACTCAAACTGAAATCATTGTGTGAAAAATGAGGATTTTGTTCTAAAAGTGAGGACACTAGTTGCAATACCGGAATTGTTAGCACCTCGGTGAGAAATTGAAGAGAATAGGTGTTGGTGCATGGTGAGTCTTTGTCATGTTCGAATCCCACAAAATTCAAGCCTAATAGTGATAGCATGCATAGATTTGATGGGATTAATCGGGATTGATAGCCAAATGATTGCAAAGGATAAAACATGAATACTATTGTACAAAGATTGTGTAGTGAGTCATAGTGCGTCGCTTGAGGACAAACAACGAATTTAAGTTGAGGGTGTTGATATACCGTGGTTTCACGGTATAATTAATACTTTTTCCTTAAGTTTAGTGTGTCCGAAAGCCGTTTTGTAATAATTTTGATATAAGTTTCTCTTTGTTTTGCAGGAAATCTGTCCAGAGCTGAATGCGGAGATTTTGAGCGAAAAAATGCAGAAGAGACCACCTACGGAGCTCATGACGGTCCGTCGTGCCTGTGACGGTCCGTAGGTGGCAGCGTAGTGCAGCTGCTGAAGGAAGATGGGGAAGTCTGACCAAGTGTGGGATTACGGAGCTTGTGACGGACCGTCACAGCCATGACGGTCCGTCCTGCAGGTCCGTCGTGAAGATCAGAGAAGTGATCCCAGTACCCAGATTTCAAGAGTTGAAGTATTTTGCAACGAAGACCCTCGACGGACCGTCGTACCTATGACGGTCCGTCACACTTGCCGTCGAGGGAAAGAAGAGAGCAGCAGAAGAAATGACCAAGTATAGGACGACGAAGTACACGACGGTCCGTCGCGACCACGACGATCCGTCGCGTGGTCCGTCGACCCGGCCGCGTTTTGGCAGATTTCCAGCAATTAAAGTCCTTGTTTATTTAGGTTTTCATTTTATTATCGAGAGACAGACGAGAGGCGACGAAAAAGCCTCGTTTTTGAGAGATTTTGTCACTCTTCCATTATCAAATTCCATATAGTTAGATTTTGTGAGATTAAACTTTGGCAAATAGTGTTTGATTCTTGGAGATTCTTACAAGCGATTTTTGGTGATTAATCAAGCAATTTTCGGATTTTATTCTTCCTCATTGTTGTAAGTACATGAATTCTCATTTAACATATTTGAATGTTGTGTTTATGGCTATGAGTAACTAAACTCCATAACTAGGGTTGTGGGAACCATAGGCAAATAATGAGATAAACCCTAGCTTGAATAACAATTCTAGATTAGTGTCTTGCATGTATTAATAATTCTTTCGCTTAGAAGTTTTTCTAACGGACGATCAACGTTAGAACTCGCCTTAATGCTACTTGCCGGACCAAGGAGGTAGATAATAGGAAAAGAATTATTAACATAGATTTAGTGTATACTATCTAATAGGCTAGTATTGATTGGTGCGAGGTAATACCTTAGTAAAATATCGAATACGATGCTTAATATGAGGTAAAGATAAGGGTTAGGAAAGCAACACACGTAGCCGGACCAAGGTGCGGAGTGAGATGTTCTAGATGCCGGACCAAGGATTTAGAAATACATAACTTATCACTTTGCATGCAAGATACTAGGAAAGAATTGTTATTGTTAGAATTATCAAGTTATGAACCCGTGGGGAACACGTAAACCCTAGTTACTTTAATTCATTGATTAAAACCCAATATTAAAAGCTGTCAAGTGTCTCTTTTAATTACGTTAGTTATTTTTACTCATTACTTAATACAACCCCCCCCCTTTTATATTGTTACTTTCCAAGAAAGTTATCGACCAAACGATAGTATTACTAGGTTAAAGTTAAGTCTAGACTATTTTCCTCGTGGGAACGATCCCAACCTCACTAGTTGGGTTATTTACTTGACACGACCGCTTTACTTCTCATTTGAGAGGTGAGTTTGAGTGTATCACACTTCTACTTAATCATTTGTAAAGTGAACCTTTAAAACCAATACGTATTCTGAATTCTTCTGTCCATTGAACAAGCTAATCTGGCAACTTATAATTGAGTTTGAACAGATGTGTGATCTCACACATAGAAAACGGGTAAACATAGTATTTTTAGACTAAAAGTAATTAAAGGAAAAAAAAATAGATAAAAAGACCAGAACATTCCTAAAATATTCTTTTTAACATCTTATTATCCCCCCCTCCCCCACTTCTTCCTCCTTTCCAAAACCAATCTCCCGTTTCCCTCACTTTCTCCCCCTGCCCGACTCCTTTACAAATATGAGAACCATAATGAGCAACATAAAATACCAGAAACTAAACAAATCTGAAGCACTAAAAACTATTAGAATTTTCAGTTTTCCATTTTAAGATAGGGAAAAATGGTAAATATATCCCAGAACTATCATAAATAGTATGCGTATACCCTCCGTCATATTTTTGAGACATTGGTGCCCCTGCCATCCATAAACTAAAACATATATGCCCTTCACTCTAACGGAAGACTAAATAGGGACATGTGACGCAACCTCATTCGTCGATAAATGTCGAATCTGTGGGTAACATTATGACAGGTGTATGTCCATCACTATAAGGGTATTTAAACTCTAGTTTTGGACGGCAGGGGCACCAATGTCCCTAATGTATGACGGAGGGTATTTCTATACCATTTACGATAGTTCGAGGATATATCTGTTCTTCTTTCCTTTAAGATATACTATTACTGGTAGTTATATAAACAAAGCACTTTTAATTTTTATATTTCTTTCTTTTTATTTTTATGGGGTAAGATAACCAAAATTCGATAGATTCGGAGGATAAATATGTAATTATTGGATGTCTTTGTGAAATTGCATAGATTGTATTTGTGCAAATTCGTGTATAGATATTAGGACATATTGAAGTATTTAATGGTGCTTATTGGCATCTATGTATAATAAGGGTTTATAATTTATGGTTTGTCAACGAACAAAGATAAAGGACTGGAATGAAAAAGAAAAGGATTTTTTTTTTTAAAATAAAACATCATATAATATTGTATATCATAAATCAAAGTGAGAAGGTTTGAAAAGTTAGATTAACATATAAACCTTAGTCTAAATTAAACATCTAATCAATAAATTATTGAATAATGATGTTTTAATTATTATATGAATTGTTAGTTATTTAATAAAAATAAAAGAATCATTATATTTCTTTTAATAGTATTTGACCTTTTATTTTTTATGTGACTTTTCATATTTTCGTAATTTTTTGGAAGCTCCAAAATAAAAAGTTAGATCACTATTTTATCTCTAGACTGAATTAAATATCGAGTTAATTAAATATTAAATGACAATAATTTAATCATTATTTGAATTGTTAGTTATTTATTACAAAGACAATGAAAGAATCATTCTATTTATTTTAATATTCTTTGAACTTTCAATTTTTCATGTCACTTTTCATGTTTCTATAATTTTTGTCTTGTAAATTTTAATTTTTACAAGAAAGACTTTTATTTACTACTCCTACAATTCTTGTGTGTAGGAGTTCTAAATAGGTGAAATAATATCACAATTTGTGGTGAAAGTTGTGAGATCCTGTCACGATCGGGGAGCACCTCCTACACGTAATCGGCGTCATAGTCCATGGAGAGACTAAGACTAGCCTCTTAGCATTCGTCATGCCATATAATAGGCTAAAAATGCAGAAAAAATTAAAACTTTTCAGTCATATCTATATAATGAGGTTTACATAGACCTCTCATATATTACATATGGAGTTTACATATAGACTCCTCACATAGGAAGCTTACATAGGCTTCTCGATTAGACAACATAATCATTACGTAAGAAATAGTCTAATACTTCGTCTCATATTAAACCATCTAAACGAGTACAAATATTGGACATAGCCAATACAAAGTCAACATGTCAATATAGGCTTACATCAATATAGAAATGATCAAGGAATGAACAATGTCTTTCAGACAATACAACTTTAAACCTGGAATGTGGAACAAGGTAACATCCCCGAACATGAGGACCTACCAATAAATGGGAAATTGAATCCAAGTCTTCTTCAATTGGCCTTTTAAGATTTCGATGAGTGGAATTTACATAATTGTAGAAATATATAAGAATGGTTTAATACACCACTTGTACTATGTATGCAAATATATGCACATAAACATTGAAATCATGCTAAAAAAGACATTTGTTCAAAACCCTGCTAAGTTACCTTTTTGGAAAACCTTATGCACAACCAATAACACATATAAGTCAACATTCTTATCTTCCTTATAACAAAACCATACACAACCAACATCATCAAATAGTGTCAAGTTAGCATGTGTATTAGCATATTAGAACCCATAATCAAAGAAACTCCAACATCACGTTATAACAACAAAGCATGTACAATAGTTCATAACCTTACAACATATGTAAGACCCTTACTCATAACCATTTAAAAATATTACAGGTGCAATAACTAAGTGAAGTCCCATAACCCCACTTAACCAAGTAAACCCAACAAAAAATCACAAATACTGTCTAAATTCATACAACATTGCATTAAGAGTAGTTATCATCATATATAGCAATATAGACCAACAACATATTCATAAGTGAAACCAACATCATATAGGATCATCAACATGTAAAGTCTCCTTATGCATATCATTTACTTTATAAGAACATAAGAACATCCTTCCAGGACTACCCACAAGGCTAATTAGTCCAATGTATAGGAAAAGTCCATACCCTTACCTAGACTAAGTCAAACCCCTTGAGTCACCCTATTAAAAGTTCACTTTATTACTTCATTTTAATTTTGGTAACACTTGACTTAACCGAAACATACCACATGAGCTAAATATGTAATCCTATGTCTTAAAACCCTACAGCAAAAAAAGGTGGACTACTTGCCAAGGTAGTACCAAAATATGAACATTGCATTATAGGTGGATCCACTAGGTAGTATTCCTATGGTGGCAACATAGCTTAAGAACTAGGAGACATAGTAGAGACTCTTTTTATGACATTGGCATTGTAATATCTATTTCATGAGAATGTAGCCAACCTACCTTCCTACTTGACAAGGGACACTCCTCATTACTAGTTCACTCGGTGCTAAGCTAGAAACCCTTTTTGAAATGTCTTTAAGCCTTTATTAATCATCATAACTTAGTATAGGTCATAGGAAACTAACCCTCTTGTATATCATGATCATTTTATCATTAGGAATTGCATGATAACTTCCTTTGTATACAACACTCATATATGAGATTAACACATACTCATCACCGTCTTATAAGAAGGCACATAAGTGATTCACATCAATCTTATATAATCATACCTTAATCATAATATCACAATCCATCTATTCAATAAATTTAAATTACATTAATCATAAAATCACCTATATAATCTAATAACAAACAACATTTCAATTGAATACTATCATCAGGTATGAGCCATGACAATTAAAGTAAGGATTCAAGATTACATGTCTTACCAATTCACCTTCACAAGCCTTCTTCCATTGTTTTACCATCAACCAACCATATTCATCCATTAATAGACTTAATAACGTCACATAATAGTAATATAAACAAGAACTAAGTCAATTGCATCATCACTAACAAATTCAACATCAATTCATCACCTAGGGTTCGGAAAATAGGGTCTATTCATGATTTCTTCAATAGAACTAAGTATAACATCAAGAACTAACCTAATTCACCAGAAATCAATCATAATACATCCAAAATAATCAAAATAAATCAATAACAATAAAATTTGAAATATCAATTTCGAATTAAGAATGACACTCATGTTTTACTCAACTTTTAAAAATCAATTTGAAAGAACCCTTTGGGGAAAGGAGTCCCAAAGGTGAAGAGTTACAATACCTTGTTAATCCTTGAATATTGATGGAGAAAAATTAGTAATATTTCATCCATAATCCCTTTGACCTTGGTTTTCAAAGGGGAAGAGAGAAAGTTGAATGAAGGAGGAGAATTTGAGTTTTAGAATTGAAGAGTGTTAGGTTAGATTAATGAGTGTTAGACCTTTTATAGTATCTTAACCAAATAAAAGAAACATCCGTTACCCCTATCTAATCAACTAATTAAATGACTTCATTTAAAATTGGACAGCAAAAGACCATAGCTGACCTACTAAACCTGACCTACGGTCCATAGGTCAGTCGACGCCAGCCCATGCCCCCGTACTTTACAACTGTCATTGGTGACAATGATTTGATTTTTGGACACATTTTGAAAATGTTTAAGGCATCAAATACAGAGTCCATCGACGCCTCATCGATCAGAGGATGGATCGTCGCTTTGTCTCATATGTGACCACTGTCATTTGACAAATTTTGAGCATTTTGGAAGGGTCCTCCTCAAGGACCCCTAAATTGGTCATTGGGAAGTCGTACCCAGATATTTCGACCCTAAACACACTATAATACATGTTTAACACCTTTACACCAAATTTCATTAAATTTCGACTTCTAAAACCATATGAAACATTCCAAGGCACACTAGCACCTATTTCACTAGTCTTCGGAAGTCGTGGACGTTCCTTAACGTTTTGACTCTAAAACTTCCTAAATGGTTTATATACAATATTTTAGGCCTTAAAAAGTATTACCAACCTTATATCAACATGTGAGACTCTAGATTACATCATTGACTTTCGGAGTGTTTCATTTTCCCCCTTAGGAACATTCATTCTCGAATGACACTAAAATCTCTTGTAGGAAAAAATAGATTCAATACTAGTAGAATAACCAAAAACATATATAATCAACATTAGTTAAAACTCAAATCAACATAAAATCATGGAATTTACACATAGCAACTCAAATAACAATTTACCACATTTTTAGAGCTCAACATTACAACATGAGGAATTTCCTTTTCAATATCAACATGAGCTCAACATGATCATCAAGTTACTTGTGCCTAACTTCTTACAACACATCAACATGCTCATTAATATTTCATGAAGGCAACAATACATTTATTACACAAATAAGTACAAATCAAGCAAAAGAGCATTTTCCAAGAAAACTCATTTTAACATAAACCTCTTACTATAAATATGCATACATTTGCATAACAAGTTGAATTAAAATTTACTCATTATATTCATTATTAATAGGAACACCTAATCTTAGTTAGGAAAAAGATGAGGATAACTGCACTTTATTTCTACCTCAGTCTCTCATGTTGCTCCCTCAACTAGGTGGTCTCTCCATAGAACCTTTACAGAGGCCACCTCCTTGTATCTCAATTTCTTAACTTGGTGATCTAAAATTTCCACCGGAACCTTTTCATAGGAAAGGTCCTAATCCACACCAAGACCTTGAATAGGAAGTATGGACACGGGATCACTAATGCACTTTTTGAGCATGGATGCATGGATTACCGGATGAACCGAAGATAATTCACTAGGTAATCTCAACTCGTATGCATCCTTTCCGAACCATTGCAAAACCTCACATGGACCCACATACCGGTGAATTAACTTCCCCTTTTTTCCAAACCTCATCATACCTTTCATAGGTGCAATCTTCAAATACACCATATCACCTACTTCAAACTTAAGATACCTTCTTCTTTTGTGGACATAGGACTTTTGCCAACTATAGCCAATTTTCAAGCTATCTCTCATAGCACAAACTTTCTCCAAAGTTTCGGAGAATATTTTTGGACAAAGGATGTGAAGAATCTCCAACCTCAAACCACCCAATCAGATATCTACATCTACTACCATAGATTCTTAAAATGGAGACATTTAAATACTCAAATGATAGCTATTGTTGTAGGATAACTCAATCAACGACAAGTGGTCATCCCAATTCCTTTTGAAGTGTATCATATAATCTCTTAACATATCGAGGGTTTGAGTAGTACACTCTACTTGACCAGCTGTTTGGGGATGAAAAGTTGTTCTAAGCTTTACTTGTGTACCAACCCTTTTTGGAAAGACCTCCATACACGAGAAGTGAATTGAGTGCCTCTATCTGATATGATGGACAAAGGAATCCCATGAATTCGCCCAATCTCATCAATGTAGATTCTTGCATAATCTTCCGCCTTATTAGTAGACTTAATGGGGATAAAATGAGCAGACTTTGTCAATCTTTCCACTATCACCCAAATTGAGTCATTTTGCCTCCTAGTTCGAGGCAATCCAACTACAAATTAATTTCTTCCCACTTCAAAGAAGGAACACCCATTTATTGGATTAGACCACTAGGCTTTAGATGATCGACTTTCACTTGTTGGCAATTTAGACACCTAGATACAAACTCCACTATGTCCCTTTTTAGGCCATCTCACCAATATAGTTCCCTAAGATTAAGTTACATTTTGGTGGAACCCGAATAGATACAGAATCGGGAACCATGAGCTTTCTCTTCCTCCCTACTCCTCAAATCATCAACATCTGGTACACATAATCTATTTTTGTACCTTATCATACCATCCCCCCTTTGGGAGAATGACTCATTCAACTTTCTAAGTAATGATTTCATTAACTCCATCAATAGCAGATAAAGATGTTGTTTGGACTTCACCTCAACCACTAAGGATGACTCAGAGTTATTATGAACTACAAAAAAACCATTTGGGGAATCTTCCAACCGAACACACAATCTAGCCAACCTATGAACATCTTTCACTAAGTCTTTCTTCCCTTCTCGACATGACACACTACCCATAGTAATACGACTTAAAGAATCCGCAAGAACATTGGCCTTGCCGGGGTGGTAAAGAAAACTCATGTCGTAATCTTTCAATAATTCCAACTATCTTCTTTGTCAGATATTTAAATCCCTTTGAGCAAACACATTGAAGACTCTTACGGTCGGTATACACATCCACATGCACACCATACAATTAATGCCTCCATATTTTCAAAGCAAACACTATGGCTGCTAATTCAAGGTCGTGAGTAGGGTAATTCTTCTCATTCACCTTGAGTTGTCTAGAGGCATAGGCTACCTTCACATGTTGCATAAGAATACACCCCATACCCACTTTGTGTTCATAACAATATACAACAAAGCCTTTGGTACCCTCCGGTAAGGTTAATACAGGAGCGGAGGTAAGTCTATCATTCAAAATTTGGAACCTTGTTTTACATGCCCTTGACCAATCAAATTTCACACTCTTTTCGGTCAAGGTAGTTAAAGGAGAATAATGTACACAAACACCTTGACGCACCTCCTATAGTACCTAGGCAAACCTAAGAAACTTCTAATGTCGGTTGGAGTCAATGGTCTAGGCAAATTATTAACAACCTCAATTTTCTTTGGATCGACCTCTACACCCTCAGTTGAGATAATATGACCAAGAAACTCTATCGATCTCAACAAAAAGTCACACTTGATATATTTGGCAAATAGTTGGTGCTCTTTCAATATTTGGAAAACCACCCTAAGTGGTCCATATGTTCACCCTTATTTTTCAAATATACCAAGATGTCGTCAATGAAAACAATCACAAAGGAATCAAGGTAGTTTCAAAACAACCTATTCATGAGGTTCGTAGAAGTCGTCGGGGCATTAGTGAGACCAAAGGACATTATGAGGAACTCATAGTCACCATACCTAGTTCTAAATGCTATTTTTGGTACATTCTCACCTCTCATTCTAAATTGGTGATACCCCGATCTCAAGTAAATCTTACAAAAGTAGATTGCCCTTGGAGTTGGTCAAAAAGTTGGTCAATCTGAGGGAATGGGTACTTGTTCTTAATGGTGACCTTATTGAATTGACGATATTTAATAGACATCCTAAGGGATCCATCATTCGTATTTACAAACAATACTAGAGCATCCCATGGAGAAATACTAGGTTGAATGAAACCTTTATCTAGTAATCCTTAAGTTGAGCATTTAACTCTTTCAATTCGGTCAGAGCCATCCAATAAGGAGGAATTGAAATGGAATTCATATCCAGTAATAAGTCAATACCAAAGTCAATGGCCCGTTTGGGAGGAACTCTAAGCAAGTCATTGGGAAAGACTTCCGGAAAGTCCTTCACTACGGGGACCGATTGAATAGAAGGAATGTCGGTTTCAAGATCTTTGAATCTTACAATATGGTAAAGATACCATTTAGAGATCATTTTACAAGCATTCAAACAAGCGATAATATGAACTCTAGGAAATGAATTCCCCCCTTAACATTCTAAGATGGGTTCGTTTGGAAAGTTGAACTTGACTAACCTAGTCCGACAATCAATGGAAGCAAAATAACATGCAACAAATCCATTCCCAAAATAATATTAAAATCAACCATATCAAGCTCTAGCAAATACATACATGTAACTCTATTTGGCAAGGATATAGGACAATTCTTGAAGACCCTTCTAGCCAGAACAGAGTCACCCACCGGGGTTGTAAACGAAAACGGTTTGATCAAAACATCAAGTAGAACATAAAACTTTTTAGCTACCAGAGGAGTTACAAATGACAAGGTAGCACCACCATATTATAAAATATAAAAATCAATAGAGAAGACTTGTAACATACCGGTGACCAAGTCAGGAGACTCCTCTTGCTCACCCCTAGAGCGTCGAGCATAAAAGCGGTTTCTCTTTGGAGATTCGAAATTAGTAGCACTAACGTGTGCTCGACCACTTCCATTCTCTTGACTCTCCACATTATGGACAATCTCTAACCATGTGGCCACTCTTTCCACACCCAAAGAAATTCTCCGTCCCAACTAGACACTCACTCTAATGCTGGTTACCACACTTTGAACAAGTTGGTTTCTTTCTAGGTGAATTTCCACTTCTTGACTTTTGGGACTTAGGGTTAGACACCCTATCCTTGTTAGACTTTGAAAAGTTTGAAGGAACTTGGTTGGAAACCCTCTTATTGAGCCTAGGCTTGTCTTGAATCTCAAGCCTACCCTTGGAAGTACTTCCCTCATATGACTTGGACCTTTTGAACTCCCTACTCTTCCTATTGAGTCGAGTATCCTTAACTTCTTGTGCATGAAACATCAACTATAAATATCCATTTGTCATGGAGCAACTCCGAATGACACTCTTCAACAAAATCATCAGACACTCCCGCCATAAAGTGACTCATCTCATCCCTTGGGTTAAACACCAAGGAAGGATCATATTTGGACAATTTTGTGAACTTCAATGAGTAATCTTCAACATACATACCTCCTTGATGAAGGTTGATGAATTCTTCTAGTTTCGCCTTCCATTTATCCCTTGGAAAAAAAAATTCAAGGAAATCCCTTCTAAACACCTCCCAAGTTGTATGACCCTCTCTGAAGGACCTATTATCTCTCCATTGGGTTTACCATGTTTGAGCTACATCTTTGAGTTGGTAAAAACCTAGATCATCCTTTTCACTTGAAGTCAATCCCATGGAATAAAGAATATTTTATACCTCATAAATGAAATCCTGGGGATCTTCATTCACTTTTGGACCATAAAACATAGGAGGGTTCATCCTCATGAAGTCCCCCAAGCAAGAAGTCGTAATACTAGCATTGATTTGAACACGAGGTCCAACTTTATATCTCAAACTTTCATAGGTGGAGGAATAACCAGAACTTGGACTTATGGAGGAACTCGGTTGTCTTATGGAGGGACTTGGTTATCTTGTGGAGGAACTCCCAAATTAGCCAAACCTTTTTCCACCCTCCTTGCCGATGCAGTTCTTGTAGTCATATCGTATATTCATAAGAAAAATATTAAAAGAAAGAAGGACGCATAGTATTACCACTCATGTGGCACGACATTCAAGATTACCAATAATTTAGAATGCCTAGGCGTCACATAACTTCTCATTCATAAGTGTGGCACGCTTCACACCCATGAATAAGACTCTACGTAAATGTGGTTCAATAAGGCATCAATCCTAAGGTTTCTTTAACCTCATGTTCTAATACCAAGATGTCACGACTGGGAAGCACCCCCTAGACATAGCCGGCGTCATCGTCCTGGGATAAGACTAAAACTAGCCTCTTAGCATTCGTCATCACATATCATAGGCTAAAAATGCAAAAACAAATTAACACTTTTCATACATATCTATATAATTAGGTTTACATAGACTTCTCAGATACTACATATGGATTTTAAATAGACTCATCACATAAAAAGCATACAGAGGCTTCTCGATTAGACAACATTATCAAAACATAAGAAATAGTCTAAGACTTTTTTACATATTGAACCATCTAAACGAGGAAAAATCATGGACATAGGAAATACAAAGTCACCATTCCAATATGGGCTTACATCAATATCCAAATGATAAAGGAATGAACAATGTATGTAAGACAATACCACTTTAAAGCTAGAATGTGGAACAAGGTAAAATCCTCGAACATGAGTACCTAATAATACTCTTCTTCAATTGGCATTCAATAAGCTCAATGACTGAAACCTACATAATTTTCGAAACATAAAAATATGGGTTAATACACCACTTGTACTAAGTATGGGAACATATGCACAAAAACATTGAAATCATACTCATAAAGACATTTGGGCAAAACCATGCTAAGTTACCTTTTTGGAAAACCTTATGCACAACCAAGAACACATATAATTCAACATTCATATATTCCTTATAACAAGACCATACATAACATAATACAAACATCATCAAATAAATACAAGTTAGCATGTGTATTTAGCATATTAGAACCCATAACCAAAGAAACTCGAAGATCACATTATAATAACAAAAAACGTACAACCGTTCATAACCTTACAACATATGCAAGACCCTTATTCATAACACATTACCAAGATTACATGTGCAATGACCAAGTGAAGTCCCATAACCTCACTTAACCAAGTAAACCCAAAAAAAGATCACAAATAATGTCTAACTTCATATAGTATCGCATTAAGAGAGTCATAATCATATATAGCAATATAGATCATATAGGATCATCAACATGTAAAGTCGCCAGTTTCATATCATTTACTTTATAAGAACATAAGAACATCCTTTAAGGACTTCCCTCAAGGACAACTAGTACATTGTATAGGTAAAGTCCAATACCCCTACCTAGACTAAGTCAAACCCCTTGAGTCACCCTATTTAGAATTCACTTTATTACTTCATTTTACTTTCGGTAACACTTGCCTTAACCGAGACAGACCACATAATCTAAATTTAAAATTCGATATCATGAAACCCTACACCGAAAAAAGGTGGATTACTTGCAAAGGTAGTACAAAAATATGAACATAACATTCTAGGTTGATCCACTTGCTAGTATTTCTATGGGGGAAATATAGTTCAATAACTAGGAGACATAGTAGAGACTCTTTTTATGCCATTGGTATTGTAATCTCCATCTTATGAGAATGTAGTGAACCTACCTTCTTTGCTTGGGAATAGACACTCCTTACTACTAGTTCACTCGGTGCTAAGCTAGAGTACCATATTGAAATGTCTTTAAGTCTTTATTAATCAGCATTACATAGTATAGGTCATAGGAGACTAACCCCCTTGTATATCATGATCATTTGCTCATTACGAATTGCATGAGAACTTATTTTCAATAAACCCTTATATGTGAGATTAACACATTATCATCATCATGTCATAGTAAGACACACAAGTAATTCATAATCAACTTTATATAATCATACCTTAATCATAATATCACAATCCATATAATTAAGACATATCAATTACATTAATCATAACATCACCTATATAATTTAATACAATCAACACTTCAATTGAATACCATCATCAGGCATAACCCATAACAATTAATGTAAGTATTCAAGATCATAGGTCTTACGAATTCAACATCACAACCCTTCTTCCATGGTCTTACCATCCACCAACCATATTCATCCACTCATATACTTAATAAAATCACACAATAGTAATTAACAAGAACTACTTCCATTGCATCATCACTAACAAATTTAACATCAATTGATCAACTAGGGTTAGGGAAATAGGGGCAATTCATAATTTCTTCCATTGAACTAGGTTTACATCAAGAAATGCCCTAATGCATCAATAGTCAGTCATGATTCATCCATAATAATATAAAGAAATCAAGAAACATAAAATTTTAAACATCACTGTTTGGTTAAGAATGAAACCCATGTTTTTCTCAACTTTTCAAAATCAATTTGAAAGAACCCTTTGGGAAAGGAGTCCCAAAGGTAAATAGTTTTCATACCTTGTTAATCCTTGAAGATTGATAGAGAAAAAGTAGAAATCTTTCATCCCTAAGCCCTTTGACCATGGTCTTCAAAAGAGTCTTCTTTGGGGAGAGAAAAGTAGAGAGAAGAAAGATTATTTGACTTTGGGAATTGAAGAATGTTAGGTTAGTTTAATGAGTGTTAGGACTTTTATAGTATCCTAACTAACTAAACTAAGTGAAACACCCATTAACCCGTAATTAAATCAATAAATAATTAACTAATTAAATGACTTCATTAAAAATTGGATAGCAAAAGACCAGACCTGACCTACAAGACCCCGACCTACAGTCCGTAGGTCAGTCGACGCCAACCCATGCCCCCGTACTGCACAACCATCGTTGGTGACAAAGATTTGATTTTTGGATACTTTTTGAAAATGTATATAGAATCACCTATGTAGTCCATTGACTCCTCGTCGATCAGACGACGGATCGTCCTTCGTCTCACACGTGACCACTGTCATTTGACAGCTTTTGAATATATTGAAAGAGTCCTTCTCAAGGACCCCTAAGTTGGTCCTTGGGAAATCTTACCCAAATGTTTTGAACCTAAACACACTCTAATACATGTTGAACACCTTTCAAGAAAATTTCATTACAATTCGACTTCTAATACCCCATGAAACATGCAAAGGCACACTAACACCTATTTCACTAGTCACCGGAAATGATGGACATTCCTTGATGTTTTGACTCTAAAACGCCTAAATGGTTTATATGCATTATTTTAGGCCTTAAAATTTTTTTACAAACCTTATTTTAACATGTTAGGATCTATATTAGGTCATAGATTTTCGGAGTGTTACCGATCCCTTTATACAGTCAGGAGATTTAACAAGAATTCAACTCCAAGCATTGAAGCTTGGTGTGCAAGTTTTATACTTTTTTTTTGGTAATTAGAATTATAATAAGAAGTTTCAATCTCTATTCATATATTTAAATCATTTTTTGTTAACAACTTCTTTAATTTCATATTTTTATTTTGCATGCTCAAATATTCAGTTTTAATTATAGAGTCAAAAACAAAAAAATGCCTAGTGTCTTGCTCGTGTATATATTTGTTCTTTTTTTGGTACTTCAAACTTATAATATTACATATACATAAACTTTCATTTCTATGATTCTCTTTTTTTTTTCCAAAAAAAAAAGAAAGAAGCTGAACATATAACATTAGATTAATGGTGGATGAGTAATGTATGAAGAGAAAATTAAATTCCATAGAAGATTATTAGTCATGTTGATAAATATTTTGATTTTCAAAGTATAAATAATAAAAATTTTACACCTTAGTTTTAAATATTTATAATTAACTAATTTATTTAAAGTTCTTCTGGATAAAAATTTACTATAATATTTTGAACACATTTATTATAATTATCAGGAGATTCAAAAGGTAACGTAAAAAAGTGAAAAAATTTTGTATTTATTTCACTCAATGTTAATCATACACCATTTTTTGTAGGAAAAGTAAATAATCCCCACTCGTGCTTTTAATTGAAGAAACATTAATATTGCACCACGATTTGCTAGAGTATTAATATCATGCAATAATCTTTTCATCTTCTAACATTATTCTACCAAAGAAAAAAATGAACTTATAGCACTATAGAGAAATTTAATTTAGATAGTTTTTGTCCTTTCTTTTTTGCTTTACAAGCTTACATTTTAACTTATAAATAGAGTTTATTTTATTAATGATACACTCAAATTATACCTTCCTAATAAAGTATAAGCGGTTGTAATCAAGTAGAGAACCTAAATAGTAGTTTGCGGTCGATCCCATGAGCAAAATGGTTAAGCCTTAACTTTAAATCACAATTACGTCTATTTAGCCAATTTCTTTCCGAAAGCAAGTAATTAAAGGGGAGATTTAAGTGGAACAAGTTCCTTAAACATTCTAAGTTAATCAAGTAAATAAAAGTAGATGTTGAGTTTTTATGAATTTGTGAGAATAACTAGGTATATGTGTTCCACACAGTTTTGTAACGTCGTATTCCTAGCAATAACAATTCTTTCCTAGTATTTTACAAGCAAAGTGGCAAGTTAGGTATCTCTAAATCCTTGGTTTAACATCTAGAGAATTTCACTTCGCACCTTGGTCTAGATACGTGCATATGCTTTTTTAATCCTTAGCTTTACCTCATATTAGACATCATAATCGATATATGGCTCAGTTATTAATTCGTACCAATCGACACTAACCTATTAGATAGTATCACACTAAATCTATGTTGATAATTTTTTTCCTGTTCCTACCTCCTTGGTCTGAAAGTAGAAACAAGGTGAGTACTAATGCGTACACTCGTTAAAAAGACTTCTAAGCTAATGAATTATCAATACATGCAAAAACACTATTTGAGAATTGCTTAATTGCTAGTTATACTTTGTTAATTACCTATGGTTCCCACAACCCTTGTTGTGGATTTAGTTACCCATGCATGAAAGATCAAAATTTATAGTTTTGAAGAAATAAATCATGAACTTACTTAAAAAAAAGAACAAACCTTGAAATTCAACTTGAAATTGCAAGAAAACCTTCAACACAAAACAAGAAATTGATTAATTACCCAAGTTTGCAACACCCAATCTCCAAAACACAAAATTGAACAATAATAGTAGTATCTAACTCCCAAAAATGAGGGTATAAAGCCCTATATATAGAAAACATAGTCCAAAAGAAAAAAGAAATTTAAATAAGGAATGCTTGTTAAGTTGACGCGACTTCAATCTATGATCAAACCGTAGACTCCTTCAATCGGTTAGGACATGAATTTTTTTTCCATCCTCGTATGACACCTTCTCTGAATCACTCGATGGATAAACAACACAGTCCGTCTATGCATCTATGGTCAGTCGATGCATCTACAGTCCAACGATGCCCCTCCATCGCTCCACACTTAGAATTTCCACGATCGGATACTAGAACATTCTCTAAACAAAATGACGATTAACTAGTACGGCCGATCGATCAATCGATGGACCGTCGTTGCATCTCGTAATTCCACACATGGTTAGACTTTTCCAACTTTTTCAAAGTGCTGAGCTGCTCGTGTATGGTCACTGACTATGGTCTGTCGATGGCCTCTGTAGGTCATGTTCTGCATTTTTTTCAGTTTTTTCCTTATCTAAGCGCCTGAACATCTTTCCTGCAACACAAACACAAAAGTTGTTAAAACTACTACAAAAAGGCTCGAGACACACACAAATCTTAAGTAAAATGCAATAAAAATACTATGAAGCCACGGTACATCAACACCCTCAATTTTAAATTGTTTTTTTTCCTCAAGCGACACGCTATGACTCAAAAAAAACATTTGTACAAAAGTATACACTTTTAAGCTCTAGCAATCACATGACTATCACTCCCAACTCTTTATTTGATTTGGTGCAGACTTAGTCTCTCTAGTTCAAAAGCGAGCTCATGCGGATAAAATCATGACACAAACTCACCATGCAACAAACACCTTTACTATTTTGCCTCCCACCAAGGTACCAATTTTCTGATACCGCAACTAGTGCCCTCACTTTAAAAGAAATCCTCATTTTTCACACAGTGATAATGAATTTGGGTACATGGATCTTTTCTCAATATTCGTACTCAAGAACAAGTTCATATACAGTTAGCACTATTCGCCATAAGCTTACCCTTATTTTCACTACTTAGGTTCACCACACTAGATTCTACGATCATAATAGGAGTTTGTTGGTTTGTAACACAGGCTCAGGGTCAGGTGTGGTACTTTTTTAGTGACTTTTTGCCCTCTTTGACATTACCGCTAAGCTTCCTACCTCTTTTCATTGTCTTTGACATAATATTTTTCTTCTCTTTTCTTCTTTGCCTTTCTCTGTTTTTTTGGATATGACTTTCACTTATTTTTCATCTTGTTTTTCTTAAAACTCTCTTCTTTCTTTTTTTTTTCTTTTTTTTTTAATCAATTGATAAATCCACAAAGTCACATCTTTCGCCCACTTAAGCTTTTCTTTTTCAACATCCAACTCTTTTCATACCTATTTATGGGTCCTAACTCATAGTAGCCACCCTCAACTCATGGCTTTTTCATGGGTTGAGGTACACGATACCCAAAGTCAGGTCAGGGACAAGATGAGGTCACTTCCTGCATTAGCCACCCTCCACTTAGGCTTTTGTCCTATGTCGAGGTTCACATGTCCAATGAGGGACTGAGGTCAAAACATTAGACCTTGGGAACATGAGTTGGTGAAAACAAAATTTGGTCTATTACATGTTCAAATATTTTGATAAAAAAAGATTATTCTTTCATTTGGTTAACTTCTGTTAGACTAGATATTGTCTATTTTGAACCACGGCCTATGATCACTTCTTAACTTTTAACACAGATTCCCTTCGCAGGACTAACCGGGAAGTTTTAGTTAGGTACCAATCGTTGAACAATCAAATCTCCTCACACTCTCTTGGCACATCATTACACTATTAGATTATCAGCTTTCCCAGTTTAGGTGCTAGTTGAAGGTCATGCAGTAGGTGCGTATTTATGTCAAGCTTAGAGCCAACGCATTGCACTTATTTTCACCTATATTTGTAAGGACTATCAAGGATGGGGTATCAATTTTATCAGCCATCAGGCTTTATTTTTCATGCTTATATACTTGTACAAACTACGACATGCCAGTTCAATAGAATATTAAGCAGTCTCTTGGGGAAAAAGACCACAGGCAAGAAAACCCGAAAAGAGGATTCTGAGTTGGGCTACTCAGACTTGACCTTATCATTCACTTTCCATTTCCCCACCCCCAAATAATGTGATCATCCCCAATGCATAAGAAATAAAATATATGGAGAGGTAGGTGAAACAAACCTATGGCTCATAGCGCTGAAGTACCTCAACATGCCGGTGGGTCTGATTTCTCTGATTCCATAAGCTGATCACTAGGGTCAGCCTCAATGTTGCCCACATCAACTTCCGCACCCTCATTACTTCTCCTCTAACCGATCACCGATATAAAACTTGATGCTCAAGCGACTATCTCATGTGCTCTCCTCTAGCGTATCTCCTCCTCAACCAAAGAGGCCCTCCTAGCCTGCTCTAACTCCTTCCTCTATCTCTCTTTATCTACTGGGCCTCATCATAAAACTCAGTAGTGCGGCTGGAGAGGTGTCTCTTTGTACGCCCTTGTTGCTCAGACTGTGGCTCAATAGGGACGTTCACCAAGGCATCTAGAACCGTGTCCTATGCTAGCTTAGTGGGAACACTCTCTGGCGCAGTCCCTCTCATCTCTAAGATGATATCGACATGTGCTTGCAGGATAGACTGCGGAGGCTGGATGTCAATGAGGTTAGTGGTGAAGGCTGCCGTGCTAGAGCCCGTAGATCAAATGCATCGAGGCGATTGTGGACCACCTGAATCTGTCTCTCGGACTCCTTGGACACCCGCTTATGTATGCGGTCCTCTTCCTCAACAATGTATTTCGGCATCCAAGGTAAATTATTGTGGAGTAGAGTGTCCATTTGTGCCTCCATCTTCCGAACTCGAGCTAGAGGGACCAATGTTGTAGATGGGGGCGTGGATCGGGAAGAGTTGGGGCCCTACTGGTTGCATGGGAAAAACAAGCCAGAGTGGGACAACATACTCTGGTGCAACAGGGTCAACCCCTTAAGCTAGATCCACCGTTTCATCAAGCTTCTCTCTTAATGGAGGAACCTCAATCCTTGGCCCTCTGCGTGGTGCAACTACATTGGCCTCATCCCTAATGAGGCCTATATCAACTGTTCCCGCTGGGCTACGGAGTGTATCGTAGTGCCAAATACGCACCCCGGCTTCCATGTGCAATTGAAAGAAAAGACATGCAAAGGGGTAAGTTGTAGAGGTCTTGAAATCCCTCTCATGAATTACTGATAAAATCAGCCTGCAAGATTTATCTCCAGTCCAGCTACAGGTGTTTCTACCATCACAGCCCTATCCAATGTAAGTACCTTATCCATATTGTTGGCGATAACAGGGGATGGACCAACAAACAGAAGAACTTGGCCACAAAAGTGAGGGTAGGCTTCTTGATCAGCCTTTGGGGATCTATCACCCATTCTGCCCTGTTACCATTTGTTGCCAGATATTAAGCCAACCATTTCTTTGTCACCTCACATTTCCCCACACTTCTCTTAAACTCACCATTCTTCCCCAAATCCCACCTGTGTCAAACTCTGAAGTATTTAGGGTCCATTGTGACCCAATGGTGGGGTCATCAGGAAACTGCGGATGGTAGCCTATGATATGTCAACCCAACAGCCCCTGACTAGAGTAGAGGTGAGAGGGTCCTTTTTGGCAGGACATGCCCGCCTGTATATGGAACCTCTGAAGTAGCCATGTTGGAGGCATACAACTCTCAGAAAATCTCCTCACTATAAGTGCTAAAATCCTGCGCTATCTAGTAAAATTTTTGAAGATTGATTAGTTTGTACATCTTGGGGGATGTGGGAAAACTACTCGTGAGGACTCAAGGCTCCAGTGTAACTATCTAGGTCATTACCCCCTTGTCATTAAAAATCATCACATCCCTATACACCTGGTAATGTTCCTCTATGCATTATTGGTTTGGTTATCAGCAACAGTTGCGAGGTCATCAAATCAGGGTGCGGGTGCAGACTCTAAACTTGTAGCCTCTTTGTTCTATAGATTCACATTGATGGGACCCATTGACGGTCCACTGATTGATCGACGATCCATAGATGTTGTCCATTGTCCGACATTTAGGCTTATTCTTCAATGAGATTAAAATAGGTTCTCTGATGGAAACAATGGATGTGTAGAACATTTTGTTGATAAATCAATAGACCATATTCCACTTCCATCATCTGACATAGATTTATTTTAGAATTTGGTGAAAACAGTTTCTCTGATGGAAATGACGAACGTGAAAAATGGTCCATCGATAGTCCACTTCCGTTGTTTTATAGTTTGGTATTTTTAGGGTGATTCAGTCAATGAACCCGATCAATGGGATGTCGATCAATCAACGGTCCGTAGACGTGGTCTCGTTCTGTTTGCCAGAGACTGATTTCAGGTCGTTTACAAGTTCCAATTTTTTAGTTCCTTTAGTTACTCCTTTTTCTTAAACAAGTTTGAACAAGTATTTCAACAGAACCAATAGTAGTTTGTCATTCCTAAAGTTCAAATTTCAGGAAATTATTAACCTATTAAGCCTAAGTCAAAACATTCAGACAATTACAATTTGAACTTGTTAACTTTTCTACACAACTACCATCCATCATCCCTATTGGAAAAATTACACATTTTTAAGCTTGAAATTTCACTGAATTAAGTCCCAAGGTCAAGACCCACTTTCAGATTCCTATTTGTAACTATCAACAAGAATTGAAAGTTTAAGATAAATCTAAGTACCTTTCTTTGCAGTGTGTGGTTGTGAGTGACTTGGAAGAAGTAGCCTACACGTCCAACCTCGATCACCGCCTCTTGAGAATGAAGAAATAGAGAATTTGGAAGATATGGAAAGTTTGGGAAAGAAACAATTCTGATGGGTGAGTGATTTGGGATATGGAAAGGTTGAATTTGAGTGAAATAGGAAGGAAATAATGGAAGGAAATGATTATGGAAGGGAATTTAAAAAGAAACTGAATGAGGGAATGAATTTTAAAAGCTATGTCTTTTAATTTTTCCGGCTGGGTTAGAACGGATCACTATCTACAAAACCCTATTGACGGTCCATAGTTCAATCGACGGGCGATTGATTGAGATCGTCGATCACTTCTAGACTTAGAAAAATTTGGAAACATACCCGGGATCTACGGACACCAATGACGGTCCGTCGAAGGAACGACGGTCCATAGACTTTTGCGCTAGACCATTTTCTACAGATTTTGCTTTTGCTCCCTACACATGTAACAACCATTAGGTTATTTTTTTGTGTTTTATTTGACACTTTTGAGGCACGAACTCTATACTAATTTGTATCCAACACTAGTACATAGGAAAGTAATAAATAATGAGACAAATGAAACTAAAACTACGACTATTGGAACAAGGAAATCAAAAACGTATATTTGGCTAAAGGATACACCTTGGGTTGCCTCCCAAGAAGCGATTGATTTAATATCGCCGCACAACGCAGGCCCTTTGATTACTCAGAATTCATCAAGAAGATAGGCCTCAACCATACTTTGTGAACTCTCTATACATGCCCCAAATAGATCTTTACTCTTTGCCCATTGACTGTGAACTTTGCGTCTTCCTTATTCTCCAAATCAACCGCTCGATATGGATACACTTTAGTGATGAGGAATGGACCTGTCCACTTAGACATGAATTTGGTCGGAACTGGCGTGTCCTGGAGTTGAATAGAAGCACCAAATCACAAACCACAAATCCTCGCTTTTCGATCCTTTAGTTGTGATACTTCATCATATTCTCTTTGTAGATGGCTAAAATTTGATATGCCTTTAAGAGAAACTCATCAAGATCATTCAACCCATTTAGCCTTTGTTTTGCAGCTTTAGTTTAATCCAACTTCAGTTTCTTCATCGCCCACATCGCCTTGTGCCCTAGCTCGACCGACAAGTGACAAGCCTTCCATTATACAAGTTTGTATAGATACATACCTATGGGAGTCTTTTAGTCGGTGCGGTAGGTATAAAAGGTATCATCAATCCTCCTTTACCTATTCGTTGTATTAGCATTAACTATTTTCCCTAGAATTTACTTTATCACAGATTTGACACCTTAACTTGATCGCTAGTCCAAGGATGGTAAGGAGTAGCCACATTATGGCGAACACCATATTTATCTTATATCCTTTTCAACAATTTATTACAGAAGTGAGAGCCACCATTGCTATTAATGGCCCTTGGTGTGCCAAATCTACAGAAGATGTTCTTTTTCAGGAATGCGGTGACACTTTTTCCTACATTATTAGGAAGCACAATTGCTTCCACTCATTTTGACACATAGTCTACTGCCCCAAGAATATACTTCATTCCATGAGAAATTAAAAATGGTTCAATAAAGTCAATGCCCCATACGTCGAATATCTCAATCACCAGAATATGATTCAAGGGAAGTTTTTGCCTCTTAGAAAATCCTCCATCTCGGTGGAATCGATCACAAGATTTTGGCAAAATCATGCACATCTTGGTTAATGGTTGGCCAATAATAACACACTGCATGATCTTATGGGCAGTACGGATACCACTCTAGTGCCAACACACGGGGGAGGAATTGCATTCCTCAAAAACACAGCATCTCAACCTCAGGTACACAACGACTGATAATCCCGTCAACACAACTCCAACTTAAGTAAGGCTCATCCCCAAATACCTTTTTCACATCGTGCATGAACTTTTTCCTCTTGTAGAAGGTCATGTCTGAAGGCACTACATCACTTGTAAAATAATTCGCAAAGTCTGCGAACCACAGGATCAAATCCCGAGACACGGCCAATACATGTTCATCTGGAAATACATCATCGTTTTCTGCCTTTTCTCTCGATTCGCGCATGGCTTTATCCTCCATTGTAGACAAGTGGTCGACAACTGAATTCTCAGTCCCCTTTCTATCTTTTACCTCAAAATCAAACTCTTGTAGCAGTAGTACCCATCTAATCAACTTTGGCTTAGCATCTTTGTTCGCCATCAAGTACCTCAAAGAAGGTGTCACGACCCAAAAGGACCCCTCTAGAAGTTAGGGAGAACACTCATTTCGTGACTGGGCGCACTTGACCCTTTGGGGTCATGTACAAACCCTCTAACTATCATTCACTACATAAGACATGAAAAGAAGTTCGGAAATTAAAATCTTTAAGGAATAGTTTAATAAAAGGAAATCATTCACAAATAGTTAAGAACCTCATCGTCACAAGCCAACTTAAATACACGACATAATATCTTAGGGAAACGGTCCTTTTTACATTAAAGAGAAATACATAATGAGTCTTAAATAAGAAACTAAGAAAGGACTGTGCCCTCAAATATATTAGGACATACTTTGCCTTGAGAGAAACTTTCCCAAGCTTTTCCTTCTAGCCTTCAACCTTGCTTCCAAAACCTATACTTAGATAGTATAGAAAAGTATGGGGTTAGTACAAAACAATGTACTAAGTATGGAATATGCAAAACATGCAAAAAGGGACGTTTTAGTAAAATAATATTTCATGACAAATAATTATAACATTCATAAATTTAGAAGTAAAACAACATAAGAATCATAATTTAGTACATAGAGAAGGATTTCCATAAGTTTTAACCAAAGAAGCACTTTACATAAAACACACCAAACATTACAGTGAAATAGCTAGCATTTACAGTGAATTTCCTTAACATTACAGTGATTAAAATGACTCTAAAGTAGTGAATTTCCAAAGTATTGCTAATGAGGAAATAAGCATCATTTCCGTCAGAGTTTCCCTATCTGAGTTCATCCTAAGACTCTCTAAGGTAACACATGAAGGAAGTACACATATGCCTCCTGCTGTACACACCAAACAACCCTCAAGACTACCTCCCTTTTGGCATACTCACCTCCGGAGAACAAGCACCCACTCAATGGAAATACAATAGAAGAACGTCCAATAACCCACTAAGAATTCCCTTTCGAAATGCCTACATAGTGCAATGTGTATACGACATCCCATACAACCACCCACCCTAAGTAGTACATTCTTTTAGAAGACTTGGCACCAAGACTCCCCTTTAAGAAGGTCATACCTAGTGCAATGATACATAGCGTCCATACCACCACCTAATCTAAGTATTATGTTACTCTAGGAGACTTAGTTCATTCAATTTAAATAACACTCACCAAGACATCGCTTTTTGAATGCCTACCTAGTGCAATTAATAAATCGTCCCATTCCATTACCTACCCTAGGTAGAACACTCCTTTAGAAGACTTAGCACATTCCTTACTCTTGTGGTAGTTAGCTTAACTAACATTGACCATGAGATCTAGACATGGAATCCCGATATTAACCCGTGTAGGATGAGGGATCCTCACTTTCCTAGAATGAGGTCATTCTATTAGCTTTTACATTGCATTCCCAATATCTACACCTATGCAGGCGCACATTTAAGGGATAAGGAGACTGATACTAAGTAACTCATTCTCTAATACAGAGAAGTACTCATCACAAGAGGTACATTGGAATAGAATATCTTAACTCACGAAGTGTAACCACCTCTCCTTCATATCCTCTCGGTGCTTGGTATAACTTCCCACAGTTTCTAAACATTATAACTATAGGTTATGTATTACTAGTGAATACCACATCTCAACTCACGAAGGGCATTAACCCTCCAGCCTATCTTAGAAAGTTCTTAGGATGTAGGGTTGATACTAAACACTTCATCTCAACTCAAGAAGAGTGTTAACCCCAAAACTCCCCTTTAGGACTAAACTTAGCTTCATTCATTCATTCATTCATTCAAGTGTGAGTGTGTGTGTGTACATGTGAGCACACCTTGCACATAAGCATCAATTCATTTACATTGAACTTCTACACATGCTTAGACCTTCATTCATCACATCACACACTTTACATGCTTGACATAATCATATAATTCTTTTAGAAATAATTCTTAGCATACTTCTTGTAACAAGCTTCATAAAACAACTAACAAGAATAACTTCTTTTAAGCATATACTCTAGCCTACTTCACATCATAGATTCATAAGGCACATTTAACAATAATAACATTATTATGACCATAATTAACATAAAAATCCTTAATAGGCTCATTCACAATAAATTACTAACTTCACATTCATACAATTCAAGTAAACACCGCCACCAATAAGGTGGACCATGCAACTCAAGAACATTTTATAACTAAAGATTAATCAACATAACCAACTTAACCTTTAATCCAAGCTTCCATCACCTATATCATTTTACTAAATAATTAATCATAAATTAGACCTTAGAGAAGTAGATGAATATCGATAACAACATAAGGAAACCAAAGTTCAAAGATTACAAAACTAAGCTCATTTAATCATTTCTTAAGCCAACATTCGATGAAAAGCTTTCACATGATCTCATTGAAGTTTTAACCTTAAAATCATCAACAAACATTAGAAACATCACTATTAAAACATTCAAAAAGTTTTCATGCAAGACCCAAATTTAGATTTGAAGAAAAAAGAAACAAGGGTTGAAAACTCTTTTTGAAATCTTTTTGAAAGGGGCTCATTGAATGGAAGAGAGTTAAATGATTGATACCATACCTCACATTGAGAAACACCAATGATTTTTGATGAAGAAACGACCACAAACAGCCCCCTAGCTCCTTCTTGACTTCTAGTTTCCATGGTGACTTGAGTGAGTCTTCTAAGGGAGAGGAGTTTTGGGTTTTAGGAAGAGGAGTCTAAAATGAGGTATTAGGGTTTGAAAAAATTTAAAATATATAAATAACCCTATAAATAACTTCCTAACTTCATAAAAGACTTGGGGTGAATTTACCAAACACCTCAAGACTTTGCAGATTTTTCAGTGCTTTTGAGACGATCTCCATCAACAAACCAACTAACGGACCATTTGTCAAAGGACGGACCGTTGGTGGGGTCTTGTTCTTTGTGACATAGCTCAATTTAGAGACTGTCCATCTGAACCTTCAGGTCCAGTCGACGCCCATGGTAGACGGGCCGTTGGTTGACCAATGGACCGTCCCTTGGGTTGTCGTTTGGTCACTGTTTTGGCAGCTTGATGCCAAAAGGTGCGGTCCTCTTCTAGGGCCCCTTGTGGGTCCTAGATGGATTCATACCAAAACGTTAAACCCCTAGACATAGTCTTCTATGTATTATAAACATCCCATATCAATTTCGATTAAAACGAACAGGTAAAACTCACTCAAACACATCAAGACACACAAGCTCTATCTAAGACACACCATCCAAACGGCATTGACGTTTGACCTCCAAACTTAACCAAACTTCAGACAATGCCTAAGAACACTAATGTAACTATTTTTAACTTAAAATTCACTCAAGAAACATTCACAAGGCTTTAGTTCACCTTACTTTGTTTTAGGGTGTTACATTCTCCCCCACTTAAAACAACATTCGTTCTCGAATGACACTTTAAGACCATCAAAGACTCACTTAGCATCACATAAAACATAAAAATCAAGGCTCAACCATTTGCAATCAAATAACCAACTAACAAGGAGAAGCATTTAACACTTTCAAACACAGGCACTTCGACAAAACTTTCACAT
This sequence comes from Solanum chilense, assembly GCA_032847665.1. NCBI lineage: Eukaryota > Viridiplantae > Streptophyta > Magnoliopsida > Solanales > Solanaceae > Solanum > Solanum chilense. The sequence goes on from CM064967.1 coordinate 53,152,203, forward strand.
TTCAAAATCTTCTCTTATCCTTCACTTAAAGAGGAACTACCTTCTCCAACATTAAACATTCTCATATGCAACACTTTTGCACATATCGAAACTTTAATCAAAGGCAAGACAAATTTTCTCACAATTTAAAATCTTACAGTGAACATCACTATAACACTGTTAAGCATGCTTAGAATTTCAAAATTTCATTCTTTGATCAATTCATCAAGAAGCCATAATCATATGAAGTATAATACCATATAAACTCATCCCATAACACACTGAAACCATAATTCATGAAAAATGCAATTTTGTCCAAATTTTGACTTACGGTGAATTCAAAACTTCACTGTGCCACATGATTAAAATTTCAATAAGACACCTTTCAAGCAACTTTAACAAGTTGTAATGACAATATGAGAGAAAAGTCCATACTAACTTACTCCAAAGAGACTTGGTAAGTTACACTAAGTGCAATGTGAGAGTAGCATCCCATACTACCACTCCTACTTAATGACCCTTGAGGATTCTCTTGGACTAAGTACACTACATGCAAATTTTACTCAACTCATTCTTCCCCACTTAGGGTAAATCCATCTTCAAGGTCTCATACTTCAGAAAACCATTAGATCTCCCACAAGGTAGGGAGTCATACCACCCTCAACTCATACACATCAAGACTAAACATCAACCTTACAAGTTAAGCATAACACTCTCCTCTTAGGATTGAAGCCTAAATAAACTCCCTTAAATACCACCTCATTCAACTCTCAGGCATCACTTAACTGAATTTCATGGAACAAAACTCCCTAACTACGTATTCCTACCACATTTTCTCCTTAGTATAAGCCTACAAAAGAACTTCAACCATCACACAAGAACAACTATTAAAACATTAACCACACAAGAGGGTTGCCCTCAACTCCTACAAATCTCCACATTCTTACAACATTACTCAAATTTACACCTTAAAGCATTTCTACCATCATTGAACATAATCATAAGGTAAATCATTTGCTTACAAAGGCACTTTATTCGATCCTTATAATTCTTATCATGGTTAGAAATACACCACCATATAGTTTCTCATCACAACCCTCCAAATCTCATAAATCACACCTACCCATAAATTGTATAACATCACAATTCTCAAGACTTACTTTCTTTCCTACTTTTCTAGCCACAAAACCATGATAACATCAAAACTCATCTTTTCTCTCCGTCAAACTTAAAAACATCTCCCCTTCGAAGTAATCACACCTAGAAGACCCCCGGACAAGGGAACAAAACAGAGAGAGGCCTTATGGAGTTAAGTTCTATGGCATGATTCAATAGTAATGAAGAAAGTTAAACTCTATCGTTCTATAGACTCTTTTACATGTATGTGTAGAGACTTACACCAATGACCATGATACTACTAGACGTGGCTTGTGTGACTTTTAGACCGTAAACTATTTCCCATAACCATATGCTCTGATACCAAGTTTGTCACGACCAGAAAGCACCCCTAGAAGTTAGGGAGAACCCTTGTTTCGTGACTAGGCGCACTTGACCCTTTGGGATCTTGTACAAACCATTTAATTATCGTTCATTACATAAAATATGAAGAGTAGTGCGAATTTTAAAACTTTTCACGACATTTATTAAAAAAATTAGTCTTTTATAAATACTTAAGAATCTTATCACCACAAGCCAAATTAAAGACACGACATAATATATTAGATACACAACTCCTATTAGATTTAAAAAATGCATTATAAGTCTTAAATAAGAAACTAAGAAAAGGACTAGCCCTCAAATATATGAGGACATACTTTTCCTTGAGAAAAACATCCCCAAGCTTTTCTTTCTAGCCTTCAACCTTGCTTAAAAAACCTATACATAGATAGTATAGAAAAGTACGGGGTTAGTACAAAATAATGTACTAAGTATGGCATATGCAAAACATGCAAAAAGGGACATTTTTGTGAAATAATATTTCATGCCAAATAATTAAAGCATTCATAACTTTAGAAGTAAAACAACATAAGAATCTTACATTAAAACTTAGAAAAGGATTTCCATAATTTTTAACCAAAGAAGTACTTTACAATAAACACAACAAGCTTTACAGTGAACTAATTAGCATTTACAGTGAATTCACTTTAACTTACAGTGACTAAAATGACCCTAAAATAGTGAACTTCCAAAGTATTCTGAATGAGGAAATATGCATCATTTCTTGTCGGAGTTTCCCAATGTAAGGTAATATTAAGACACACTACGTTAAGAAATGAAGGAAGTATGCTTCTGCCTCTTTCAATACACACCAGAGAAACCCTCAAGACTACCTCCCTTTTTGCATACTCACATCGGGAGAATAAGCACCCACTCAATGTCAATACAATAGAATAACACCCAAAACACACCAAGAATTCCCTTTCAGAAAGCCTCCTTAGTGCAATGAGTAGATGGCATCCCATACCACCACCTACCCTAAGTAGTACACTCTTTTAGAAGACTTGGCACCAAGACTCCCGTTTCGAAAGGTCCTACCTAGTGTAATGGATATATAGCGTACTATACCACTACATATACCAAGTAGTACGTTCATTTAAGAGATTTAGTTCATTCAATTCAAATAAGAATCACCAACACTCCCCTTTCAGAATGCCTACGTAGTGCAATGGGTAAATAGCGTCCCATTCCACTACCTACCCTAAGTAAAACACTCTTGTAGAAGACTTCAAACATTCATTACTTTTGTGGTAGTTAGGTTAACTGACCTTGAACATGAGATATAGACATGGAATCCTGATATTAACCCTTATCGGATGAGGGATCCTCACTAGCCTAGAATGAGGTCAATCTCTTAGCTTTTGCATGACTTGCCCAATAGCTACACCTATGTGGGCGTATAATTAAGGGATTAAGAGATTGCTACGAAGTAACTTATTTCTACTAACGAGGATTAATCATCTCTAGAGGTACAATGGAATACAACATCTCAACTCATGAAGTATAACCACTTCATATCCTCTCGGTGCTAGGAATAACTTCCCATAGATTCTAAGTATTATAACTATAGGTTAAAAATAACTAGTGAACACCACATCTCAACTCACGAAGGGAATTAATCCTCCAAACTATCTTTGAAAGTTATTAAGATGTAGCGGGGTTTGTACTATACACTTCATCTAAACTCACGAAGAGTGTTCACCCCGAAACTCCCCTTTAGGACTTAACTTAGATTCATTCATTTATTCAAGTGTGAGTGTGTGTACATGTGAGCACACCTTTCACATAAGCATCAATTCATTTACATTTAACTTTTATACATTCTTAGACCTTCATTCATCACATTACACACATTACACACTTCACATAATCATTATAAGTCCTTTAGACAGAATCCTTAGCATATTTCTCATAATGAGCTTCATAAAACAACTAATAAGAATAACTTCATTTAAGCATACACTCTAGCCTACTTCACATCATAACTTCGTAAGACACATCTAACAAGAATAACATTATTATCATCATACCTCACATAACAAGCCTTAGTATCCTCATTCACAATAAACTAGTAACTTAACTTTCATACAATTCAACTAAACAACGCCACCAAGAAGGTGGAGCATACCACTCAAGAGCATTTTATAACTAAAGCTTAATCAACATAGTCAACTTACCCTTTAATTAAAGATTCCATCACCTATATCATTTTACTCTATAATTAGTACTAAATTATCCCTATAGGGCAGTAGCTAAACATCAATAACAGCATAAGCAAACCAAAGTTCAAAGGTTACAAAACTAAGCTCATTTTTCCCATTTTTTAAGCCAACATTAGATTAAAAGCTTTAACATGATTTCTTTGAAGTTTTATCCATAAAATCATCAAATAACATTATAAAATTCATTATTAAATCATTCAAAATGTTTTCATCCAATACCTATATTTAGATTTGAAGATAGAAGAAACTAGCGTTGAAACCTCTTTTAGAAATATTTTAGAAAGGGGCTCCCTGAATGAAAGAGAGTTCAAGGATTGATACCATACCTCACATTGAAGAAACACAAGTGATTTTTGATGAAGAAACTGTAACATTCTAGAAAATGTACATGTCTAGTGAAGAGCCTAGTAAATTTTTAAGATTGCGTATTGGGGTACATTGGCATCCCAATGCCCAATATTGAGAAATATTGGCCATATTATAGAACATTGTCTTAAGTGTGTTAGCCAATTTCTATGTATACACCAATATTTAAAATATAATCCAAGCTTAGTTAAGAATTGTACCTGCACTGAAGACCCTAAGCTAATATTATTGATTCTTAACTTAACAAATTATGTACTAGGCATCCAAGTGTCAAGCTTAGGTACCATGGCACATGGCCACTTAAAATGATCATGTAGATTAAGCAGTGCCCAATGACATAGTGAGTATCCTTGGGAAAATATGTAAACATTCCAAATGAACCTTCCAGAATAGTTAGTTGGGAAACAACACGCAACACATATGCAACCGGCCAAGCAACAAGCTAACTGATTCAGTTAGAGCGATAGGGGACAGGCGCGCGTCCGCGTCAGCCCACATGGGGCCAAGCTTCCTAACTGGTCCAAGACTCTAACTAAATGACCTAGCTAACTAACATACCTATGACAAAAAAAAATAACTAAGTTACCCGAAAACCAAATACCTAACTGGGTGACATTAAGACAAGTAACTAACTTAGAAAAATCCTAATGCCTAACCTAGGATGATCTAAATGGTTGATTATGGTCCTAAAAACTTAGAAGTACTTTAGTAATTTCCATAGGTTAGTTATTTAATAATTTAATTGGTCAAATCGAAACCACTATGCAATTTCCAAATTTAGGTTATGTCAAGTGTTTTTTAATTCTAGTAAATATAGGAGGGGTATTTTGGTAATTATCTAATTTAGTTATTTTAATTAAGTTATATTGTCTAAGTTGAATTACTTAACATTCATTTACTAAAGACTTAGACTCACGTTATTCATCATAAACCCTAAGACTAAAAATTAGTGAGAAAACGTAAGAAACCCTAAGCGATTTCAAGCAAGTTCTTCAAGGTTTTCATGCGAAGTGCAAGGTGATCAACATAGATTTAATTCTACAGTAAGGTATGGGTTTTCTATCCTAGAATTCTTTTTCCAAGAGGATTTCAAACATTTTGAAATAAAGAATATAAAAACTAGGGTTGTTCCCAATGAATCGCATGTTCATCTCCCTAGTTTTCCCGATTTCCGATTCTTGTAATTGGTATGATGTAAATATCGAGCATGTTGTTTGTATGTGGTGTTAACAGATTATTATTTATATGTTTCCATGATTATAATGTCGAATGAAACCTACATGTTAGATCCGCATACGTAGGGTGTTATCAACATGAATCTTCAATGTAATAATGCCTCCTTGTGTTCGGGAAGATGAAATTGTTATAAGTTGTTCATTTAATTGTTTCATAGGCTAATCAAAGGTTAAAAGTTGACTTGTTTAACATGATAGATTATTATAATGTGTTTATGAAATAATTGGCATGGCTAGTGATAATGTTATGACAAGTATCTAGTGAAATTGTGATTTATGCCAACAAATTGGCTAGCAAAACCATGTCCAATCATATTACTTCTAGATCATGTAAAGTCATACCAATATATACATCAATGAACTCATAATATAGGGTATACCAACCAATGGGATACCTTTGGGACTTTTTCTTCAAGGTGTTCTTTCAAAATAGATTTCAAAAGTTGAGTTTTGTCATGGGTTTCATTCAATTAAAAACTTGAAATCATGGATTGAGATGTTAATGATTTCTTAGGGTTATATTGAATATATTAACATGTAATTCAACTTTTTTATGGTAGTTGTTGATGGTTTGATCTAAATTGAAGAACATGATCCTCCATCCCTAACACTAGGTAGTGATCTTGACCTACATTGTTTTGTGATCATTTAATTGAGTTGGTTGTTGGTTTGATTATTATTCAATGGTGTTATTATGATTAAATTATGATGAATTTTAGGTCTATCATGATATTTCTTAAGATGTGGTTTAGGTTATGAATTGTATTATGTAATTAGCTTATGTATCTTGTCTTAAGTTGTGATCTAGTATTGAATTGTGTTATGGAGATGCAATTGGTCTTGTTATCTTATTAGTTATCATTGTGTGGTGATTTTACTCCCCAAATTGTCTTGAGTTGTGGGTTGATGGTAAGACCTTCATGATAGGCTATGAGGAACACCTGGTAAGTGTTTGATTCTCTATCTTTACTTCTAATTGTGATTAATTGTTGTTAAGTAATGATATTATATTAGAGTATGCATTACGCTAGCATTATAGGGTGGAATCATGTTGAATTGAAATGTATTGACTATGTCGTGATCCTTATTAAGGTGTATGTGATATAAGTATGGTGAAAATTATGAATGTTCCTTGATATTCTATGAAATGCTAATGTGTTAACTTCACTTATGTGAATTGTGATGAAAGGACTTATACTCATACAATTTTTATTGAGCTATTGATGATTATGATTATACAAGGGGTAGACCCTATGGGCTAAACTATGTTATGATTGATAATTAAAAGTCTTAATGAAATTTAAATAAAGGGACATAAATTAGCACGAGCTAACTTGACAATGGGAGGTGATGACTTCCTGAAGAGGAAGATTTGCCTTGTAGTTCTACATGAGATGTTGACTTCCCAAAGAGGAATACTCATCCAGTGGATTCCCATGAGAGAATGCCCCAACTACCAAGTTGTATCAAGTAGTAATACTTTATCTCTTAGTTCTTGAACTATGTTGGCCCCGTAGGAATACAAGCTAGATGATCCACCTAGAAAGCTACGTTTGTGTTTGGTTCTAGTTTTTCCGGTAGACCACCTTCCATCGGTGTAGGGGTTTACAACACCAGATTCCACACTTATCTCATGTGGTCTATGTCGGTTAAGGAAAGTGTTCCATAATGTTAAATAAAGGATTAAAGTATAAACTAACTAAGGTGACTTGAGAGGTTTAACTTAGCCTAGGTAGGGGTATGAGACTATACCTATGCCTTGCACTAGTTGACTTTGATGGAATCATTAGGATGTTGATATTATGTAGGTATATGATAATTATGTATATGATGATAATATGTTGATGCTACAATGTAAATGTCTATATATAATGATGATTATCCTCTTGATATATGTAGTAGGACTATATAGTTAAAGTTGGACATCGGTTATGTTTTCTTGTTGAGTTTACTTGGTTGGGCAAGGTTATGGGGCTTTGCATGATCATTGCACTTGTGAATTGATAAGGATTCTTGATTAGTTGTATTTATTAATATGATATAATTGAATCTTATTCATTTTTTTATATTATTCCTTGATGTTAGAGTCGTAGTAAATCATTGTTTTCAAGTATGTTGGGATAAGTATTACTTTTTGAGATAGTAAGCATGTTTGGTTGGTTGATATGAGTTACATGAATTTGCATTGGGTCCCTAAAGGGGTAAATGTCATGTTTTGACTAAAAAGTCCCCTTTAGAATGTTTTGCTTGTGTATGAGCATAAGATCCTATACTTAGTACATGTGGAGTACTAACCTCATTTTCTTCCTTTTGGATAAACATTTAAGGTTCCGGTCGTTGAAGAGTTTGGAAGACGACATTGTTGAAGGCTTGGATTCATCCTTTCATCCAAGTGCGGTAGGTCCTCAACTTTCGAGGGAAATGCCGTCATCTAGCTTACGAATTTTGTTATGAGCTTATTGACTTTCATTTGTTTCCTTTTTGATTGAGTATTGTACTTTCCTATGACCTAAACATGGTCATGTTGGATTAATGTAAGCGCTATGCCCATATATTGATATTCGTTTAGATGGTATGAGATGAGACAATCATTGAGACTATTTCTATATTTTATGTATATGTATGTGCTATAAAAGTAGAAGGCTATGTAACCTTCCTATACGAAGGGTCAATGTATACTCTATATGAATATATATTATGTGTATGTAGAGGTCTATGTAAGCTTCCAAGTAGTTATAATGAAGGTTTTAATTTTTTTTTGCATTTCTCAACCTATGAATGTTATGACTTGAGACTACAAGACTAGTGTTAGTCCTTAAAAAGGACGACAATGTAGGTTACGTCTAGGGGGTAAACGCGAATGTGACAAACTTGTATCAGAGCATGAGGTTGAATATCCTTGAGTTATGTCTCTCTCTACCACGTCTATGTTGGTTTGTATTCATAATTTTGAAGCGTGCCACACTTATTAGTAGGGACCTATATGATGCTTAGGAATCAATCTCTTTCTTGGACATCTTATATCATGCGAATAGAGTATACTTATCATGAGGTTTTGCATCTAATCATATTATTGTGCTTATATAAAGCATGAACACTAGAAGTAATGCGGCTCATAGACTTGAGGAGGAAGTTTTTAATGAGGGAACTCCTCCTCATGGTGAGAAAGTTCCTCTACTTGAAGAAGATTCTAATGTGGAGCAAGCCTCGGCTAACCGTCCACCAATGACGGAGGCTTAAATTTAGGCCATTCTTGCTCAAATGTCCCAAGCCATGACTACTCAAGCACAGGCCATGACGGTTCAAGCCCAAGATATAATGGCCCAAGCCAATCGGGAGATTTCTCCCCGTCCTCATCAACAAGTCACTACTATGGCTTCCCGTCCAAGGGTCATCACTCAAATGAAGCCTCTTACTTTCTATGGGTCTAATGTTTATGAAGACTCCAAAAAATTCATCGATGAGGTCTACAACATACTATATGCTATGGGGGTGTCTTCAAGTGGGAAGGCCGAATTCGCTATATACCAACTCAAGGATGTGTCTCAAACTTGGTATGTGAAATAAAGGAATAATACGCCATTGAGGGGAGATACGGTGACTTGGGAGATCTTTAAGGCGGCTTTTCTAGATCGGTTCTTCCCTAGAGAGATGAGGGAGCAAAAAGTGACGGAGTTCATCAATCTTTTCAAAAGAGGAAAGAGACGTTTGACGCAGGTGCCGGAAGGCTCATAAGAAGAGTGCCAATTGACCATGCTACATGACAACATGAACAATTCCCGTATTATAGTGTATGCAAGAATGGTTGACGAGGCAAGGGATAAGAAAAAAAGTAGAGATGCTAAGAGAGAAAGGTCATTTGATGGAGGTTCTTCAAACAAAAAGCTTGAGATACAAGATAAGCCTAGATTTAAGAAGCGGGATTCTAATCAAGTCCCTTAAAAGTTCCCAAAATCTATGGGTGATAGGGTATCTAACCCTAAATTCAAAAGGGTAAAAAGTACTAATTCGCCAAATTAGAAGCTTACATATGCCAAGTGTGGAAAGGGTCATGTTGGTGATTGTTTGGTAGGAACGGGGAATTTCTTTAGTTGTGGAAAGAGTGGTCACAAGATGAGAGATTTTCCAAACTTTAAGAGTCAAGACACGGGTAGTGGACAAGCTCAAAAAAGTGATTCTAATGATGCTCCAATAACGAACCACTTGTATGCTCTCCTCTATAGGGGTGAGCAAGAGACCTCTCTCGATGTGCTGACCGGTATGTTGAAAGTTTTCTCTTTTGATGTATATGCCATACTTGATCCGACGCTACTTTATCATTTGTAACACCTCTACTAGCTAAAAAGTTTAATATTTTACCCGATATTTTACATGAACCTTTTAAAGTATCTACTCCGGCGGGTGAGTCAGTAATTGCAAAAAAGGTGTATAGAAATTGTCCAATAATGTTGCGAATAGATTTTCTTATTTTGATCTAGTAGAACTAGATATGCTTGATTTGGATATTATATTGGGTACGGATCGGTTGCATGCAGGTTTTGCATCCATTTATTGTAGGACTAGTGTGGTGACACTTAACTTCCCCAATGAACTCGTTGTTGAGTGGAAGGGCGGAAATTCTATTCTTAGAGGTCGTATTATTTCTTGTCTAAAAGAATGCAAAATGATCTCAAAAGGTTGTCTATATCGTATAGTAAAAGTCCAAGATCTAGACTATGAAGTCCCTCCTATCTAGTCGGTACCCGTAGTGAGTGAGTTTCCGAAGGTGTTCCCTAATGAACTTCCCAGTATTCCTCCCGAAAATATTTGCAATTATTGTTTACCGGATACAAATCCCATATCAATTCCTCCTTATTGGATGGCTCCAAACAGTTGAAGGAGTTGAAGGCTCAACTCAAGGGCTTACTAGATAAGGGTTTTATAAGGACTAGAATTTCTATGTGGGGTGCTCCGGTTTTGTTTGTGATGAAGAAAGATGGGACCTTGAGAATGTGTATTTATTACCGCCAACTCAACAAGGTTACCATTAAGAATAAGTACCCTCTCCTTCGGATTGATGAATTGCATGATCAACTCCAAGGGGCAAGTTACTTTTCAAAAATTGACTTGAGATCGGGGTATCACCAACTTAGGGTGAGAGGTGAGGATATACCAAAGATGGCCTTTCGGACAATGTATGGGCACTATGAGTTCTTGGTAATGACTTTCGGTATCATTAATGCTCCAGCGGAGTTTATGGACCTAATTAATATAGTATTTACTAATTACCTATATTCATTTGTCATTGTTTTCATTTACGATATCTTGGTATATTCGGAGAATGAGGATGATCATATGGGTCATTTGAGGTTATTATTGCAAACCGTTAAAGAACATCAATTATATGCTAAATATACCAAGTGTGAATTTCGGTTAAGGTCGGTGACATTTCTTGGGCACATCATCTCTAGTGAGGGATTTAAGATAGACCCAATGAAAACGGAAGCGGTGAAAAATTAGCCTAGACCATTCACTCTAACCGACATTAGAATTTTCTTGGGTCTAGCGGTTAATAATAGAGGTTAGTAGATGGTTTTGCATCTATGGCGTCTCCTTTGACTACTTTTACCCAAGAGAGTAAGAAGTTTGAGTGGCTGGAGGCATGTGAGAAATGTTTTCAATTGGAGGAACTATACACTCATGACCTTGAGTTAGCGGCCGTAGTGTTTGATTTGAAAATTTGGAGGCATTACTTGTTTGGGGTTCATGTTTACATCTTTACCTATCATAAAAGTCTCCAATATTTTTTTACCCAAAAGGAGTTGAATCTACAACAAAGAAGGTGGCTAGAGTTGTTGAAATATTATAATATGAGTTTCCCTTTATCACCCTGACAAGGCTAATGTAGTTATGCATTCGCTAAGTCGTATGACTATTGCTAGTGCATCCCATCCTAACGAAACCAAGAAGGACCTAGAAAGAGAAGTAGGGTACTATTTTTCATCATAACTATGAGTCATGTCTAGTGGTTGAGGTGAAGTCCAAATAACACCTTGATTTAGCCTTAAAGGACTTGAAAGAATTGGTTCTCTACAAGTTGAATGAATCATTCTCTTAAGGGGGGGGGATCATGTGTTAAGGTACCAAGGGAGATTATGTATTCTCGATGTAGATGGTTTGAGGGATCCGATCGTAAAAGAATCACATGGGTCCCCGCTACACAAAATACCCATTTTCGAAAAAACTGTATCATGATCTAAGGGAGATATATTGGTGGGAAGGTCTAAAAAGGGACATAGAGGAGTTTGTCGCTATGTGTCCGAATTGTGAACAAGTAAAGGCCCAACACCTAAAGCCAGGTGGCTTACTACAAGAGATCCAAATTCGTACTTGAAAGTGGGAAGATATAAATATGGACTTTGTAGTAGGTTTACCTCGGACTCAAAAGTCATATGATTCCATATAGGTGGTTGTGGATCGATTGACTAAGTCTGCTAGCTTTATCCCCGTCAAGTCTACATATTCGGTGAAGGATTATGAAAGAATATTCCTAGATGAGATTGTGTACCTCCATGTCATTCGATTATCCATCATATCGTATCGGGGCGCACAATTCACATCTAGATTTTGGAGGTCATTCAAAAAAGGGTTTGGTACTACGGTGAAGTTGAGCACCATTTTTCATCCCCAAAAGGATAGTCAAGCAGAGCGTACTATACAAACCCTTGAAGATATTCTTAGGGCGTTCATCATTGATTTTAAAGGGAGTTGGGATAGTACCTTTGGTGGAGTTTGCCTACAAAAATAGTTTTCTTTAATCCATTTCCATGGCTCCCTGTGATGCTTTGTATGGTACGAGGTGTAAGTCTCTTATTGGATGGTTTGAAGTGGGTGATCCATCGCTTCTTGGTCTCGAGGTTATTTATAAAACTCTTGAAAATGTTCATATAATAAGGAACATGTTGCAAACGGCCTATAGTTGGCAATTCTTATGATGATTATAGGATAAGGGATTAGGAATTTGAAGAAGGTTATAAGGTTTATTTGAAAATTTCACAAATGAAAGGGGTGGTTATATTTTGCAAGAAGGGTAAATTTATCCGTCGTATGTGGTCCTTATGAAATCTTGCAAAAGGTTGGTATGGTTGCCTATGCTTTAAAACTTCCAAGTGAATTGGCTTTTGTTAATACAATTTTCCATGTTTCTATGTTGAAAAAGTGTATTTGTGATCCCGAGTCCATTCTTCTTATTGAGGGTATTGGTGTCAAGGATAAACTCTCTTATGAGGAAGTTCCGGTTTAAATTTTTGATAGGAAAGTCAAGAAGTTAAGAAATAAAGAGGTAGTTTCCGTAAAGGTGTTCTAGAAAAATTATCTAGTTGATGGTGCCACATGGGAGGCCGAGGCCGATATGAAGTCCCGCTACCCTTATCTTTTCGATAATTAAGGTTAGTCATTCTTTTTAATAATATAAATATTACTAGGAATGAAAGTTTCTTGATTTTTGTGTAAAGTTTTGCACATTATGCATATTTGAAAACCTTAGAGTGAAGTTACTGTAGAATTTCTCTTTAAAACTTGAAATTTTGCTTTTTGCTTGTTTTGAGTTATGCTGTGCATTTTGATGTGGTTAGTCTTTACGAAATGATAGGTAGCATGTTGTTAATTTTAACTTTGTGCTAATTGACTTATGTGATTTATGTTGAGCTCATAAGTATTGTGAGAAGGAAATGCCTTATGATGAAGTGTTTTGAGCCTTATCCGTGGTAATATGAGTTTTGATATTTGCCTTGCTGAAATGATATGATTTATATTCATTGGATGGGATGCTAGTGTTGAGTTTATTCCTTCCTTCGCAAGAATTTTAGTGTCATTCGGGGACGAATGATCCTAAGGAGGGGATAATGTAACACCTTGAAAAAACACATTTTAAGCCTAACATAGGTTTCCTAAAGTCTTAGTACTATTTCTAAGTCCAATATTAATAAATATAGGTTATTTAGGAGGTTTAAGAACCAAAACGTCCAAGAACGTCCATGACATCGGGAAGTTGGTTCAAAGGGATGTTAGTGTGCCTTAGCCTATTTGACTAACTTTTAGGACTTAAAAATGTTCGAATTTTTTTGAAAGGTATCTAATATGTTTTTGAGTTGTGACATGGGTGAAACGTCCGAGTACGACTCCCCAAGGGCAAACCAAGGGACCTTGAAGAGGACCCTTGTAGTTTGATGCAACACTGCCTGACAGTGTGGATCAACGGAAAAGAAAACGGGCCGTGTGTGGATTGACAAGGCGTCGATGACACCGTTGTCCCAGAATTAGACAATTGGAGGAAGCCCCTCGCCTGCCCAATCTCTGACCAAGGCGATGGGGTGAATGAAGGTGGGGAGGATGTTCGTCAACTCACAGACGGCCCATAAGCGGGGTGTCGTCTGTGAGGGTTCATTAAAGAAACACTAATTAGGTTGATAGTCCAACTATTAATACCCTCAACCCTTATTAACCTAAAGACAACTCACAAATAAACGCTTTTCCTTCTCTCTTATTTCTCTCTGTACTTGAACTCACCATTGAAGACTAGCAAGTGTTAAGGTTTGGGGGTTTTAAAGGGATGAATTCACCATCAAATTGTTTCCAAACGTTAAGGTATGGGTTCTATTAACCTTTGAGAGTTTTTCCTTGAGGGGTTCCTTCAAAATAGATATCAAAAGTTGAGTTTTCTCATGGGTTTCATTCTATTACGAAATTAAAATTATGGATTGAGTTGTTAATGAATTCTTATGGTTATATTGAGTAGATTAACATGTAATTCAACTTGTTTATGGTAATTGTTGATGGTTTTGTCTAATTGAAGAAGATGATCTTCCATCCCTAACCTAGGTAGTGATCTTGACCTATATTGTATTGTGATCATTCAATTGAGTTGGTTGTTGATTTGATTACTATCCTATGGTGTTATTATGATTAAATTAAGATGAATTATAGTTATATAATGCTATTTATTAAAATGTAATTTAGGTTATGAATTGTAATGTGAAATTAGCCTATGTATCTTGTCTTAAGTTGTGATCTATTGGTGAATTATGTTATGGATATGCAATTGGATTTGTTATATTATTTGTTATCATTGCGTGATGATGTTAGTCACCAAATTGTCTTGAGTTATGGGTTGATGGTAAGACCTTGATGATAGGCTATGAGGAAGACTTGGTAAGCCTTAGAATCTCAATCTTTACTTCCAGTTGTGATTAATTGTTGTTAAGTCATTATATTACATTGGAGTATGCCTTATACTAGGATTATAGGGTTATATGATGTTGAATTTAAATGGCTTGACTGTGTTGTGAGGTTGATTAAGGTTTATGTGATATAAGGATGGTGAAAACTATCATAGTGCCTTGATATGATATGAAATGCTAATGTGTTAACCTCACTTATATGAATTGTGATGAAAGGACTTATACTCATCCAATTGTTATTGAGATATTGAAGATGATGATTATACAAGGGGTAAACTATGGTCTAAAATAAGTTATGATCGATAATTAAAGGCTTAAAGACATTTCAATAAAGGCACTTAGCTTAGCACCGAGTGAAGTCGACAATGGGAGGTGATGACTTCCCAAAGAGGAATATTCATCCAATGGATTCCCATGAGAAAGTCCCCAACTACCAAGTGGTATCAAGAGGGAATATACTACCTCTTAGTTCTTGAACTAAGGCCCCAACTACCAAGTGGTATCAAGAGGGAATATACTATCTCTTAGTTCTTGAACTAAGGCCCCAACTACCAAGTGGTATCAAGAGGGAATATACTATCTCTTAGGTTTTGAACTATTTTGCCCCAATAGGAAGACTAGCTAGTGGATCCACCTAGAAATTGATATTTGTGTTTGGTTTTACTTTGGCCGGTAAACCACCTTCCATTGGTGTAAGGGTTTACAACACCGAATTCCACTTAGCTCATGTGGTGTATGTAAGTTAAGGCAAGTGTTCCCTAAAGTAAAATAAAGTAATGAAGTATAAACTACCTTAGGTAACTTGAGAGGTTTATCTTAGCCTAGGGATATGAGACTCTACCTATGCCTTGTACTAGTTGACTTTTATGGAAGCGTTAGGAAGTTGATATTATGTAAGCGTATGATAATTTTTTATATTATGGTAATATGTTGATGCTACAATGTAAATGTGTATATATAATTATGATTATCCTCTTGATATATGTAGTTTGACTATATTGTTAAAGTTGGACATTGGTTATGTTTTGTTGTTGAAATTACTTGGTTGAGCAAGGTTATCGGGATTTGCTTATCATTGAACTTGTTGACTTGATAATGATTCGTGAGTAGTTGTCTTGCTTATGATGATATGATTGACTCTTATTCATTCTTGTGATATTATTTCTTGATGTTAGGGTTGTAGTAAATCATGGTTTTCAATTATGTTGGGATAGTATTACTTGTTAATATAGTAAGCATGTTTGGTTGGTTGATATGATTTACTTGACATTGCATTAGGTCCCTAAAGGGGTACTTAAAATGTTTTGACTAAAAAGTCCCTTTAAGGATGTTTTGCTTGTGTATGTGCATAATATCCCATACTTAGTACATGTGGAGTACCAACACCATTTTATTCCCTTTTCCAAAACATTTTAGGTTCCGGTCGATGGCAATGCCATCATCTAGCATGCAGATTTTGTTATGAGCTTAATGACTCTTTCGTTCCTTTATTTTTTAAATGAGTATTGTACTTTCCTATGACATATACATGGTCTTGTTTGATTAATGTAAGGTCTATGCCCATATTGTGATATTCGTTTAGATGGTATGAGATGAGACAATCTTTGAGACTATTTTAATATTTTACGTGTATGTATGTACAATAACAGTAGAAGGCTATGTAACCTTCCTATACGAAAGGTATATGTATAGTCGATATGAATATATATTATGTGTATGTACAGGTTTATGTAAACATCCAAGTAGTGATAATGAAAGTTTTAAATTTTTTTACATTTTTCAACTTGTGAATGTCATGATATGAGACTTAGAGGATATTCTTAGTCTTTAAAATGGATGATGACGCCGGTTAAGTCTAAGAGGTAAACCCGGATGTTACACCCTTTTTGGGTACGCACTGAACAAGACACACCCAACTATTGTCTCCAATAGGTTAAATATATCCAGCATCCAACGAGTTGATTATCTAATTTTTAACTACCTCTTGCATAGGTGGATTCAACCTTCGTTGGTGCTCAATACTCAATTTGTGATCGGGCATGAGTTGGATTTTGTTGGAATAAATATCGTGAGGGATCCCCATAATGTCTGCAATAATCCAACCAATGGATCGCTTTAACCTTTTAATTACCGACACTAAGTCCTATACTTGTTGTTCATTCAAATCTGCTGCAATTAGCACCGGTAAAATGTCTTCTACCCAAGAATATAAACCTCAGATAGGGTGATAGAGAATTAAGATCTAATTTTACGGCCTCCTCAATAGTTGGTTTTGTGAGTGGGGACTCGCGATGCTTCATATCTAACTTTAATTTCTTCGGCTTTGAACGATATTCATTTCGTTCAAGTGCATTCACCAAAGAATAATACTGTTCAATACCATCACTATCAAAATTCATGATAACTACACCTAGTGACTTGACACCTAGTCGCTCATCAATTTGCACTTCAGATACACACTCAAACCTGTAAGATATAGCAGATACCGTTTGGAGCTTACCATTCTTCTTCATGGACCTATATATATTGAAAGTTGCTTCTTCATTATTCAACCTGAATTTCATTTTCCCCTTGTCCATATCGACTAGTGCACACCCAGTGGCAAGGAGTGGTCTTCCTATTATGATGGGGACCTCAATTTCAACTTCGCAGTCAAGAATCACAAATAGGCTAGAAATATGAATGACTCCACATTCACAAGCACATCATAGAGTATACCAATGGGCCTCTTCACTGTTCGATCGACTATCAATAAACGCATCGTAGTAGACTTTGGGTCACCCAAGCCTAGCTTCTTATATATGGATAGAGGCGTGAAATTTTTGGTCGCACTAAGATCACATAGTACTGCCTTAGCAAAGTGTAGCAACCCTGTAGTACATGGAATAATAAAGGCGCCCAGATCTTCCTTCTTCTGCACAAGAGACCTTGTAGCAATAGCACTACAATGCTATATTCTGTCATCATCCTTAAAACTCACTAATATCTTCTTTGTCACCATATTCATCATAAACTTAGCATAACTGGGCATTTGTTCCAAAGCTTATATCAAAAGGACATTAATGGAAAGTTATTTCAACATAGTGATAAATAGCCAGTATTTACCATCATCAATCTTCTTCACTAATCTCTGAGGGAATGGTGATGGAGGTCTTGGAATGGGGACCACTTTTTGAGATACCTCTGCTTCTATCGCCTTTTTGTCCACCAACTCTCAATTATCTTCTACTACGTATTTGTATTTTCTCATATCATCTTCAACTACAGATGGAAAAGGTGTATTAATAGTTTGCTTACCCTCACGAGTACTGACTGCCATGCAATGTCCATCATTTTTAGGAGTCTTGATAGTGTTGCTTGGAAGGCTAAGGTTCACATAGGTAGATAACTGAGCCATTTATAGCTCAAAAGGATTTATCAAAACTGCATGTGCATCAACCTTTTTTCCGAAGTTAGCTAGGTCACCTCTCATCTCCTTGACGTTCTCATCACTCCCATTAGACCTCCTTCTCATTTTCTGCAGCATATCCTCAAGTCGAACCATACTACCTCCACCGTCCTTAAGAGCAACTTCCCGATTTTGAGAGGGAACATATGTCCCACTCCGGTCATTCCTATTACCATAGTTATTATGGTTGAAGTTGTTATCGCAGTTGTAGTTCCGATATGAGATATATTAACCTTCTCGGTTGTAGTTACCATAATTCCGATCTTTGTTTCCTTGACCTTCGCACAAATTCTCTTGATTGGAGCCTTGGGAGTTTTGTCGGGAACCCCCCGTATGATCATTCATTAGATATGAATCCTCTGCATAATAGTACTCATCTGTCGGTGGTGGTGCTTTAGTAAAATAGTTCACTGCATTTACCTTCTCTACACCTCCACTCACATGATCGAAGACCAACCCTAACTCAGTTCTTGTCTGTGCATCTTTTCATGAATCTCATATACAGCTGGGTTGTTTGTAGCTTGAACCGCAAAGGTGTTTCTCCCACTGTCCGACTTTATAGTGCTCCAATCCTTGTTATTGCGAGATATCTTCTCCAACTTCTCTACAATCTCAGCATATGTGCATTCTCCATATGACCTACCCGCAATAGTATCGAGCATTGCTTTGTTGCTATCAACTTGACCTCTGTAAAAGTACTATTTTAGCGAGTCATCATCAATGTGGTGGTTTGGGACACCTCTCATGAACGCTGATAAATATGTCCTAAAAGCTACTCACCGACTCTCCAGGTAATGCAACAAAGTTGTTTACCTTATCCTTGTGGTTGATCTTCCTGGACACTGGATAGTACCTCACTAATAACACATCTTAAAACTAACCTCAAGTGTAGATAGAGTTTTGGAGTAGATTAGTAAAGCATATTGCAGCATCTGCTGTTAGTGATAGAGGAAACATTCACAACCCAATCACATGCATTTCCAAGTATGGTCTACCCACATAACTTTTGCACACAGACCTTAGATTATCTATATGGTCATGTGGGTCCTCCGATGGCAGTCCCGAGCATGAACCCCTAATGGTGAGCATCTACATTAAGCTACTCGTCACCACGAATATGTACCCAGGTGGCAGAAGGGGTAGGACAAGAGGTCCATCAAATCTGAAATGTTCACGTTGCTCCTAGAGTAATCCTGAAGTCGTGGGGATGCTAGAGGTTTCATTCTCACAACCTCTCCAAGTTGGTTTCCAACTTGTGCCTGATTGTGTGCCTCAACTAGTAATGGAGGTTGCTGTCCTGCTCAATCACCCAAACTCACTTTGTTAGTGTTGGCTTAGACCTCTTGATTCTCACTTATTCTTAAGGTTCAATTAAGTCCTGGATCAAATGGAATGAGTGGTTCTCCTCGTGTTTGTGTACTTATCATATACTAGAGATAGACTCAAAAGAAACAAATACAAAGCATAAAATAAGGAAACCATTGACAAAATTTCAATAATATAATTTGAAGTTAATCAAAAAGCCAGATTCCCTGACAGCGGCGCCAAAATTTGATATGCTCAAATTATACCTCCCTAAAGAAGTATACGCTGTGGTAATCAAATAGAGAACCTAACTAGTAGGTCGAAGAAAAATGGTATAGACTTAACTTTAATTCACAATTACATCTATTTGTGAGAATAACAAGGGTATATGTTTTCTCTAAAGGTTCATAGCGTCGTATTCCTAAGAATAACAGTTCTTTCCTAGTGTTTTACATTCAAAGTGGAAAGTTAGGTATCTCAAAATTCTTGGTCCGACATCTAGAGAATTTCACTCTGCACCTTGGTTCGTCTACGTGTTTTTGCTTTATTAATCCTCACCTTGACCTCATATTAGACATCATAATCGATGTATGACTTAGTTATTACTTATCACAAATCGACACTTGCCTAGAAGATAGTAGCACACTTAATCTATGTTGATATTTTTTCCCTATTCCTACCTCCTTGGTTAGTCAAGTAGCAACAAAGCAAGTTCTAATGCGTGCACTCTGTCAAAAGACTTCTAAGTGAAAGAATTATCAATACATACAAAAACATTATTTGAGAGTTGCTTAATTGCTAGTTATACTTTGTTAATTAACCATGGTTCCCACAACCCTAGTTGTGGATTTAGTTATCCATGCATGTAAGATCACATTTAATAGTTTTGAAGAAAGAAATCATGAACTTACTTAACAATAATAAGAAACCTAGAAATTCAACTTGAAATTGCAAGAAAACCTTCAACACAAATCTTGAAATTGATTAATTGCAAAGGTTTGCAAAAGTCATCTCCAAAACACAAAATAGAACAATAACAATAGTAGATAACTCCCAAAAACAAGGTTTTAAAGACCAATATATAGAAAACATAGTCCTAAAAAGGAATTTAAATATGGAAAAGTTGTGCAGTTGATGCGACTTCAATCTACGAACCACCTGACGGACCATCGATCGATCGATTGTCCGCAGACTTCTTCAGTCGGTTAGGACATGGAATATTTTTTCCTCTTTTGATGAACCCTTCTCTTAATCAAGCGACGGACCACCAACACGTTACATGATGCCCTTCCATCGCTCCACACTTAGAATTTTTTCAAACTCGGGTATTGGAACCTTTTTTGAATCAAATAACGATTCAACAGATCGTTGCGTCTCATAGTTCCACAATTGGTCTAATTTCCCCAATTTTTCAATAGTCCTGATCTACCAATCTATGGTCACTGACTACGATTCGTCAATGGAACGAAGGACAGTCGATGGACTTCATCTATCCTGTTCTGCATTATTTTCAATTGTTTCCTTATCTACCCGCCTGAACATCTTTCCTGCAAAATAAACATAAAACTTTTTAAAACTACTAAAAAAGGCTCTGGAAACACAAAACTCTTATTAAAATGCATTGAAAATACCGTCAAGCCATGGTAAATCAATTAACTTTTAATATTTTCAAGCTGATGCATTCACTTAGAGGTCATGAAATTGAAGTGTCACAATTCGCAGAAGACAAAGTAAGACACCTCAACTTGACGTATTTTATAAAAAATAAATGTAAATCATATGGTAATCATTTAATATTTATTACTTATATATTTATAAAAATAATAATAATTGTATTAAATTCATAAATGTATTAGTCAAAGTAAATATTATGGATCAATATAATTGAGTAATTATTTATGTCCAAGAAATATGAATTTATGTTAAATCAAAATTAATTAATCTAGGCTACAATATATGAGCCCAATTTTCTAAATCTCATCTTTTCCTAGAGGCCTATGTTGGTGTCATGTGGCATGCCAAGTCAAACAAAGAAGCCTATAGGATGATGATATCTGTCAAAATGACAAGCCCACACAATAAAGCCATTTGCCATGTCACTTGACTCTGATTGACTAGAGGAAATCATGTTCCAATCACAACTTTTTGATTCTAAAACAATAAATAGGGGTAATCATAATTAAGAAATAAGGATACAAAATTCTAAACAAGAACCCATCGAAAACCTGTCGTACAAATGTCATAGGATTCTTTGTAAGCTACAAGCTTAAGAATTCAAGCATTCAAGATCAAGAACGATCATGATCAATACCATCGGATTCAAGAACCAGTTTAAAGATCGTAAATTCAAGTAAAGTGAAGATCAAGATAAAATTAAAAGTTCATCCAAGATTCTAGAATAAATTTTAATGATTTTGAATCCAAGATCAAGCTCAAAAGAGCTTGGATTTATATTTGAAAAGGCGAATTCAGAGGAATCATAGAGATTATAACACTCGAACTTTAAAATAGTAAATATGATTGTTGCATAAATTTTTAGTTCTATATTAATATTTTCTCGAATTTTATTGTCTACAAATTCTTGCAGGCCCGGTGTGAACAAATTTACCCTTCATCTTTTCTCTCATAAATAAAAATGTAAAATTTCAAGTTGCAAAGGTGGAATAATGAGTACTTTAAGCCTTGTCTTTGAGTTTGATTGAGTCTACACTCTAATAAACCTTAAACTAGGGGCATTTGTAAACATTGAAATTTTGCGGAACTCTACAAGACATGTTAAATTCTAATAGGGACTCTATAAGGTGTGTTCAATTAAAATTAGGATTCTTGGAGGCTACTCAACCCTAAACCCTAGGTCATGCGTGTATAAAGGGCACAAAATTCTCTTAATAGGAATATCAAATATCCAATAAATCTTGGGGTATATTTAAAAATGAAGATCTGAATTATCTCGAATATTTGGCAAATTGATGAAATATTCATATAGAGTTTGAACCTAAATCATTCCAGTTGGAGAATTACACATCTATCAACCCTCGAATAATGGATAAATCTTAGGAAAGTAGAATCAAGGGAGAAACATAATTGTACCCGGAATCTTTACCAGTAAAACTATGTTTCTTATGATTTATTTGTGTGGTTGATTTATTTTTCATATGTTTAAAAATTTTTTTCAAACACATATCTTTAATAATATTTATTTTTTGCAGAAATAATATACTTATTAAAATGGGTTATTAGTTTTGAACTAGGCAAGTGAACAGTACCTATAATTATTATAATTTCTATTGTACGGACACAAAGCGTTGTTATTTACAAAGGGAAAAAAGGCGTGAAAAATATGGACTCAGTCCCGCTACACCGACAAAGATGTCGCTGACGTTGCGCGGCAGCGGCAACATACCCCGCTAAAACGTGATCAGCGAGTAAGAATCTGAATTTCGAGAAATCCTTATTTTTCACTATTTTCAAAAATAACCTTTAGGGTCGTTAATTACCCTGGAAACCCTAGAAAAGTTATGTCATGTTTGAGAAAGAAGGAGAAGGAGCTTTCTAGCGTGGGGATGGAGGAAGCTTGCGAGATCTTGGCCGAATTCACTTAGCAAATCCGAATAAGCTAGAAAAAAAATGAAAACTCCATACAATTGCTTGGTGTGCAGGTAGGTTAGGTTTTTTTAAGTAGCTTTAAATCTTTGCTTACCTTGTTGTATTTTAAATCAACTGTATGAGATATGCGTAGATCTTTGTGCATCAAGTAAATACCGTGGAAAATATGTATAATTCAACGTATTTAGGGTAATTTTTGATGTAGAGGATTGATAGATGGTTGAGTTTCTTTATTGTTCTTGAGTAGAATTCCTTCATTAAACAAGGGCATCTGGTAGAAGAGAATAAACGTCGGTCTATGCTAGGTGTGACCCATCCAAGTAACAAGTTGATGAATTTTAGCAATTTATGTTTAAAAACCTCTAATGACAAACCCTAAAGAAGAAGTAGCATTGAGTTTGGTATCTTGTGTAATTAAGAATATGATGAGAAATTCATAGGTAATGGGTGTGATTTTATTATTGTGTGATGTATACAGGTTCTTACTTCATTATTATACTTGTATGTATATGAATGTCACAATATTGATCATGTTGTTGTAACTCAAATAGATGAAGATTATATTCATGATGTAAATGTATGATCTTGATGTTCTTGTGATTGTGATTGTGGTGTTTTATTGGGCATCATATTGATACGTTCCGTCAAGCTGAATTTGATTGGATTGCCACATTCTAACATATATATTGGATTGGGTTGCCATGTTGAAGCACAACTATAGGATCAGATTTCCAAGTTTCGGCAAGCTAACAAGGATCAGGTGCCACGCCGGTGCAATAATAGTTTTACTGTGTGTTCCATGAGAGGAACAACTACATGTGATAAGTTGTAATGAAGATAACGTTATTTTTTTGTATTGTTATGTGTATATACTTGTGATGATTGTGTTTTTGTGTAAAGTTGACCTAGTATAGGTGCAAACATGGGTATGTATGTGAGTGTGGGGTTATGTGTAGGTATCTTATGAGGCGTACTTGTCGGTAAAGAATGATTGTCCTGGTGTTTGTCTAGGTAAGGCGATGATACTATAACATTCATGAAAATGTACTTGTCTAATGAAGAGTCTATTAGGTTTTAAGAATATGTATTGGGGTTCATAGGCATCCCAATGCCCAATATTGATTAATATTGGGCATGTTAGAGAATATTGGCTTGAGAGTGTTAGCCAATTTCTATGCATTAAGGTATAATTTGATGTTCAAATGCCCCAATCCAATCTTTGTTTAGGAATTGTACATGCAATGAAGACCCTAAGCTAAAATATTAATTTCTTAGTTGTACACATTGGGTATGAGGAATCCAAGTGTCAAGCATAGGTACCATAGCACATGATCATTTAAAATGATCATGTAAATTAAGAAGTTCCCAAGGACATTGTGAAGGTCCTTGGACAGGAAATACGCAGCAACACACGTGCAAGCACATATGCTACAGACCAAGCGACCATGCCCCAACGGAAATCTGTTAGGGCAGTAAGGGGGCAGGCGCGCGAACAGGTAATGCCATGTGGAGCCTAGATTCCTAACCAACTCTAGTCTTCAACTTACTTACCTAAATAGCTTACTAACTTAAGACCAACTAAAATAAACTAACTAGTGTGCACGAAATCCTAACACCTAACCTGATGACACTAGCCTAATAACTAACTCAAGAGACATCCTAGTACCTAACCTAGGATGGTCCAAATGGGCTGGTTATGGTCCTAGTGACTTAGGGGTACTTTAGTAATTACCCTAGGTCACTTGATTAAATTAATTAGAAACTTAATTAATTAATTTAAACTACTAATTAAAGAGGAACCCTTATTCCAATTTTGTGATTGGCTAAGTCACATCTTCTTCTATTTTTAGTCAATTTAGGAGGGGCATTTTGGTAATTAGATAATTGATTTATTTAATCAAGTTAATTCAACTATGTTGAATTAGTAAATATGAGTTACTAAAACTTAGAATCACAAATAGTCAGTAGAAACCACATGACTCAAAAACATTAACAAAAGTAAGAAAAACAAAAAGGTTCCCTTATGCGATTTCAAGGCAGATTCTTCAAGATTTTTCGTGCAAAGTACGGGGTGACTTCATATATTCAATTCTAAAGTAGGGAATGGGTTTTGTGTCTTTGATTTCTTTCCTTAAGAGGTTTTTCATACATTTTTGAATTCAAGAAAATCGAAACTAGGTTTGTTCCAAATGAATCGAATATTCATCCCCTAGCTCTCCCTATTTCCGATTCTAGTGGTATGTATAATGCAAATCTCGATCATTTTGTTGATATATGGTGATAACAGATCATTATGTGTAGGTTTATATTATTGGATAATGTCTAATGAAACCTATACGTTAGATACATATGATTAGAGTGTTATTTACATGAGATAAGAAATCTTTTAATGCCAGTTGTGTTTGAGAAGATGAAATTGTTAAAAATTGGATTGATTAAAATGATGAGACTACTATAGTATACACATGAAGTTAATTGAATTGGCTAATGATATTCTTATGATCAGTGTTTAGTGAATGTTTGGTTTATTCCAACAAATTGGCTAGTAATATTATTTCCAAAATATGATATATAGTTGACCAATGACTAATTCATAATAATCTTATATGTCCAATGTAAATTATGATATTTATTGTAAGCCAAATACATGTTAAAGATTGGCTTGAGAAGTTGTAAATCAATAAACTAATAACCAAGGGTATGCCAATAATTGGGAAAAGTCCCATTATACCCTATCAAAATGAACTTGTGAACATTATAGTACATTCTATAAGTCCTTATAACATTCATAAAGAATGGTATAAAACTACTGAGTATCATTAAACAAGATAATGTGATTAATAAAATAACCAAAAGCTTATGATTTAAGAAACTAACTTTAAAAAGGGTGTTAAAGGAAGTGAGACATGTCTTACTTGCACCTAAACAATTATGTCAAAGATACTCACATAAGAGGGTGTTAGAAATCATGAGACAAGTCTCATTCACACCATAATGACAATGTAAGACTTAAGTTCACTTTCATAAAGTAAACAAAGGGATGAAAAGTCATCCATTCAGATAAGCATACATCATACTAGAAGCAAGCTGCAATAATGCATGAGTCAACTCTTAAAGATGTAAAGTATAAGAAATTCAGCAAAGCACCGATAGACTAGCAATGAGCTTATGCAAGCACATGTGAGCCTCATGATATGAGACTACCACCAAGGTGGATTAGAGTCTCCAAAATCCCCTAGTCTTAGAACTATGTCGCCAGCATAGGTACTAGCCTGTGGATTCCACCTAAGAGTGCTAGGTAGTATTTGATTTCACTTTTGCTGTTGAACAACCTCTTTTCAGTTTGGGGAGGACAATGGATTTCATGTGTAGCTCACATTATCTATGTCCGTTAAATGCTCTAGATTCGGTTTAACTTTAGCTGGTGAACCACCTCTCTTCAGTGTGGGGAAGACACTCGTTTTGATGTTAACTAACATGATCTAGGTTCACTTTAGCCGGTGGACCACCTCTTTTCAGTGTGGCGAAGACACTGGATTTCATGTTAGCTCACATGATCTAAGTTAGTTAAATGCTAACAATTTCTTTAAGAAAGTAAGTAAGTAACAAATAAAATTATGTTCAAAGTGTACATGATATCAAAGAAGAAGAAAAGTAAGTTCAAACTGAACTAAGTAAGCAAAAGCATAAGTATATCAATCATCATTGTTTGATAAGAATGAAGTTTTAACAGTTATTGGATTATGACAATAAAGAGATTAAAACTAATAATGGGCATAGCCAATAGTCTTTATATCATGCAAATGATCAAAATCATGGGTATAGCCAATAATATTTATATCATGAAAATGATCAGATAATTGGCATAGCCAATAATCTTCATATCATGCAAATGATAAAATAATGAACATAGCCAATAATCTTCATATTATGCAAATGATCAAATAATGGGCATAGATAATAAATATTGGCCTATAAAGACTTCATGCCCAATTTAACATGAATGGAAAGAATAACTTGTGCAAAGGGTAGTGAAATCATTTCCTTAGTCCTTTTGGATTACTTACTTGATTAATTGTTGGAATGGGACTATAAAGAATCATTGAAATCGTATGTAAAACATAGCATCAGAAGAGATCATTGAACTACATAACAAAAAGAATAAAAGACTGAAAAATAAACTTAGACTGGGGAGAGGAGCTCTCGGCCTAAGAGGGAGAAGAAATATTTATTTTTCATTTCAGTTGTTCTAAAATTATGTTCATGAGTCCAAGGTCTCATGTTCATATATAAAATGAGTTGTGTGCTTTAAATGCATGAAAAAATGCCATGTTCATATCATAATTCATAAATAATGAATTAGGAAAGTAAAGTGACTTCACTTTCCAAAGATGGTATGTTTCTATAGGAAGGGCTTTCCTTGATCATGCATAGTCCTTATTTGTTTATGTGCATACACCCATACTTAGTACAAGAGTGTACTAACCCATATACAATTTCTATTTTTATAGGTTCAGGTCTTTGAAGAAGACTGAAGATCGTTGAAGCTGTTTGGACTAGTATCTCCAGACTTTGGTAGGTCCACTTTAGTTCGAGGATGCTTACACATTATTTATAGCCTTAGTAGATTAGACATAGCTAGTGGATGTTGTCCCTAGCATTTCGTTTCAAACCTTTGTTAAATATTTTATATTGAGGACGGTTTGGCAAACTATTACGATATTATGAATTCTTCATTTCATTTGCTTAATCTATTAATAGATGATTGTTTTGTTAGAGCTGTTAATATATCACTCTTATGCAAAAGTTAGATGAAGTCTAAGTAAACTTCATTAAACTAAAAAATTTCTAAAGTTTTGCTAAATTGTACTATACGATTGTGATGAATGCAAAGAAGAGGCTTCTGTACGACCTCTAAGGGGTTAACGACGCTGCTCTCACCTGGGGTTTAGGATGTCGGTGCGACAAACTTGGTATCAGAGCATGAGGTTAAATTACCTAAGAACTAAGGCTCAAAACAAC
Organism: Solanum chilense; assembly: GCA_032847665.1. Classification (NCBI taxonomy): domain Eukaryota; kingdom Viridiplantae; phylum Streptophyta; class Magnoliopsida; order Solanales; family Solanaceae; genus Solanum; species Solanum chilense. The sequence continues at coordinate 53,180,101 of CM064967.1, forward strand.
CACATTGCATAGTTTATATCTTGTGGTTGTGTAGTGCACAACTAAGACTTAGAGACTTAGTGATGTTAAGAATATTCCTTTCTTTTACTCTTTACCTTGTTTTGTAGAGTTTTGAGTTTTGTTTCATTCTAGCATCTAACTTCCTTCTTGTGTGTGCGTGTAGAAAAATGAACACAAGAAGAAAGACAGGCAAGAGAGTTTGAGGAGCGGCTACTAGGGTAAACCAAGCTCCTCCTCTAGTCCAAGATGCTGGAGTTCAAGTGCCTGTCAACCCAGCTGCGTTGATGGATGGAGAAGTGAGAGCAACACTGGTTAAGATGGACCTATCCATGACAGCTCAGGCACAAACTATCACAGCATAGGATACTAGATAGGGTGCTCCCAAGGAGAACCAACATGCTAGCACCACGGCTAGTAGACTTAGAGATTTTATCAAGATGAATCCTCAAGTCTACTTCGGGTCCAGAACCAATGAGGATCCCGGGAGATTGTGGACGAGGTCCACAAGATTCTCGATGCTATGGTTGTTAATGAAGAGGAGAAGGTTTAGTTTCCTGCATAACAACTCAAAGATGTGGCTCAGGTATGGTACAAGATGTGGATAGATGGCCGAGCACGAGCAGAAGTCTCCATCACTTGGGACGTTCTCAGGACTGCATTCCTGGAGAGGTTCTTTCCCAAAGAGAAGAGAGAGTATAAGGTTGAGGAGTTCATCAAACTACGTCAGGGAGGTATGTAAGTGAAGGAATACTCTTTTAAGTTTGTTAAACTTTCCAAATATGCTTCTTCAGTGGTGTCCAGTAGAAGGGATGAAATGAGAAGATATTTGACTCGTCTATCGGAGGATCTGGAGGAGGAATGTCGGGAGAGGTTGTTGCAAGGTTGATGCTACATGCCCAACAGGTGGAGGGGATTCGTCGGAGAAAGAGAGGCCAAGAAGCCTAGGACCTCATATCAGGCTGGTTCTAGCACTGGTAGGAGATTTTTGGAGTCTAGGACATGCCCAAGTTCAATAATGGAAATGATAGAAATGCCGTGTGTGACAGAATGACGTGTGGTAAGTTTGTCTGTTTGCATGGAGGTGAGTGCATGGTAGGTTCTAATGCCTTCTATGGGTGCGGCAAGAGTAGGTATCCTCAGCCTAATCCTAGTGCTGCAGCCGAGCCTCCTAAGCGGAACATGTTCTATGCTTTGAAAGGTAGAGAGGAGCAGGAGAAGTCCGTTGATGTGGTCACTGTTAACTTGCTTGTCTTTTCTCTTGTTGTGTCTGCATAGTTAGATCCAGGATCAACCTTGTCTTTTGTTACTCATTTAGTAGATAGTAAATTTCATTTGGTTCCTGAGATCTTGGATAAACCTTTTCTAGTTAGTACTCTTTCTAGTTAGTACTCCCATAGGGGACACCATTAGAGATGAAAGAGTATGTAGAGATTTCCCAATAACTATTCTTGATAGAGGCACTTATGCTGACCAAATATAATTAAACATGCTTGACTTTGATATAATTTGGTATGGATTGGGTCCATCGGTGTTATGGTACCATAGACCGTCGAACAGGGTAGTAATGTTTTTGTTTCCTAATGAGTTCGAGCTGGAACGGGAAGGGCGTAGTTCAAATCAAAATGGCCAAATAGTTTCCCATCTTAAGGAAAATAAGATGTTATCTAAGGGGTATTTATACCACTTAGTCAGAGTCAATGACTTGAACATAAAGCTCCTTCCATAGATTTTGTTTCCATAATTGTGTTTTATACTTGCACTATATGAGTTAATATGAGTTCATGCTTGCATTCATGTTGCTTTCTTTATACAACGTAGACATGATTTTGGTGTTTCATGAGTTTTGATGTGCATTAAGTTAAAGTGAGATTGAGAAAGAAGTTGCTCAATCTCAGATATGAAACTTTAGATAAGATTTGAGTGATGTACATCATCCAGAGTAAGTTGTGAATAAGATATTCACAAAGATTAAATATTAAGTATGTTGATGTGTTTTTGGAAAATACCCTCTTTGATTCAAAATTGTATGTAGTGTTATTCGGGGACGAATGTTCCTTAGGGGGGAGGATAATGTAAGTTTGCAGAAAATTTACTTATCTAGTGAAGAGTCTATTAGATTATAAGAATTTGTATCGGGGTACATAGGCATCCCAATGCCAAATATTGAGTAATATTGTGCATGTTAGAGAATATTGGCTTAAGGGTGTTAGTCAATTTCTATGTATTAAGACATACTTTAAAGTTCAAATGCCCCAATCCAAGCTTGTTTAGGAATTGTACCTGCAATGAAGAACCTAAGCTAAAATATTAATTTAGTTGTAGTACATATTGATTACGAGGCATCCAAGTGTCAAGCCTAGGTACCATATCACATGATCATTTGACCCAAGGATATAGTGAGGGTCCTTGGACAATAAATGTGCAACAACACATGTGCAAGCACATGTGAAAGAGACCATGCGACCAAGCCCCAACTGAATTCGGTTAGGGCAGTTATGGGGCAGGCGCGTGAACTGGTTATGCAATGTGGAGACAAGCTTCCTAACAAACTCTAGGCTCCAACTAACTTACCTAACTAGATAAATAACCATGGACAAACTAAATAAACTATGTAGTGTACCCTAAATCCTAAGACCTAACCGGGTGACACAAGCCTTGTAACTAACTCAAGAAACATCCTAGTACCTAACCTAGGATAGTCAAAAGGGGTTAGTTATGGTCCTACTGACTTAGGGGTACTTTAGTAATTACCCTAGGTCACTTTATTAATTAAATTAGCAACTTAATTAATTTATTAAACTTCCCAATCAAAGTCGAACCCTTAGTAAAATTTTAAGATTTGGCAAAATCACATGCTCTCCTTTTTTAGTCAATTTAGGGGGGAGTTTTTGGGAATTAGCTAATTGATTAATTTAATTGAGTAAATTAGCCTAAGTTGAATTAGTCAATATAATTTCCTAAAAATTAGACTCACGAATGGTCAGTAGAAACCTCACGACTCAAAAATAGTAAAAAACGTAAGAGAAACAAAAATGTTCTCCTTAGGTGATTTCAAGGAAGATTCTTCAAGATTTTTCCTAATAAGTACGGGGTGATCTTCGTAGATTCAATTCTACAGTAAGGTATGTGTTTTCTCTCTTAGATTCCTTTCCCCAAGTGGCTTTTCAAACGTTTTTGAATTCAAGAAAATCAAAACTAGGGTTGTTCCCAATAAATCGAATGTTCATTCCCCTAATCCTCCCGATTTCTAATTCTAGTGGAATGTATAATGCATATATCGAGCATGTGGTTGGTATGTGGTGCTAACGGATCATTATGTATAGGCATCTATGATTGGATTATGTCAAATGAGAACTATAAGTTAGATCCGTATGATTAGAGTGTTATTTACATAAGAGAAGAAATGTTTTAATGCCAATTGTGTTTGAGAAGATGAAATTGTTCACAATTTGCTTGCTTAAAATGATGAGCCTACTACAGTATATACATGAAGTTAATTGAATTGGCTGATGATATTCTCATGACCAGTGTTTAGTGAAAGTTTGGTTTATGCCAATACATTGGCTAGTAATATTATTTCCAAAATATGATATAGAGTTGACCAATGACTAACTCATACTAATCTTATATGACCAATGTAAATTATGTTGTTTCTTGTAAGCCAAATACATGTTAAAGATTGTCTTAAAAAGATGTAATTCAATGATATTATTTCCAAAATACGATATAGAGTTTGCCAGTGACTAAGTCATACTAATCATACATGGACAATGTAAATTATGATGTTTTTTGTAAGCCAAATACATGTTAAAGATTTGATTGACAAGATGTAACTCAATGAACTCATAATAAAGGGTATGCCAATAATTGGGATAAGTCCAGATATACCCTATCTAAATGAACTTGTGAACATAGTAGTACATTGGATAAGTGTCACGACCCAAATCCGAGCCGCGAGTGGCACCCACACTTATCTTACTATGTTAGCGAACCAACCAATCTAACCCTAATATTTCAACATAATGAACAAAATACAATGCGGAAGACCTAAACTCATTAATGAAAATCAATTCAATAACTTCTAAAAATTCAACAACTATTATTATCCCCAAAATCTGGAAGTCATCATCACAAGAACATCTATCCTCAATTACTAAAACTAAGAGTATCTAAGAAAACTAAAATAAGTAAAAGCTAGTCCATGCCGGAAATTCAAGACATCAAGACTTGAAGAAGAAGATCTAGTCCAAGCTAGAAGCATTAGCTCACCCTGAAATCTGGTGTAATGAAGACTGGCTAGAGTTGCGGTTGAGTTGAAGACGACGGTACGTTTGATGCACTCCACAAATACAAAGAAAGAAACATACAAGTAGGGGTCAGTACAAAACACGAGTACTGAGTAGATATCATCGGCCAACTCAAAATAGAAAACAGTATATATCAGATAATATCATAAAATCAACTACAATACTCAACCTGCGGCATTTACAATTACCATATCTCTTGGTCACAACACCAAGCACGTCAATGAGGACTCACGCCTCCCCATCATACTCATTTGGGAATTAGGTTCATTAAATTGAGTATATTAACATATTTCAAGATTCATTATCTTTATTCCTCTCGTGTCGGTACGTGACACTCCGCTCCATATACTATCCTAGTGTCGAAACGTGACACTCCATTCCTCATATACTATCCTGGTACCGGAACGTGGCACCCGATCCATCTTCTATCCTGGTGTCGGAACGTGACACTCCGATCCTCATCTATCCTGGAGTCGGAACGTGACACCCGATCCATATTCTATCCTGGTGCCGGAACGTGGCACTCCTATCCTCATTCTATCCTGGTACTGGAACGTGGCACCCGATCCATATACTATCCTGGTGTCGGAACGTGACACTCCGATCCTCATATACTATCCTGGTACCGAAATGTGGCACCTGATCCTCTATTACTATCATGGTACCGGAACGTGGCACCCGATCCTCTATTACTATCCTGGTACCGAAACGTGGCACCCGATCCTCTATTACTATCCTGGTACCGGAACGTGGCACCCGATCCCGTAATCTCACTACTTTCGTTCATCAAGCCTTCTTTTATACCAAGGCATCATCATTAACAAAGTAGATTAGGGTTTCTTTCAAGATTTAGGATTCAATAGCTTCATCATGCTTATTTTATCAGAATTATATAATCACATTCATGCAAGCATACAATTAAGCATATAGAAGGGTTTACAATACTACCAATACATATCATTAGCTATTAAGAGTTTACTACGAATAGCATAAACCATAACCTACCTCCACCGAAGAATTGTGATCAAGCAAGCTAATCCTCAAAGCAGCGTTTCTTCTTCTCTCTCGTTCGATCGATCCTCTCTCTCTCTTTGTTCTTTCTATTTTTCTTATTCAAACCCTCTTTCTTTTACACTAATTAGTATATAATTAAGTATAAAAGATGATAGAATAACCCACTAATTAATTAAAGGTTATCTCTTTTAACCCCCAAGTAATTGAGTTATTAATATTAGACCACTAACTCTTTAATTGCAAGCAGGAATAGTCCAAAACGACCCTTAAAATATTTACAGAAATCCGACCCAGCCTGGGATTACGCAACCGGTGACGGCCCGTCGTGCCTGCGATGGTCCGTCACAAAGTTCAGAGACTAATTTTTCTTCTAGGGGTCTGTGACGGTCCGTCGTGCCTACGACGGTCCATCCTGCACTTCCGTCACGAAGTTAAGAGAATTGTTCCCAGTACCCAATTTTCAAGAGTTGAAGTGTTTCGAAACGGAGGCTCACGACGGTTCGTCGTATCTGTGACGGTCCGTCCTGCAGGTCTGTCACAGAGTTCAAAGAGTAGATTTCAGCACTCAAATTTCAGAATTCTAAGTGTTTTGGAACGAGACACCCTCGACGGTCCGTCGTGCCCATGACGGTCCGTCGTGGGATCCGTCGTCTCAGTGAGTTTTTTCAGAAATAAAATCTGCTGCTCAAAACGAATAAACAGGTCGTTACAATAAGTCCTTATAGCTTTCATAAAGAATGGTATAAGACTACCAAATATCATTGAAAAAGATAAGGTGAGTAATGAAATAACCAAAAGCTTATTAGTTATGAAATTGACCTAAAAAGGGGTGTGAAAGGAGGTGAGACAAGTCTCACTTGCACCTAAACAATTATTTCAAAGATACTCACATAAGAGGGTGCTAGAAATCGTGAGACAAGTCTCATTCACACCATAATGATAATATACCACTTAAGTTCACATTCATCAAGTAAAGAAAGGTATGAAAAGTCATCCATTGAGCTAAGAATACCTCATACTAGAAGCAAGCTTCCATAATGTATGAGTCAACTCTAAAATATGTAAAGTATAAAAAATTGAGCAAATCACCGATATACTAACAATGAGCTTGTGCAAGCACATGTAAGACTCATGAGATGAGACTATCACCAAAGTGGATAAGAGTCTTCAAAATCTCCTAGTATTTGAACTATTTTGCCAGCATAGGTACTTCCCAGTTGAATACACCTAATAGTTCTGGGTAGTATTCTGTTTCACTTTGGCCGATGAACCACCTCTTGTCACTGTGGAGAAGACACTGGATTTCATGTTTCACTCACATGATCTATGTTGGTTAAATTCTCTAGATTCGGTTTCACGTAGGCAGTGAACCACCTATTTTTAGTGTGGGAAAGACACTAGATTTCATGTTACATGATCTAGGTTCACGTTAGCCGGTCAACCACCTCTTTTCAGTGTGGGAAGACACTAGATTTCATGTTAGCTCACATGATCTATGTCAGTTAAATGCGTGACATTTATTTAATAAACTAAGAAAGAAAGAAAGAAAATTATGTTCAAAGTGAACATGAGATCAAAGAAGAAGGAAAGTAAGTTCAAAGTGAACTAAGTAAACAAAAGCATACGTATATGAATCATCAGTGTTTGATAAGAATGAAGTTCTAACAGTTATTGGTTTATGCCAATAAAGAGAGTAAACAAATAATGGGCATAGCCTATAATATTCAAATCATGCAAATTAACAAATAATGGGCATATACAATAATCTAAATATCATGCACATTATCAAATAATGGGCATAGCCAATAATATTATATCATTAAAATGATGAAATAATGGGCACAAAAAATAATCTTTATATTATGCAAATGATCGATTAATGGGCATGTCTAATAAAGATTGGCTTATAAAGACTTCATGCCCAATTTAAGAAGAATGTAAAGAATAACTTGTTTTAAGGGTAGTCAAATCATTTCCTTAGTCCTTAGGATTACTTACTTGATTCATTATAGGAATGTGTTTAAAATGAATCATCGCACCGATAAGTAAAACATAGGATCAAGAGGAATCATTAAACTACATAACAAATAACAGGGAGCAGATATATTAATTTTCGTTTGAATTGTACTAAAATTATGTTCATGATTTCCAGGTATCATGTTCATATAGAAAATTACATGTGTGATATAAATGCATGAAAATATGTCATGTTCATAGAATAATTGTTGAATAACAAATTAGGAAAGTAAAATGACTTCACTTTCCAAAGATGACAAATTGCTATAGGAAAAGATTTTCTTGATTATGCATAGTGCTTATGTTTTTATCTGCATACACTCATAATTAGTATAAGTGTGTACTAAAGCATATACTATTACTATTTTTATAGGTGCAGGTCCTTGAAGAAGACTGAAGATCGTTGAAGCTGTTTGGACTAGTATATCCAAACTTTGGTAGGTCCTCTTGAGTTCGAGGATTCTTACACTTTATTTCTAGCCTTAGTAGATTAGACATAGCTAGTGGATGTTGTCCCTAGTGTTTCCTTTCAAACATTTTTCAAGCTTTTGTATTAAGGCCGGGTTGGCAAACTATTTTGATATTATGAATTCTTCATTTCATTTGTTCAATCTATTAATATATGGTTGTTCAGTTTGAACCGTTAGTATATCACTCTTATGCAGAAGTTATATGAAGTCTAAGTACACTTTAGTAAACCTAATTTTTTTTAAATTTCCTATAAATTTAACTATATGATTGTGATGAAATCTAAAAAGAGGCTTGTCTGTGACCTCTGAGAATTTAACGACACCAGTCTAACCTTGGGTCTAGGACCCGGGTGTGACAGATAGTTTAAGAATTTGACAAGATTTATTGGTATAAAAGGATGTTAGTTGTATTTGGGATTATATAATGTGTCTAGGAATGTCCAGGCTATGATTTAATAGAACTAGAGGTGTTAGTAGTTTGGGAACAAAATGACATAGCATGCCTGGTCAACCAAATAAGAAATTAGAATCATGATATGTGTAAAAAATGATAAGCCGACTCCATAAAACCCATATGTCATGCAACTTAAATCTAATTGACAGGAGGGAATCCTATTCCAATGACAACTTCGCTATTCTTAATTTATAAATAGGGGTTCTCATAATTAAAAAAATGATTAAAAATTCTAAACATGAAGCTATACAAAACCCATTTTCAAGTATTACCAAGAAAGCTAGACAAAATGTTTTCATATTTAAAAATAAGGGAAATTGACATTACCAAAGATCCTTTGGGCTAGTTTTCAGAAAAGAGTAACAACTTTCTAAATGAACAAAGAAGGGAAACTGATATTTTCAAGATAGCCTTTGAGCTAAGTTTTTTTAACAATAATATCAAATCACATAAGTAGTATGTTTTAATAACATAAGAGGTAGTATATTTTTGGAGTAGTATTGAGCACTGAATTAGGGACGAGCATGAGTTCACATAACTCACATCAATATGAAACCATTTAGACACCATGGGTAGAAAATGGTATTACTTTTTGGATGAACTTTTATCAAAGTAGACTAGTAGTTCCATTAGGAAGATTAGGTCTTATACCTTTGGCTAGGTATACGATGAGCTAACAGCATGAGGTAGATCGATCATATAGATCTTGAGTTATGGTTGTCGGTTAGACAGAAATTAAATGTGCGCGTAAATATATATATATATATATATATATATATATATATATATATATATATACTACTTTATTTGTATTTTATATAATTTTCAGAGTTAATTATATCCTTGTATACATTCAGAGTTTACAACATGTTTTCAAACAATATATTTTTATATTGCACATGCTTTTTAAATTGCATTATATTGAAATGAGTCTGTTATATTATGTTATTTTACTCATGAGTTGAGCAAAGCCAAGGTAAGTGTTCCTTCTTACTATTTAAATCTTAAGTTATTTTAGCATTCAAAATTGCATACTCATACATTTAATGTTTTGATGCAAGTTGGCCTGTGTATGACATAGACGCAGATGTAGGTAACAAGGATTGACATCCATCACACCGCTGATCCAATTGATCAATTCAAAGTCAGTTGGTGATCCTACTTGCATTCCATAGGAAATCTTTTATTGCTTTCTAGTTAGTTCATTAGGATGTTGTAGGGTTTGTCCCAATATCCGTCTTCGTTATGTTAGAGTCTGCATAGACAGTTAGTTGTTTAGTAGCCTATACATTATTATTCTTATAGTAAAGACTGGGGTTTCCATTTTGGCAAAGTTTAATGTTTAAATCTTTAAACATCTCTATTTACTTTAATATTTAGTTCAGTTCTTCGATCATTGTAATTGTAATTGTTGTCTTCCACTATGTTAAGTAAGCCAGGCCAAGGGTTTGCTCGGAGCCAACAATGGTTGCTGATGGCCGTCCACGCCCATGTTGTAGGCTCGGAGCATGACAAACTTTATATTAGAGCACAGAGTTCAAGGATCCTACGGCGTCTATAAAGTTGTATATTTAAAGTCCTAGTTATCGGTGTTAAGAGCAGCACATATATAATTAGGAGGGTGCATCATTTAGGAATTTCTTTACTTCTTTCATATTTATTTTATGTGTTAGAGTGTATCTCTAAAATTTGCTCTGTAATTCAGGATATGGAAAATCAGGTTGGTCGGCAAAGAGGAGCTTGTAAAGAAGGGACAGGCACTTCAAGTATTAAGGAGTTCTTTAGGATGAATCCCCCAAGTTTCACTAGGTTGAGCATTACTGAGAATCCAAAGAACTTCACGGAGGAATAGAAAAAGGTGTTTAAAGTGATGTATGTTTATGACACCGAGAGAGTTCATCTAACTGCTTACCTACTCAAATGTATTGATAGAACTTTAGTTGATCAGTGGAAAGAGGGTAGAGATGAAGATGCACCACCTGCGATTTGGGCTTGTTTTAAGGAGGCCTTTATTGGGTGTTTCTTGAATTGAATGATTCCAAGGTATGCGAGTTCCTCACACTTAAGAAGAATTATTTCATTGTGCATGAGTATGGGTTTAGTTCACCCAACTATCTTATTACGCTCTGGAAATGATTAAGGACATGATGAGTAGGATGAGTTTGTCTATTACTAGATTGGGTCGTTCTTCAAGCAAAGAGCGTCGGGCAGCAATTGTTATTTGGGACATGGATATTTCTATGTTGATGATCTATGTGCAGTAGGTAGAAGATGATAAGATAAGGTATATAGACGAGTTAAAGAACAAGAAATCTAAGACAGGGAATAAGTCAGGGCAGTAGAAGAGTAGTGACAATTGATCATCCTTCCAATAGAAACAGAAGGGTCCTGCTCCATCATTAGCTAGTGCACCTACACCTTAGAACAAGGGTGTGTACTATGGTAAGAGTTCAAGAGTTAAACCTACCTATTCAAAGGGTAGTGTTGTGGAAGGAGGTAGTAAGCCTCTTACCTACACCAAGTATGCTAGAAACAACTCTGGTGTGTGTCATGAGGGATCCACTGGTTGGTTTTAAGTGCCATTAGACTGGGAATTTTATGAGATATTGTCCAAAGAATATGTAGGGAAGTGGTAATAGGGCAATAAATCCCATTCTTCATCAGTTGCTCTACAAGACAGGGATGCACCTAGAAGAGCTACTTGCGGTACTAGCGGGGGAACAAACCGCTTGAATGCTCTCAACAATCGGCAAAAGCATGAGGAATCGGCAAATGGTGTCAGTAGTATAATTTAAGTCTTTGACTTTATTCTTTATATATTGCTAGACCTAGAATCGATTTTATCTTTGTAATTCAATATGTTGCCATGAACTTTGATATTATTCCTGAGCAACTAAGTGAACCATTAAGTGTTTTTACACATGTTGGTGAATCCATTTTAACATAGAGAGTCTATCTTAATTGTCCCATTTCCATCAATCATAAAATTACCATGATTGATTTAATTGAGTTAGAAATGGTAGACTTTGATGTCATTCATGGTACGACTGACTTCATGCCCTTTATGCCTCAGTTGATTGTAGAACTTGAATAGTCAAATTTAAGTTTCCAAATGAGTCAGTCTTAGAATGGAAGAGGAGTTCACCAGTTCCTAAGGTTAGGTTCGTTCCATTTTATACCTTAAGGAAAGGAAGTTAGTTTATAAGGGGTGTGTCTATAACTTAGTTCGAGTTAATGACTCAAGTGTAAAAGTACCTCCTATTCAGTCAGTTCCTCTATTAAAAGTGTTTCCAGAAGTCATTCCATTTGATCTTCCCGGAGTCCTTCCTGAGAGACAGATATACTTCAGTATAGATCTTCTTCCAGATACTCGTCCTATCTCTATTACTCCATATTCGATAGCACTAGAAGAGTTGAAAGAGTTTAAAATATTTGAAAGACCTGTTAGATAAGGGCTTCATTCAACCAAGCATTTCACCTTGGTCGCTTTGGTCTTGTTTGTGATAAATAAAGATGATTCCCTTAGGATGTGTATAGATTCCCTTCAATTGAACAAGGTTACCATCAAAAATAAGTATCCTCTTCCTAGAAGTGATGATCTTTTCAATCATCTTCAGGGTGCTTCTTGTTATTCAATGATTCACCTCAGATCTGGCTACCACTAGTTTAGAGTAAGGGAATGTGACATTCCAAAGAGAACATTCAGTACCAGATATAAGAATTATGCGATTTTAGTCATGTCCTTTGTTTTGACCAACGCCCCTATATAATTCATGGATCTTATAAATAGAGTCTTCAAACCTTATTTAGATGTGTTCGTTATTGTATTCATTGATGAGATACTAATCCATTAGAGGAATGAAGAAGATCATGCTAGTCATCTCAGAATAGTTCTTTATATTTTGTAGGATAGAAAGTTGAACGCCAAGTTCTCTTAGAGTGAGTTTTCACTTGAGTATGTGGGATTCATGGGTCACATAGTTTATGGTGATGGTGTTAGAGTTGATACCTAGAAAATTGTGCCTGTACAGAATTGGCCTACACCCACATCTGCAACTGATATTAGGAGTGTCTTGGGTTTGGCTAGATACTATAGGAGATTTGTAGAAGGTTTTTCATCTATTTCATCTCCTTTGACTAAGTTTACTTAGAAGACAGTTAAGTTTCAATGGTCTGCAGCTTGTGAGAAGATTTTTCAATAATTGAAGAAGAGGTTGACTCTTGCCCCAGTTTAGACTTTATCAGAATTTACTCAAGTTTCTGTGGTGTATTGTGATACATGTAGAGTAGGTTTGGGTTGTATGCAGAATGGCAAGCTTATAACTTATTACTGTAGAGTTGAAATTTCATTAGAAGAATTACCCAACTCATGATTTAGAGTTGGATGATGTGGTTTTCGCCTTAAATTTATGTGTCACTATCTGTATGGTGTTCATGTGGTTGTATTCACTAATCAAAAGAGCCTACAATATGTATTCACATACATAGACCTTAATCTCAGACAAAGAAGATGGTTAGAGTCGCTCAAGGGTTATAGCATGAGTATTATTTAAAACCCAGGTAAGGATAATGTGGTTGTTGATGACATAAACATGTTTTCTATGAGTAGTATCGCCAATCTTGAAGATTAGAAGAAAGACCTAGGGAAATATTTGCATAGACTTGCACGCTTAGGAGTCCAACTGATGGATTCCACAAAAGGAGAAATAGTGGTAACAAATAGAGCTGAATCGTTGTTAGTATCAGAAGTGAAAGAAAACCAAGACAAAGATCCCAATTTGCTTGAATTGAATGCAAATCTTCATAAGGAAAGAGTATTAGCTTTCGAACAAGGGGAGATAGTGTATTGAGATATTAAGGTAGATTATGTATACATATGGTTGATGGACTACCAAAGAGGATCATGGAGGAAATTCATTGCTCTAGATATTCCATTCATTCGGGTTCCACAAAGATGTTCCGTGATTTGAAAGAAAAGTATATTGAATTGTATTAAGAAGGGCATTGTTGAATTTGTTTCCAAGTGTCTGAATTTCAAAGTTAAAGTAGAGAACAAAAGGCCTAGAGGTTTGTCTCAGAATATAAAACTTCCGGAGTTGAAGTGGGAGATGATTGATATTGATTTCATCATAGGTTTACTTAGATATCGCAAGAAAGATGATCCTATATTGGTGATTATAGATAGAATGACAAAACCAGCTCACTTTTTCCTGGTAAGGACTACCTATTCTGCTAAGGATTATCATAAGTTGTATATTCAAAAGGAGTTAAGACATCATGGAGTTCCGGTCTCCATTATTTCAGGTAGAGGTGCATAATTTACTACACATTTCTGGAAATCCTTTCAGAAAGGTTTTGGTTCAAAGGTAAACTTAATTGCTGCCTTTCATCCTCAGACTAATGGGCAACTAGAGCGTACTATTCAGACTTTAGAGGAAATGTTGAGGGCATGCATGATTGATATAAAAGGGAATTGGGATGAATACCTACCTCTCAATGAGTTTTCTTACAACAATATTTATCACTCTAACATCCAATGGCTCCTTATGAAGCTCTCCATGGGAGAAGATGTTGATCTTTTATTGGATGGTTTGAAGTTGGTGAAGCTGGGTTTATAGGACAAGATAGTACACCAAGCTGTGGAGAATGTGAAGGTGATTACAAAGAGACTAAAAATGAAAGAAAATCATCAAAAAGCCTACACTGATGTTAGGAGATGTCCGTTAGAGTTCGTAGTAGATTATTGGGTACATCTTAAAGTTTCATCCATGAAATGTTTTGTGAGTTTTGGACATTATCGCATATCCAAGAGGATCAACAATGTAGATTATGAGTTAGAGCTACCCCAAGAGTTATCAGCAGTTCATCTTGTATTTCACAATTCTATGTTTAAGAAGTGCATGGGTGATGCTTCATTGATCATTCCAACTGAAAATATTGGGATCAAGGATAGTCTATAATATGAAGAGATTCTGGTTGAGTTCTTAGATCGCCAAGTTCGCAAGTTGAGAACAAAAAAAATATAGCATCAGTCAAGGTCCTTTGGAAGAAACTACTTAGAAAACTGAAGGGGACACAAAGAAGAGAAATCCACATCTCTTTGAATCTAGTGAAAATCCAAACCAAGTTACTGATTTTTCTTCTAAGCAATATTGAAGTTATGAGTAAGCATGTTATTATTGCAATTACTTGTTTGATGTTTGAACTTTGAGTTACTATACTTAGTCTAGAATGGATAAATTCATTCTAGGAAAAATATTCTCAAGAGGGAGATATTGTAACACCACGCAGCTAGAAAGAACTATAAAGGAGTTTAAAATATAGAAATACTTATTTTTTGGAAGTATTAAAAAAATCTGGAAATTTAAGTTGAAAAGTGAGTTTTTGGTAAACTTCAAACAACCATAACTCCTCGTTTTTGGGTGATTTGATGTAGTTCAAGATATGGCTAGAAAGATCTTGGAGTAATCTTTCCAACGCCGCCAAGTTTGCGTGGTTTCGACTTCAGATGAGTGGGTTATGCCTTTTAGAAGTTGGACTGTCGAAATAAAAAAATTTCCCAAATCTGGATTTTGAAGGGGTAGTTTGGTCTTTTGCTTATCCTATTAATTTAATTCAATTTTTGTAATTAGGTTAGGGGTCTAATTTGAAATAGATCAGTTTACGCTTCTACCAAAAGAGTTTGGATTTTGAGAGAAGATAAAAGAAGAGGAGAAAGAGGAGAAAGGAGAAGGGCTTTCATGATTCATCAAGATCATCGAATTAACTTGTGGATTCATTGAGGTGATCCCTAAAAAGGTATGTCTGTCTATCTCAATGTTGGGTTCGTTCATCCATATGCCAATCGTGTTTGATATAGTGTGTTTTCATCTAAAAGATTTGGAATTTGAATGTTCTCAAATTGCTTTCATTCTTGAACAGAGTTGAAATTTAGGTTCTTTGATGACTAAGTGTTGTACATGAATTCATTGGGCTAGATCCTTGTATCTATGATGTAAGTACTTGAAATATAAGTGAATTTGAGAAAATAAATAGAAAAAGAATGATTTAAGATCCCAAAACGAGTTATGAATTTTGCCAGGCGTCACCAGGACATGGCTAGGCGCAACGCGCCCCATTTGCGCATGAGGGCTTCGGGAAGCGCGCCAGCGATACTCTAGAATGTGGCCTCTATACTTGCGGTCTGGGGCGGCGCACCTAGTATGTGTCCAAATTATTGTTTTTTTACAGTATTCTTAATTCCGCCCGGTTAAGACTTTTTAAAGTGTTTTAACATCTCCTAATTATTCTAATTACTCAAAATAACTTTTAATAATATAGAAATCATCCACAAACATGAATTACAACCTTAAATCCATGACTTCATAATCAAGGAATGTTTAGGCACAAGTGTTGAAAGTTTTAGTGTCCTTTCAAGAAGTCTTTAATGTTTTATATGTTTTCCGAAAAATATTATATTTTATATGTTTTTTGACTTTTTTATAGTCGCCACTTAATTTTTAAGAAAAAATTCAAGAAAACTCTGTTTTCAAAAAGACTTAAACAGAAAAATCATTTTGAAAACTTCAAAGGGCTTTGGGGATTCCTATATTTTAGGAAGGTGTTTAAAGTACCTAAAATATTCGTTAATATGGTTTTACGCCAAACTAACTTGTTTGACAAAAAATGGCTAACTTATCTTGATTTATCTTGGAAAAAACCTTGAAAGATCATCTTTATTATCTAGGTGAAATTTTATTTCATTGTTTTAAAGTTTACTTAAAGGTGATCGAATATAGTTGATTTGTTAAAACAAAATAGTGTCGTTCTGTAGGGATTTGCAATTTCTAACCTTAAGGACTAACGATAACAAAAAACAAGGAAGTAATTGTAAAGCAAAAGGGAGAGAGAGAGATAGAGAGAGTTGTTGGATCGAAATCTGGTTTCTGTCCGCCTGAACCATAATTTAGACCCCTTTTCTCGTACCTGTCCTAAAGTTCTATCAATGGTAATAAAGAATAAATAAAGAGACAAGGGCTTATTCCCTAAATAAACAAAATATAACATTTAAGAAAAATAAAATTGGGCTTAGTCCCAATCTCTTCGACTTCCAAATTGCTTTACTCCGAGTTCCTTGACTTTGGTGACTTGTACGTCCATTACTATGGTCGACTCGATGAATGATGAAATAATTCATTACGGCTTTCTCGAAATGCGATGAAGAACTAGTTTTGATGAACTCGGACGAATTTACATGCATAATAAGACAAGATTTAAGGAGTAACCCATTCGTTTAATATGTATAAGTATCAAACGAAACTAAATTAATCTACCTTTATTCTCAATCTTCTACTTTATATAGTTATTTTTAGCACTCAAAATAGTACTTTATAGGCTTTATTCCTAAGTAAAGGATTTAGAGATTTAAGACAAATATTAATTGTAATCAAACATCAAACAGTTATAGGACTCCGAGAATAAAAAGTTTAACCATGCCACTTAAGTACAATATAGGTTATATTTAATAACGAGTGACATATGGTGAAAAAAAAAGAACTTTAGAATTTAAAACTTTAATGTGCAAACACCAATTTTATAATAACTCAGAGTAACATAAGTAAAATATTTTCTTTCCAACACAGTAGATGACAGCTGATGAAGAATATATATATATGGAAGCTAAGCATTTTAAACGAAGACCAAATCAGCACATAGGATTGAGAGAGAATCATAAGATACTCCATTTGAAGACATGGCGAGAGGGACTTTGAGAACCATGATTAACATATACCTCTCTAAAGACTTATAAACTTGATATACTTAGGAAGGTAGGGGAATTGGACTGTGATGGTAAAGTAAAGCTAAGGACTTCGGCCATGGGCAAATCACGCAAACGATGCTAATGCAGTAGTATTGGAATTTAATGGCATGAGTAAGCAAATGATTCCAAAATTTTCAGGTAGGGGAAATGGACTGTGACAGTAAAGTAAAGCTAAGGACCTCAGCCTTGTGCAAATCACGCATACAATGCCAGTGCAGTAGCATTGGAATTTATGTGCATGAGTAAGCAAATGATTTCAAAATTTTCACAACTTCAGTAAGGGAGGAAAGGGAGGATGAAAATGCTTCAACATTTATAAGGACAACCATTTAAATAACACAGAAGTAGACCAAGCCTTGCTTTAGAAATAAGAGGAGATAAATATTCTCTCAGCTACAATCTAGAACATTGAAAACATTGAGTTACAAAAAATGACATAAACAGGGACATATACACAAACATATTAAAAAAACACAACTCTAACAAAATCAACTTATGCTCGCAAGAAATCCAAATGGACAGCGGCCTGAAACATTTCAATATTTTCAAAACACATGAGAAGGCATTATTGCGACTTAAATAAAATCATAAAATAAGTCATCGAGGCAACTAACAAGTAGTTAAGCCATGATTGAAACAAGTATAATAAACTAAGAAAACTCATAAATATGGAAGAACACAGCAAACATATGATAAGGTCAATCTGAGAACAGACAAAACCCAAAAAAATAATTTCAAAAGAATATGATGAATTTGTATTTGTTGAGTTAATATAATTTTTTTAGTTTTGGCTTGTATTTTTTTTGTTGTTTATTTATTCAATTGTTCTAGTTTATTCAACCTCAAAATCTATTATTTAGTAAATTTCTTTTTGGGTCTATATTTTTTAATTTACATCGTTACTATTTAGGGTAAGTTTTGTGTTTTGGTGTTTATATTTCTCCAATTTGAGTTAATATTTGATTTGTTTAATTTTTGTTCTATTCGTATTGTTAGTTGATTTTTTCATATGTAAATTGTAATTCAAAAATATTTATTTATTTAAATTAAATTACAGGCGACTAAATTGATATATATTCTTATTTAAATTGCAGGCCTACTAGTATCTATGGTGTATTATTTGTATATTTTCAATATATGTTCAACAATATTATTTATTTAAGCATATTGTATATCCATGTGCATCAAATCATTTATTTTGTATAATATATTCAAATTAAGTTATCAACTATATTTTTATTCAAAAAATGAATTTTCTATGTTGTGTAAAATATTTAAAAACTGCCAAAAACAACAGCCAAGAGGGATGAAGTGCGTCGCTTTTTGTGTCAGAATTGATAGAAAAGTGATGCAGTCACATTCATGACTTATTTAGCTCAAGACTCTTCAAAAATAAATGGGCTGCGTTGCTTTTTGATTAGTTTTTGAAACAAACGAGACCAGTTGCGCCACTTCTTTTTATTTTAATTTATTTTTATTTAAGATAGGTAACGCAGCTCGTCACGTTTCAGCAATTTAATTTTTTATAATCCCAGAAAAGCGACAAACTAAAGGACACTTTCTGTCGCTTTTTCGAAATTAATATTTTACAAATCTCAGAAAATCGATAGACTTAAGGACACTATCCATCGCTTTTTTGTTTTTTTTTTTAAAAAAAACTAATGCAAAAAAGTTATGGGCTAAAGGACCCCACCTGTCGCCTTTTTCAGAAATTTTTTACCCATGTAAATATAAATCAATCAATTCATTTCATATTCAAGTAGCCCAACAAACAATATAGTGTAAACACAGAACATATACAACATCAAACTTAAAGCATCTTTGAAACTAAAAAAATCACAACAAAAAAACTTATAAAGTGTTTCAAAATGTGTTTCAGAATATATATCTAAAGTAGGGAGTGATATCTACAAAACCTCCTCCTCCTCACTGTCATTATCGTTGTCCTTGGAAGACGAAGTAGAAGGTCACAGGTAGTTCTTTGATTTGTTGAACTGCCGCACTTAGTCTTTGTTGTTTAGCTACTCTTCTCCACACCAATTCTTCTAGTGGTGATGTAAGATTTTCTATTTGAGCTGACATAGCAACAATTATAACACAATCAAGTGTATTGTCTTGATGTGACAATCCATTACCTTCTAAGTCTATTTGTAGTCTTCTTACATCGTTTCAAGAGTCTCAACTGTAGACTCTACCCTTGTGTTTCCCCGTACCGCTTTTTCTGTCCAAATTTTGATGGACAGTTCAAGTGTACTTTTGACCAAACTATCCAGATTCTGACCGACTTACTGATTAAACTCATTCTACATATTATATATTAAAATTGACCTATATATGCATACATGTCATAAATATATATAATTTATAAGTATATTTACTATTAATATATATTACTCATATTAAATAACTTATAAAGGTTCGTTCAACCCTTTTCTCGAGCCGTATATTCGGATCCGACTCATTTTCTTTCGTCTTCATATGAATCACTACCACCCCGGTAAGGCCAACGTGGTTGCGGATGCTCTAAGTCATATGAATGTGGGTGGTGTGTCCCATGTAGGATATGATGAGAAAGACCTAGTGAAAGATGTTTCATAGGTTGGCTCGTTTGGGTGTAAGTTTGGGAGATTCCCCTAATAGTGGCTTTGTGCACCATAACTCCGAATCATCTTTGGTGGTTCAGGTGAAGTCTAAGAAACACCTTGACTTAACATTGATGTATTTTAAAGAATCGGTTTTTGGTAAGTTGAATGTACCTTTTACCTAAGGGCGATGGTGCTTTGAGGTATAAAGATAGGTTGTTTGTACCCAATGTTGATGATTTGAGAAACCAGATTCTTGACGAAGCTCATGGGTCTTGTTATATGATTCATCCGGGGTCTACTAAGATGTATCATGAACTTACTGGAGGGTTTTGGTGGGATGGATTCAAAAAGGACATAGCAGATGTTGTTGCAAAGTATCTAATTTGTCAACAAGTGAAAGTCGAACACTTAAAGTCGAGTGATTTACTTCAACAGATCAAAATTCCTACTTTGAAGTGGGAAGACATTAACATGTACTTTATAGTGGGTGTACCTAAGACTCGAAGACAACATGGCTCAATACGGGTAGTAGTTGATAGATTGACCAAATCCGCTCAGTTTATTTTCCTTAATTCCACTTACTTGGCGGAGGATTATTCAAAGATATACATAGATAAGATTGTGAGTCTTCATGGTATTTTCTTATCCATCATATCAGATAGGGGCACACAATTCGCGTCAAGGTTTTATAGATCATTTCAAAAGGGTTGGTTACAAGAGTAAAGTTGAGCACCTCTTTTCCTCCCCAAATGGATGGTCAAGCGGAGCGTATTATTTAAACTATTGAGGATATGATTAGATATTATGACATAGACTTAAAGGGAAGTATGTATGAGCACTTGACTTTGGTGGAGTTCTCTTATAACAATAGTTACCATTAATCTATATCCATGGCTCATTTTGAAGCTCTGTATGGTAAAAGATTTATATCTCCGATAGGGTGATTCAAAGATCGTGAGATTTTACTTTTTGGTCTCGACTTGGTTTATGATGCTTTGAAGAGTGGTGTTTGAGAAGTGAACGATTGAAAACAACCTATATTCAGCAAAAGTCCTATACCGACAATAGGAGAAGAGAGGTGGAGTTTAAACAAGGTGAGTAAGTGTACTTGAAACTTTCACCCATAAAAGGAGTGATGAGGTTTGGTAAGAAAGGGAAGTTGAGTCCTCTCTATGTGGGTCCCTATTAAATTTTGCAAATAGTGGGAAATTTTTCTTACGAGTTAAGATTACTTAGTTAGCTTTCTTCGGTTCACCCAGTTTTCCGTGTATCCATGCTTAAGAAGTGCATTGGTGATCCTGAGTACATCCTTCCTATTGAAGGTCTTGGAGTGGATGAAACCCATACTATAAGGAAGTTTCGATTTAAATCCTTGATATACAAGTGAAGACGTTTAGAAACAAAGAGGTGGCCTCCGTAAAAGTGTTATGGAGGAACCACCTAGTTAAGGGAGAAATATGTGGGAGACCGAGGACGACATGAAGTCCCGTTATCCTCATATCTTTGCTAATTAAGGTTAGTTGTTCTTAGTTATAACGAAAATAATGAGTTGATTTAAGTTGACTTATTTTGCAATGATATGGAAGGTACGGAAACATGTTTATGTTAAAATGAACTATAAGGAAAATCGCTTTTTTTCTTTAATTGCACTTGATTGTGTATTTGGTATATTGTTGTCTTGATGATGTGATAGTGGGAATGTTTGTATGTTGATAAAGGAACTTTGGCATAATTGACTCTTTAAAGATATTTGTAGCTCATGTTTTCCTTGTAAAAGGAAATTTCTCATGTTGTGACCTTGAGCCATATGTGTGAAAATTGATCCTTTGAGTAATTTCTTGTAAATGTCGTAAATATATGTTTAATGGAGTTGTGTAACACTCGTTAAGTTGTAACTCATATGGAAGTTGATATTGATGTGGTATATTGTTGGTTGGGATGCTAGTTTGAGTCTATCCTTTCCCTTATAAAAAAGTTTAGTGTCATTCTGGGTCGACTATTTCTAAGGGGGGGGGATAATATAACACTCCGAAAAGCCTAGTACAACTCAAGAAACATCCTAGTACTTAAGCTAGGATGGTCCAAAAGGATTAATTATTGTTCAAAGTACTTAGGGGTACTTTAGTAATTACCCTAGGTCCCTTAATTAATTTAATTAGCCATTTAATTAATTAATTTAAAGGGTGAAAATGAAATTCTTAGGAAAAATTTCAGATTTGACTAAGTGTTGTGTTTCCTAGTTCTAGTAAAACTATGAGGGGGTTTTAATAGTTTATTTATTTAGTTAATTAACTTATTAATCCTTAGTTGAGAGTCAATATAAGTTCATAAACCTAAAAACTATTGATTAAACTCATAGAAAAGGCGACGCAAAACAGTATGCAAGCGAACAAAATAAAAACAGAAAATTCCATTGATTCTCGTAGACGATTTCAAGGATTTCTTCAAGGTTTCATTGAAGGTGGTCTTCATAGATTAAATTCTACATAAGGTATGAGTTTTTCTCCTGGACTTCTTTCTCCAAGAGAAGTTTCTTTCAAAGATTCAAAGATATTTAAACTAGGGTTGTTCCCGTTCTCGTCGAACTCCTTGTCCCTAGTATCCTTTTCGATTTAAATGTTGAATAGGCTGGAGATCAAGTTGTTGGCATGTGGTGATGGCTGATTTCATGTGTAATGTTATTGAATGATGAATGTTGCATGAACCTATGAATTTAAGATCGTATGAAGCTAATGTTTAAAACATGAATTAATCCATGATATGTTAGTTACGTCCATAAATCTCAAATGTTGATGTGTGTTTGATGAATTTTGACTTGCTATTTTGTAACGTTATGAGGATGCGAAAGTCATAAAATACTAACATGATGTTGTCCAATATGTCTTAAAAACAGTACCCTAAAGTCTTGCACTAAGATTGATTAAAAAGGATCTCTATGAAAACACATCTTGAATTTATTGGCTATGGTTCCAATAAAATTGGCTAACCCTATTTGGCAAAAATGACCGCATGTTAATGTGTAAGTGCTTATTTAAATTGTTGAAGTATTGGTTAAGGGTTCATACATATTCAATTTAAATATGAACATCCGTAAAATTGGCTTATGCCAATAAAAATGGCTTACTGGTTTAAGATCCCAAATCTTGAGCTAATACTAATCATATGTTAATTCGTATGTAGTAAGAGTATGATGTATATTTTAAGAACTTATAAAGTAACTCAATGAATCCATAACCATGGGCTTGCCATTCGTTGGGACAATTCCCAACATGCTCTACAAGAATGAACTATGAACATGTGTAACTCATTGAAAGAAGTTCTCATCATCCATAAACGATGAAATGAAGCTACTACACTAAAGTAGAGAAGTAACGTGAGTTATAACATAATTAAAGGGGTCTAAATTTAGTTTAGTGACAAGAATGGGGTGTTAAAGAAAGTAAGACAAGCCTTACTCAAACCTAAGTTAATATGTTAAAAGTATACTCATGAATGAAGGTGTTAGAACGTGTGAGACTAGTCTCATTAACACCTAAGGATGATATGTAAGGACAATTCACATTCATCAATGTAAAGTAAGGATGATATGTTAAGATAATTCAAATTCATCAATGTAAAGTAAGGATGATATGTGAGGACAATTCACATTTCATCAAATTAAAGTAGGATTACAGAGTATGTAAATCTCAATCTAGAAGAAAGCTTCCATAATGCTTGAGTCAACTATAAAAAATAAAGAAGATAATGAAAGTGAGTATAACACTGATAGACTAGTTATGAGCATGTGCTTCCATGTGTAAATCTCATGCAACGAGGATACCACCGAGGTGAATAAGTAGTCTTATTAAGTCTCTAGTCATCGAACTCTGTCTAGACAATATAGGAACTAACCAGTGGTTTCCACCTAAGCGAGCTAGGCATGTACGATTCACCTTGGTAAGTGATTCATCCCCTTTTCGCTGTGGGGAAGACATAGGATTTCATGTTTGGCTCACATGATCTATATTAGTTAATGATCATGATATGTTCTTGATCTTAAGAATGCTTTTCTAGAGAGGTTCTTCCCAAGGGGGAAAAGGGAAGCCAAATTTAAAGAATTAATCAACCTATGACAAGGAGGTATGTCTATCAAGGAGTATTCCTTGAAGTTTGTTTAACTTTCAAAATATGCTTCTTCTCTGGTGGAAAATAGTAGGGATGAGATAAGCAGGTAGGTGCTTGGAGTATCTGAGAATATGGTATAAGATTATCCGGTATCCATGCTACATAAAAATATGGATCTGGGAAGGTTTATCGTGCATACTCACCAAGTAGAGGACATCTGCCACAAGAGGCGAATTCACGAAGGCAAGAAGCCTAAGGTCGCGGACCGCCTAGTTCGATCTTGGGTAGCGGCTCATTTGGAGTTCAAAACAGCCTATGTTCAAAAAGCACTCAAGTAACTCCGCTCCTTCAGGTAACTTAAAAGTAAAGGTGAATAAGTCTGGCCCCAGAAAAGGCAATGATTGTAACGCCAAGCGAAACAACAGTCCTTATGGTAAGTGTGTGAGTTCGCATGGAGGTGAATGTTTGGTAGGTACTAACGCCTGCTTTTGGTCTGGAAAGAGTGGACACATGGTCTAAGACTTCCCTCTTATGAATAATCAATCGAAGGATAATGCTCATCCTTGGAATAATGCAAATTTTGCAGTTGAACCTCACAAGAGGAATTTTATGCGCTGAAAGGTAGAGAAGAGCAAGAGAAGTCAGCTGATGTAGTCATGGGTACGTTTCATGTATTTACTTTCCCTGTGTATGAATAATTGTGTGCAGGATCCACTCTATCATGTGTCACTCCATTGATAGCTTGTAGATTTGATGTGCTTCCTGAAATCTTGCATCATCCTATTTTAGTAAGTTCTCCCTAGGAGATGGCATAAGATTTGAGAAGGTGTACAAAAATTGCCCAATTAAGGTCCTTGATATAGTCACTCAAGCTGATCTTGTGGAGTTATCCATGCTCAATTTTGACATAATTTTTGGTACAAATTGGCTTCAGAAGTGTTATGCCACAATAGGTTGTTGAAACAGGGTAGTGAGGCTTCAGTTCTAAATGAGTAAGAGCTGGAATAGGAAGGGCGTGGTTCAAATCCACTAGGCCAAATAATTTCACTTTTAAAATACAATAAGATGATAGCAAAGGGGTATTTATACCACTTAGTTAGAGTCAATGACTTAGATTAAGAAGTCCCTTCCATAGAATCAGTGTCAATAGTGAATAGGTTCCTAGAATCGACGATCTAGTTACCAACTCAAAGATTCAAGTTTCTTTTACAAGATAGACCTTCGGCCTGGCTACCATCAGCATAGAGTGAGGCGACAAGATGTCCCTAAGACTTCTTTTATTACTAAATATGGACCTTATGAATAGATTCTTCCATGAGTACCTTGATTCCTTCGTCATAGTATTCATTGATGACATTCTCATATACTCTAAGTCTAGATAAGAGCATGAGGTACACTTAAGAAGGACATTGCAATTACTCAGAGAACATCAATTGTATGTAAAGCTCATCTGATGTGAATTCTCGTAGAGATTAGTGACCTTTCTTTGTCATGTTGTGATCGACCAAGGTGTTGAAGTAGATCCAAAAAGAGTTTGGGTAAATAGGTGAAGCTTAGTACTACTTTTCAACCTCAGACGGATGGACAAGAAGAACGTTCAGACCCTTGAAGACATGTTTAGAGCATATACTATTTACTTCAAGAAGAGTTGAAACAGATTGGTTACTGCTTACAGTTGTTAAAAATACTATGCAGATAAAAGAAAGAGAGCTCTTGAATTTGAGGGGGGTGATCAAGTCTATATGTAGATATCACCCATGAAAGGGGTGTTGAGGTTTGGTAAGAAAGGGAAGTTGAGTCCGAGGTATATATTTCCTTATGAGATCTTGTAGAGGGTAGGAAATGTTACCTAAGAACTGGGGTTACCACAAGACTTGGCTTCTGTTCATCCAGTGTTTGACGTTTCGATGCTTGAGAAGTGTCTAGGCGATCGAACGTCTATCCTACACCTCGAGGGGTTAGGAGTCCATGGGAATCTTACCTTATGAAGAGGTTCCTAAAGCAATTTTAGATCGTCAAGTGAAGAGATTGAAGGAGAAGGAGGTTCCTACCGTGAAGGTGTTATGGAGGGACCACCTTGTTGAGGGTCTAAGATAGGAGGTCGAGGTCAATATGAGATTCCATTACCCTCATTTGTTCAATCTTCAGGTTATATATACGCTTCCTAAGTCTGGTTTTATGTTTAATAAACTCTAAGTTTTAGTGCATTAGTCGATTTGGTGTTGAAAGTCCCTAATTGTATGTCTTATAATAGCACTATGTGAGTTCAAATTAAGTCATGTTTGCATTTAATGTTGCTGTTTTTGTCTAGCATAGACATGATTTTTGTATTGCATGAGTTGTTATGTGCATTATGTTAGGTGTGATTGAGAAGAAAGTTCCTCAATCTCAAATATGAAGCTTCAATTAAACTTGAGTAATATGTATCATCCAATGTAAGTGTTAATTAGGTATTCACAGATAGTAAAGTTTCAAGCATGTTAAAGTATTTTTGAAAATCACCCTCTTTGTTTAAATGATGTGTAGTGTCATTTGAGGATGAATTTTCCTAAGGGGGGGATAATGTAACATCCCAAAAAATTTTATATCTAGTGAAGATCCCAATAGGTCTTTAAAATGCGTATTGGGGATACATAGATATTCCAATACCCAATATTGAGAAATATTAGGGATAGAATAGAAAATTGGCAAAGGGGTAATGTAGTCAATTTCTATATAATACCCAATAAACCAAATATTGGGCATATTAGAAAATATTTGCTTAAAAGGTGTTAGCCATATATCTATGTATTAATGAGGTTGTTTGGTAAATGTAACTGCAAGGAAGACCGTAAGCTAAAATTCAGAAATTCATCAGTTGCAAACACATTTGGTACTAGATACCGAAGTTTCAACCTAGTACCCTAAGTACATAGCCATTTAAAATGATCATGTAGAGTGATAAGTGCCTAAGGAATTAGTTAGGGTCCCTGGGACGATAAGTAAAAATTCCCAAAGAACCATAAATAATAGTTAGTTTGTAAATTACAACAAACACATGTACAAGCACATGCGCAAAACATGTGAAGAAGCGGTCTAAAGGAGGGGACCACCCTAACAGAATTCGGTTAGGGTAGTTAGGGGAAAAACCATGCAGAAGGGACCAATCAATCTTGGGTCTAAATTCCTAACTAATTATAGACTATAACCTTCTACACTAACTAGCTAAATAACCTAGGAACAAATTAAATAAACTAATTATTGCACTCGACAACCTAAGATTTAACCGAGTGACACTAACCTAGTAACCAATTAAAGAGACAACGTAGTACCTAACCTATGATGGTCCATAACGCTGGTTATGGTCTTAAAAACATAGGAATACTTTATTAATTACCATAGGTTACTTGATTAATTAATTTGTGAGCTTAATTAATTAATTTAAAAGGGAAAAACTGAAATCACAAAGCAATTTCCAGATTTCAGTTAAGATAAGAAAAAGAAACATCCTAGTACCTAACCTAGGATGGTTCAAAGGATTAGTTATGGTTATAAAGACATAAGGATAATTTAGTCATTACCATAGTTCCATTAATTAAATAAATAAGCCATTTAATTAATTAAAAATTAAAGGTTTCAAAACGAAATTCTTACACTAACCTAGTACAACTGAAGAAACATCCTACTACTTAACCTATGATGGTCCAAAAGGGTTAATTATGGTTCCAATGACATAGGGGTACTTTATTAATTACCCTAGGTCCCTTAATTAACTAATCTAGACATTTAATTAATTAATTTAAATGGTGAAAACGAAATTCTTAGGAAAAATTTTAGATTTGACTAACTATTGTGTTTTCCTAGTTCTAGTCAATCTAGCAGGGGCTTTTTAGTAATTTATTTATTTAATTAAGTTATGAAGCCTAAGTTAAATGAGTCAATATCATCTCCTAATCCTAAAAACTCACGATCAAACTCAAAGAAAAGGCGACGCAAAACACTTAGCAAGCGAATGAAAGAGACGGAAAATTCCATTAACTCTCTGAGATGATTTCAAGGCTTTCTTCAAGGTTTCGTTCAAGGTGGTCTTCATAGATTAAATTCTACATAATGTATGGGTTCCTATCCTGTACTTGTTTCTCCAAGAGAATTTTCTTTCCAAAGATTCAAAGATATTGAAACTAGGGTTTTTCCCGGTCTCTTCAATCTTCTTGTCCCTAGTATCCTTTTTGATTTCAATGTTTAATAGGTTAGAGATCATGTTGTTTGTATGAGATGATGGATGATTATATGTGTAATGTTCTTTAATGATGAATTTTTCATAAGCCTATGAAATTAAGATCGTATGAAGCTAATGTTTACAACGTGAATTAAGAATCCATCATATGTTAGTTCGTCCATAAATGTTAAATGTTGATGTGTGTGTAACGAATGTTGACTTGCTGTTTTGTAACATTATGAGGATGATAAATTCATAAAATTATAATATGATTCTGTCCAATATGTCATAAAAATATTAACCTAAAGTCATGAACTTAGATTGATTAAAAAGGATCTCTATGAAATCACATCTTGAATGAATTGGCTATTTGTTTCCAATAAAATTGGTTATCACTATTTGGTCAAAACGAATGTTGATGGATAAGGGCTTATGTAAACGATTGAAATATTCACTAAGGGTTCATACTTATTCAATTAATATATGAACATCCGTAAAATTGTCTTATGCCAATAAAAATGGCATATTGGTTTAACATCCCAAAACTTGAGACAATACTAATCATAAGCCCATTCTTGTGTAGTAAGAGTATCAAGTATATTATAAGCCCTTATAAAGTAACTCATTGAATCTATAACCAAGGGCATGCCATTCATTGGGAAAACTCCCAACATGCTCTACATGAATGAACTATGAACATGTATTACTCATTGAAAGAAGTGTTCATCGTCCATAAACGATGAAATGAATCTACTATACTAAAGTAGAGAAGTAACGTGGGTTATAGAATAATTGAAGGGGTCTAAATTAAGATACCAGAATGGGGTGTTAAAAAAAGTGAGACAAGTCTTACTCATACCTAAGTTAATAATTTAAAAGTATAATGACAAATGAAGGTGTTAGAACATGTGAGACTAGTCTCCTTAACACCTAACGATGATATGTAAGGACAATGCACATTAATCAATGTCAAGTAAGGATGATATGTAAGGACAATTCACATTTTATCAATGTAAAGTAAGGATGACAAGTCATCAAAAGAGTATGTAATTCTCAATATATAAGCAAGCTTTCATAATGCTTGAGTAAACTCAAAAATATATAGAAGATAATGAAAGTGAGCATTGCACCGATAGACTAGTTATGATCATGTGCTTACACGTGTAAGTGTCATGCGACAAGGATACCACCGATGTGGATAAGTAGTCTCATTTAGTCCCTAGTCTTCAAACTATGGCTAGCAAACATAGGAACTAGACAATGGTTTGCACCTAAGCGAGTTAGGCATGTATGGTTTCCCCTTGGCCAGTGATTCCACCCCTTTTAGGTGTAGGGAAGACACATTATTTCATGTTTGGCTCACATGATCAATGTTGGTTCATGCTCACGATATGTTCTTGGTTGACTATAGCCGTGAGCCACTTTTTTCTGTGTGGAGATACACTTGAGATGAATTTGGCTTCGCCTTGGATCACCTTTTTCTTTTGTGGGACAGACATCGGATTCCATGAGTAGCTCATATGGTCGAAGATTAATTTTAATCGGTGAATCACCTCTTTTAAGTGTGGGGGAGACACTGCATTTCATGTTAAGCTCACATGATCTTATTTCTAATGATGTCACTATGAAAGTGAGAATGATGATGATGATGCAACGTATGTTAAAACTAAGCCGTGGTGAAGAGCATAAGAATGTCAAGTGTCGATACCACACTCATGAAGTTTCAGAAAATAATGGGCACAACAAACTAAGATTGACTTATAATGACTTCTTATATGATGCCATTAAAGGAAAGTTCACAGCTATATTAATTAAATACCTCATAACTTGCCTAACATGAAAGTAATGAAATAAATGGCATGGCCAATATCGAATGGCTTATGAAATGCAATAAATATATGGCGTAAAGAATGACTCAATATAAGGTAGGGAAATCATTCTTTAGCCCTTGGATTACATACATCGATTCATTGTGGGTATGGGACTACAATGAATCATTGCAGTTGTAAGTAAAACATAGGACTAAAGGATATTGAACTACACAACAAGAAGAAGAAATAAATAGAAAATAAATCTAAGTATGGAAGATAGAACTTCGGGTTAGGGGGACTTACAATTTCAAATATTCGGCACAGGGAATCTAGAATTATGTTGATGATACTAATGTCTTGCAATCATATAGAAAATAAGTTGTGTGTTTTGAATGCATTAAAATGCATCATATTCATATCACAATTCACAAATTACGAATTAGGAAAGTCTAATAACTAGACTTTCTTGAAATGCCATGTTGTTTTGGAAGAGCTTTGACTGATCATGCATAGCTTTATGTGTATGTGTGCATACACCAATACATAGTACAAGTGGTGTACTAACCCCTACTATTTACTATTTGTATAGGTACAGGTCAGAGAGCAGGTTCACGACACTTGTAGCAGTTTGGACTTAAGCACTTCTCCATACCATTTGGTAGGTCCTATGGATTTTGAGGATGCTACAGCTTAGTCTAGAGTTATATATAGACATAGCTAGTGGATATTGTCCCTAGTGTTTCCTTCACAATTTAATTTGAAACTTTTTATAATAAGGCCGTTTTTGGAAAATGTATTTATGATATAATTATATTATGTTTTGAATTGATTCTTATGATAGATGGTTGTTTTATTTACGCTGAGCTTAGTATACGATACAATTAAGTATTTACTATATGAAGTCTATGTAAACTTCATACTTATAAAAAGTTTTAAATTTTCTACTAAAATTAACCATATGTTTGTGCTGAATGCAAGAAGAGGCTTGTCTTCTACCTCTTAGAGGTCAACAAAACCAGTTGCGCTTCGGATTCCACAATCCAAGCGGGACATCATCTCCTCGCTGTAACGGCCCAACTCCTAGCCATCAACTCTAGCCGATGGCGGGTTAAAGGTCATGTATCGCTGGCATCGTGGAAAGACTCTTAGTAAGAACTTGCAGCTCAATTATCAGAGTCCGAGTCATAACTCCCTTGTCGTTAAGGAGATTTGCATCCCTGTATATCTAATATTGTCCTTTGACAAAACACCGATTGGGCTGATCAGCAACTGGTGCGGGAACCGTCAATCAGAGGTGCTAGAGTAGAATCTTCACTGTCATCCTCCTCAGACGAGGAAGAGTGGACCGATGTAGATGGGGTAATGGCCCCATGTGAATATGAAGCTTTCTCATACCCAGAGGCCTCCGCAGAACGAGACGCTCCCTCAAAAACTGCAGCAGACCCAGACGGTGTGTCGGTCAGTGTGCGATTCTCAGCAGACTGGGAGGCAGGAACTACGCCGGATGCCACCCTCTTGGGCGTGCTCCGAGAGTTCCTAGTATCACATGACGGTGTCTGGGTGACTTGGGAAATGTATTCAGGGTCGCGTTAATCGTTGGATGACCAAATCACAAACCGGCGAGAAGGGTCGACAGACTTGGAACATCCTCGAGAGCAGACTATGTGTTGCTTCGGTTCCACATGTACCCGCAAGGAGGGATTATTAGTACTAATGTAAGAATGAAATACAGTGGAAAGAATCAAACAGAAAGGAGGAAACACAAATAGAGTGATGATGCAGAACTGACTAAGTGACCTTATCGATAGTCCATCGACGGAACGACGGTCTGTCAGTGGTGGTCTATCCATAGACACTTAGAAAATTTATTTAGAAATTACAGAAACAAAATTTCTATAGATACGACGAAAGTGCAGGACGGACCAGCGAGGGAACGTCTGTTCGTCATAAGGGGTCCATCGATGTATCCTTAGAAAGTTTTTTGGATTGTTAAAATACATAGTTTTTTTAAGAACGACGGACCTGCAGGATGGACCGTCGACAGAACGACATTACGACAGTGGGGTTCCGTTGATGGACCCTTAGAAAAGTTTTGAGGAACTTCAAAAATAAGGGTCTGTTGATGGGTCGAGAGACCATCATCTTCCGCCGTGGGTAGACATTCAGAAAAATAGGGGGAGATATTGTTGACGGACCCCAAAGAAGGTTCGTTGACTTACCGATGGTCCATCGACAGGGTCTCATTCTTTATTCAAGGGACTTAATTTTATCAGCCATTGTTACAACCCCAAAGACAAATTTCAGAGCAATCTAAGAAACATTAACTTTCTCTAGCGTTTAAGGAAGCATTTTATAATTCCTAGGGCATGAGTTATCGTAGATTTAAACATAGATTCTAACAGACTATTGAAACCTAAGTTGGAAACAACAACACTCAAAACAAAACAATTATTAGAAAATAAACCCCCATCCCATTCACTTTCATTGTTCTGAGGGACTACGAATTCAGTTTTAAGATTTTAAGCATGCAACTGTTTCCCAAATCCAAGACCCAGTATCGTATTCTAGCAATTTAGCATGTAAAGAAACGGGAGTAGATACAGCAGACATACCTGTATACTGCAGTGTAGGGAATGAGGGGATGACTTTTTGCAAGTACAAAACAAAAAAAAGCGACCTCGAACACTGACGGGGCAGAATACAGACGATAATGGAAGATTGGGGAAGCGAAGGGATTTTGGAAACTGATTGAGATTTGGGGAAAAGGATATTCTGACTGATACAAATGGGAGTTAATAGGTGAGGAAGTGGGGATGTTGAAGGAAAATGAGGAGGCAAAGAGTTTTGGGGAAAATATTTAAAGGGTGGGTAACCGAAAAAGTTCAAAAATTTAATATATTCGGCCTTTTCGGGTCGGGTTAGTGGGTCGGAGGAACCAACGATTCCTCGTCAACGAATCGTAAGTGATTCGATGATTCATCGACTTCTCGGTCGAATGTTCCCTAACTTAAATAACCTTAAATAAACAAACCTGGGATCTAAGGACCCTATCGACGGTCCGTCGACAGGATGATGGTCCGTCGATCAATGCACCAAACAATTTTTTTTTTGCAGATTTCTAGGAATTTGGTTCATTCACATTGAACACCCAATAAGCTAATCTTTTTGTATTTTCTGGAAACTCTTTAGACGCGGACCCTATTTTACTCTGTAGCCAACACTTCTAAAACAAATAAAAGAAAACTAATACATGAAATTAAGTGAGAAAACCAGAAATCATGCCACTATGCCTTTAAAATAACGAAAACCTATTGTTGGCTAGAGGACACATATTTGGTTGCCTCCCAATCGGCGCTTGATTTAATGATGCGGCAAGACGCAGGACTTATGACTACTCACACTTAATCAAGATGGTATACCTTGATAACTTCATTTGTTTTTTCATCATGTTCAAGGTAGATTTTGATTCGTTTACCGTTCACCTTGAACCTTACACCCTCCTTATTCTCCAACTCAACCGCTCCATGAGAGAAAACTTGGGTGATCAAGAATGGACTTTTCCATTTGGACTTGAGTTTCACCGAAAAAAGAGCATTCTAGAGTTGAATAAAAGCACCAAATCCCAAACCACATAACAACTCTTCTCAATCTTATTGTCATTGCACTTCTTAATTTTTTCTTTGTAGAGGGCTGAAATTTCATATGCCCTCAAGAAAACTCATCAATATCATTTAACCAATTCAACCTTTGTTCCGCTACTTCATTCCAATCCATCTTCAGTTTCTTTATTGCCTACATGGCCTTATGCTCTAACTAAACCAGCAAGTCACAAGCCATCCCATATACTAGTTGGTATAGAGACATACCTATGGGCATCTTGTATGCTGTCCAGTAGGCCCAAAGAGCACCATCAAGCCTCATTGACCAATCTATTCTAATAGCATTCACCGTTTTCACCAGAATTTGCTTGATTTCACATTTTGACACCTCAACTTGCCCACTAGTGTGAGGATGGTACGGCGTGGCCACAATTTTGGCGAACCCCATAATTCTCAAACAACACTTTGAACAACTTGTTGTAGAAGTGGGATCCCCCATCACTAATAATGGTCGTTGGGGTGCCAAATGTGGAGAATATGTTCTTCTTCAAGAATGCGATGACAGTCTTCCCTTCATTATTTGCAATTGTTATAGCTTCCACCCATTTTGACCCATAATCAACCACCATAATAATATACTTCGTCACCTGAGAACTCACAAAGGGGCCCACATATTCAATACCCCACACGTCAAACAAGTAAATTACAAGAATGGGATTTAAAGGGAGTTGTTACCGTCTACAAACACCTCCATTTCTTTGGAACCTATCACATGCCTTGGCGAACTCATGAGCATCTTGGTGGATGGTTGGCCAATAGTAGCCACACTGCATGATTTTATGGGCTCTTAGGACACCACTAGGATGCCCACCCACAGGAAAGAAATGGCATGCCTCCAAAACACTCAACATCTCGAATTTCGACACACAACGCCAAATAAGTCCATTAGAACAACTCCGATAAAAATATGTCTCGTACCAAAAGAACATTTTCACATCATGCATGAACTTCATTTGATGAAAGTACAAGTCCGATGGGACTATATGACTAGCCAAGTAATTCACAAAATCGGCGAACCATGCAATCAAGTCTTGAGAAGCCGCCAATACATTCTCATCAGGGAAAGTATCATCAATTTCAGCCTTTTCACCCAATTCTTGCTTAGATCCATCCTCTACTCGGGACAAGTGATCGGAAACTTGATTTTCGGTCCCTTTTCTATCTTTCACTTCAAAGTCAAATTCATGCAATAGTAATACCCAACGAATCAACATTAGTTTTGCATCCTTCTTCTTCATCAAATATCTCAAGGCAAATTATCAGTATGTATTTTAAATCTATTGCCAATCAAATAGGAGTAAAATTTCTCGAAAGCAAAGACCACCGAAAAAAGCTCCTGTTCAATCACAATGTAGTTCTTTTTGGCTTCAGTAAGGGCTTTACTGGCATAGTAAATGGGATGAAGGATTTTATCCCTTATTTTACCCATAACTACACTAAGAGAAACCCCAGTAGCATCACACATCACCTAAAATTACTTACTCCAATCCGGAGAAATAATAATAGGCGCAGACACCAATTTGTCCTCCAACTCACCAATGACTTACGACAAGATTCATCAAAATAAAATTTACACTCTTTCTCAATTAACTTGCACAGAGGATGTGCATTTTGTGAAAAATCCTTGATGAACCTCCGTAGAAACCTGCATGCCCAAGGAAACTCCTCACACCTTTCACAGAGATTGGTAGAGGAAGTCTCTCTATTACCTCGACTTTATCTCGATCAACCTCTATTCCCTTCTCTGAGATGCGCTGGCCCAATACAATACCTTTTTTTTTTACCATGAAGTGATACTTTTTCAAATTTAGCACAAGGTTGCAATCTTTTCATCTTTTGAGAACTTTGGATAGGTGATTCAAACAATGATCAAACGAGTCACCTACAAATATAAAAATCATCCATAAATACCTTAATGGTTTCCTCCACCATATCGGAGAATATGAACATCATACATCACTGAAAAGTAGCCGGTGCATTACACAACCTATAGGGCATCCTCTTGAACGCAAAAGTTCCATAAGGACAAGCAAAAGTGGTTTTCTCTTGATTTTTTGGTGCAATAATGATTTTGTTGTAACCCGAATAACCATCAAGAAAAAATACCACCCCTTTCCTCCAAGCCTATCCAACATCTGACCCATGAAGGGCATTAGAAAATTGTCCTGCTTAGTCTATGCATTCAACATCTGACCCATTTCTGGGGCACACACTGAACAGGGCTTACCCAACTACTATCAGAGATCGGATATATGACTCAAGAATCAAACAACGTAATAATTTCCTTCCTCACTACCTCTTGCATAGGTGCATTTAAACGTCTGTGGTGCTCAATACTACGCTTATGATCGGGCATGAGTTGGATTTTATGTGAACAAATACCGGGAGGGATGCAAATAATATCCGCAATAGTCCAGTTAATAGCTCTTTTGAACCTCTTAAACACTTCAACCAAACACTCTACTTGCTGCATATTTATATTTGATGCAATAATTACCTGCAAAGTGTAACCTTTCCCAAGAATATATACCTCAAATGAGGTGGTAGAGCATTAAGCTCCAATTTTGGAGCCTCCTCAATACATAGTTTCGCGGGATGAGAATCACGAGGCTTCATATCTTAATCCAATTACTTTTATTTGAACCGAACATCACCTCGATCAAGTGGTGCAACCAATGACTCATACTCTTTGATATAGTCATCGTATAAATTCATGATCAGTGCCGCTAGTGCCTCAACACCAACACGCTCTTCTATTTGTATCTCGGACGAACTCTCAACCTTGATTGGAGCTCACCATTCTGCCTCATTGACCTACAAATGTTGAAAGTCACTTTTTTATTGTTCAACCAAAACTTCATTTGCCCTTTCTCCAGATCATCTAAGGCACGACCAGTAGCAAGGAACCATCTCCAATAATAATAGGCACATCAAAGTCCACCTCACAATGAAGAATCACAAAATCTGTTGGAAAAATAAATGACTGCACTTTTATTAGAGCATTATGGAGTATCCCAATAGGCCTCTTCACTGTTCGATCGACCATCAGTAGCCGAATTGCAGTAGGCTTTGGGTCACCCAAACCCAACTTCTTATAAATAAAGAGAGGTATGAGATTTATGCCTGCCCCAAGATCACATAATGCTTTAGCTGAGTGTAACAATCCTATTGTACATGGAATAGTGAAAGCACTCGGATTTTCTTTCTTTTACAAAAGATACCTTGTAGCAATAGCACTACATATTGCATCCGATAGTCTTCCACAAAAGTAACCGATATCTTCTTAGTAACATATCTTTCATGAACTTTGCGTAACCGGGCATTTGTTCAAGAGCTTCTATCAAAGGGATATTGATGGAAAGTTGTTTCAATATTGGAATAAAACATTTCTATTTACCATCCTCGCTTTTTTTCACCAATCTTTGTGGAAATGGAGGTTGTGGTCTAGGAATGGGGGTCAATTTTTGGGTGTATCAGCTTCTTTCCCCGAATTAACTACCGACTCACCACTAACTTTCTCTACCTCATCAACTCTTCTCTTCTCATCTTCGACGCCAGACAACATAGATGGATTCATGGTCTGCTTACCCCCTCGAGTAGTGAATGACATACAATGTCTATTTTTTGGATTTAGGAAAATATTGTTAGGATGAGTACCCGGTTAGTTTGGGCTTAGAGTAGAAGACAATTGGGCCATTTGAAACTTAAGATGCCTGATTAAGATTGCATGTGCATCCACCTTTTGCCCAATATTTGCTAAATCACCTCTTAACTCGTTGGCGCACTCATAACTAGTATCAAACCTCCTTCTCATACTTATGCAACATATCCTTAACTCGCGCCATTCTACATCAACCATCCTTACGAGCAACTTCTCGATTTTGAGGTGGAACATAGGTCCCACTTCGATTGTTTTTGTTACAATAGTTACCCAGGTTGAAGTTGTTGTCGCGGTTGTAGTTTCCATCTCAAACAAAATGACCCTTTTGATTGTTATTCCCATAGTTCCGACCTTGGTTTCCTTGACCTCGGTGCCAATTTCCTGATTGGAGCCTTGGTAGTTCGGCCGGAAACTCTCACTCTAATCATTCAGTGCATAAGAATATTCTTCATAGTAATACTCATCAACCGATGGTGGTGGTTTAGCAAAATAGTTCACCCCATTTACGTCTTCTGCACCCTCGTTGATATGTTTTAACACAAACCCTAGCTCCATTCTCATTTGAGACATTTCTTCATGAATCTCATCTGTTGTTGGGTTATGTGAAGCTTGCACTACAAAAGTGTTTCTCCTAGTATCCAAATTCCTAGTTCTCCAAGCTATATTCTTTTTGGAGAAATTCTCTAACTCTCAGCAATCTCTGCATAAGTACACTCTACATAAGAACCACCCACAATCGTATCAATCATTGCTTTATTATTATCATTTTGTCCTGTTAGAAGTAGTCTTTCAGTGACTCATGATATATGCGGTGGTTTGGAACACTTCTCCTGAATAAGGTGAACCTATCTCAAGAACTGCTTAGTGACTCCCCTGGTGATGCCACAAAGTTGTTCACCCTATCTTTGTGGTTTAGCTTTGTAGAAACGGGGTAATACATTGCTAGGAATACATCCCTCAATTTCTCCCATGTATAGATTCAAATGTAGGGAATTTCAGTAAACCAAATTGCGGCCTCACGCATCAGCGAGAGAGGGAAAACCCTTAATCCAATTACATCCATGTCTAAGTCTGGCCTCCCTATATTACTCTTACAAACCAACCATATATTGGCGACGTGAGCATGTGGATTCTCAGATGGTAGCCCTGAAAACAAACCTCTAGCGGTGAGCATCAGCATCAAGCTACTAGTTACCATAAAGTATGACCATGAGGTAGAGGACGTAGGATAAGTGTCCCATCAGAGTCAGTGATGTTAACATTTTCCCTATAGTACTCTTGAGGAAATGGGGCGGGAGGTTGCCTCCTCGGAATACATTCACTAGGGTTATAAACAACCACTTGATTATGAGCATCAACTGGCGGGGGAAGTTGAGGGTTGATCTCATGATCGATATATGCATCATTGTTTTGAATATTCATTCTGGGAAGTGTGCGGTTAGATTTGGATCAAGTGGAAGTATTGGTTCTCCTCGACTCTATATTCTTGGAATACACTAAACCTAGACCTGCGAGAGACAAAAACAAAAAAAACGAAAAAGAAAAATCAGGAATATGTTGACTAAAATTCGGTAATTTGCATAAAGTTAATCTAGAAGCCACTTTCTCTGGCAACAGCGCCAAAATTTCATACGCTCAAACTATAATTCCCTTAAGAATTATAATCGATCATATCATTTAAAGAACCCAAATGTTAGGTTGGGGTCGATCCCACGAGAAAAATGTTTTTGACTTAAATTTAATCTATAATTACTTCTATTTAGTCAACTCTTTTCCGAAAATAAACAATTAAAGGGGGGATTTTGTGTAACAAAATTAATTAATTAAGTCTAAATAAGCAACTAGCTAGTTCAAATATTTGATGTTTATCAAATGATGAGATAAACTAGGGTGCAAGTGTTCCCCATAGGTTCATAACGCAGTAACTATTGCTATAAAAACTCTTTCCTAGTATGTTGCATGCAAAGTGGTAAGTTATGTATCCCTAATTCCTTGGTCTGGCAACTAGTGAATTTCACTCTGTACCTTGGTCCAGCTACGTGTGTGTCCTTTACTAAACCTTAAGTTTTACCTCACATTATGCATCATAATCAATGTATGACTTATCGCACCAATTGACACTAGCCTATTAGATAGTATATACTAAATCTACATTGATAATTCTGTTCTTATTATCTACCTCCTTGGTCCGGTAAGTAGAAACAAGGCAATTTCTAACGCATGAACTCGTTAAAAAGACTTCTAAATGCAAGAAT
Organism: Solanum chilense; assembly: GCA_032847665.1. Classification (NCBI taxonomy): domain Eukaryota; kingdom Viridiplantae; phylum Streptophyta; class Magnoliopsida; order Solanales; family Solanaceae; genus Solanum; species Solanum chilense. The sequence goes on from CM064967.1 coordinate 53,219,435, forward strand.
TATCAATACATGCAAGAAACTATTCGAGAATTGTTATTTTAGCTAGTTTTACATTGTTAATTACCCATGGTTCCAACAACAGTAGTTGTGGATTTAGTTTACCATGTTTATACTTACACAATTCATATTAATTAGACAAGAATTCATGTACTTACTTTGATGAGATTGAAGAAATTACAGAAAATCACTTGAATTTAAGAAAATAATGCAATAAACGATTCCAAAAAAATCAGTATTTTCCAAAACCCAATAGTGAACAACCAATATTACAAATAATAAAAATAATCAAGAGTCTAACCCCAAAAACAAGGTTTTTGGTCCTATTTATAATTAAACAATCCTAAACATATAGGGAAACTTCAGTAAGGAAAAATTATCCAAAAATGTGTCTCGTGTCGACGACCTGACCGACGGATCGTTGAGGAAACTATGTATCGTCGATGCCTCCGTCGGTCCATACTTTAACTCTATTTTAAGCTGCTTTATTCTCCAACTCTCTGTTACCATCGATGGATCAATACGACGGTCCCTTGACAGGATAATGATCCATCGATGGCCTTCGTTGCTCCACAGTTAGAATCTTTTCAAATCGGGCACTGGGCTACATTCTGTTAATACCAACAATTTAGTAGGACTGTCCGTCGATGAGACGGCGGACTGTCATACCTTCCGTAGACCCACAGTTAATCACAAATCTTAATCTTTCCTTGGCAGCATAACATCTTCACAGTAAGTGTTGCCACCTACGGACCGTCGATGGGTAGGCAGCCATTGATGGCTCCGTAGGTCATCTTTTCTATAATTTTCAGCACATCTTCAATGTTTTCATTCTGGACAGTTTTTCTACAAACACAAAAAAAAATACATTAAAACTACTTCAAAAAGGCCTTAGAAACACTCTAAACATAAGGAAAAAGCATTGAAAGTACCGTAAAACTACTATACATCACCCAACATATTCTCATTCCAATATCATACATACTTTTCATAACATAGCATCATAATTTGTAGGCTAACATTAACATTGGGGAGTAATCATAACATTAGAAAACTTACCTCTTGCTCGCAAGAACCTTATCCAAGAACTTACGTTCAAATTACAACATTCATAATAATGACATAATGAAATACTCAATAGCATAATAGGAATAAATCAACAATTCATGAACAATATCAATTTATAATGTAGGATAAGGAAAATGATCATTTAGGAGTTCATTCTAGTCTTAGTTCCAATCCCTACGTGTACATGTCATCAAGTAGTAAAAACAACCATATGAAACCATCATCTAGATAACAAAATGCTTCACATGAAATTCAATCGTAACTAATCAAATACTTCTCATTTCGTGTGATATAGAGCATAGAAAATATTTAGTTTTCATTGAAAATCATAAACCTAGGGTTAGGAAGAAAAACCCATTTTTTTAGAGTAAAAACCCTAGTGTTTGAAGTTCTTGAAAACTTATATTAAAAGGACCTCTTGGGGAAAGGAATCCCAAGAGTGAAAAACCCATACCTTATATACGAAGAATCCATGAAAATTGGATGAAAATCTTGAGGTCTTTGTCTTCTTCCTTAAGCTCTTATTGTTCTTCAATGGAGTTTGGAGAAGAGAGTGTTCTTGAAACAATGATAGAAATTTCTTTTGATCTTCTTTGGGACGTGTAAAAGTCGTCTAAAACTTACCTAATATCAATATATGGTCGTCCAATAAATTACCCAAAATACCCTCCACTTAAATTGATCTTTTTAATAAGATAAATTACAAAAAATACGATTTTAACAATTCTGGGAAGTAGCTACGTGTCGCGGGGCTAAATCCCATCATTTTTATTAAATTTTGAGTTGAGGCAGTGAGGTGCATGTCATCCTCGCTTCGCGAGGTTGCCTCTCAAATCGTTAGGCAGAACACCTCGTGTCAGGAAGGCATCGCACGCTATGCCTCCAATCTTGCCTGCTCGCTGGCTACTAGGAATCCTACCCACCCATGTTTGAGTCCTCCCCAAGGACCCTAAGAGTGTATCCTTGGGCTGTCATTACCAGACGTTTGGACCCTTTTTACTATATACTACCTATCCAAGGTCACTTTAAAAGTTTTGGGCTTTATTTTACACTTCAAAATCTTCATCAAACATAGGGACGTCAACTAGATCAAATTAGCTAGTTTCCGGACATCATGGTCTTTATTAGTCGTTTCGGCTCTAACCTTTTCTAAACGTGTTTATTACATTAATATAGGTATGGAAGCATAACTTTGAACATTATTTGATGGATTAAGATCTAGTGTAAGTCATGTCATTTCAAGAGTGTTACAATTTCTTCAATGTGAGGTATGGTATCCATCCTTGAACCCTCTTCCATTGAAGGAGTCATTTCAAAAAGATTTCAAAAAGGGTTTTGAAACTCAAATTCCTTCTATCATTGATTTCAAGTGTGGTTCTTCTTGTAAAGGTGTTCTAATGATTCAACTATTTTTATTCTTTTATGAATTGATTATTTTCATGTTAAAAACCTAATGAACTCATGTATATGCATATTTAAAACTTTTAGTTTAAGAAATGGGTTAAATGAGCACGTTTGGGTAATCTATGAAGTTTTCCTTTCATTTGTTATTATTTTGGGTTTAGCTACAGCCCTAGTCCTTATTATGATGAAATATTAAGAAATTGATTATAAGTGATGATGGCTTGATATAATGGTGAGTTTCTTATATTGTATAGTTCTTATTAGAAATTTCGCTTCAGTGGTATGGTCCACCTTCTTTGTGGCGGTGTTTATTTGATGAAGTTGATATAAATTAGTATGTATGTCTTATATGGTTTTGAAATCGTAATGGTTGAAATGAAGTGCTATTGAAAATGAGTCTTGCATTATACCTTGTGAAGCTTGAATTGTATGTTTGACCTACATTATGTCTAAATGAATTATATGATTATGTGAAGCTTGTAGATTGTGTGTTTTGATGAATGAAGGTCTAAAGCATGTATGAAATTCATATAAATGAAATGATGCTTATATGAAAGGTGTGCTCACGTGTACATAAACACACTTAATTTGAATGAATGAAGTTAAGTTGAGTAAAGAGGGGAGTCTTGGGGTAGACACTCTTCGTGAGTTGAGATGAAGTGTTTAGTAGCAACCCCATTATTCTTAATGATCTATCTAAGATAGGTTGGAGTATGAATGCCATTCAAGAGTTGAGATGTGGTATTCAAGTTTAAAATGTTGAGAATCCGTGTGGAGTTCTGCCTAGCACCGAGAGGATATGAAAGGGAGGTGGATTACACTTCGTGTGTTGATATGTTGTACTTCCAATGTACCTCTTTAGATGAGTACTCCTCGTTAGTAGAGAATGAGTTACTTAGTAGCAATCTTCTTATCCCTTAACTATGTGCCCGCATAGGTGTAGCTATTGGCAAATCCATGCAAAAGCAAAGAAGCATGACTTTACTCTAGGAAAGTTAATATCCCTCATACAATAGGAGTTAATATCGGGATTACATATCTAGCTCTCATAGTTTGTCGATTAAGCTAACTCCCACAAAAGAATTGATTGAACTAAGTTATCATGTTTATTTAGTGACGTTGTAAATGACTATCATGAGATTTTAAATCCAATAAAAACCATTAGGAGCACTAAGTGTTAGTAGTAGTATGGGATGTTGTTCTCACATTGCACTTAGTGTGATCTATACCTTCTATGGGAGAAGAGAATTTTCATAAACTCTGTGCGAATAAGTGTTATGGTGTGGTGTTATGGATGATTATTATGACGTTTTTGAGTTAATGGAATCTATTAGGATCACTAAGTTGGAGTGGTAGTATGGGATGCTACTCTCACATTGCACTTAGTGTGACCTATATTTACATGAGTGTGTTGCGCATGTTAGCCATGGGTTTGGATTTGAATTCCAAATGAGGTAAGCCTAAAATTAGGTGGTCTTAAGGGTCGCTCTGGTGTTTCTTGAAGGGGGTGTATAGATGATCCCTTCTTGTCTCACCTAAGGGAATCTTAGGATAACCTTGGGTTAGGGAAGCTTCAAAGGAAAACGGGTACATATGACTTGGACTGTGCCATTCACGGGAAGGTGATATACCGTGGTTTCACGGTATAATTAATACTTTTTGCTTAAGTTTAGTGTGTCCGAAAGCCTTTTTGTGTTAATTTTGATATAAGTTTCTCTTTGTTTTGCAGGAAATCTGTCCAGAGCTGAATGCGGAGATTTTGAGCGGAAAAATGCACAAGAGACCACCTACGGAGCTTATGACGGTCCGTCGTGCCTGTGACGGTCCGTAGGTGGCAGCGTAGTGCAGCTGCTGAAGGAAGATGGGGAAGTCTGACCAAGTGTGGGATTACGGAGCTTGTGACGGACCGTCATAGCCATGACGGTCCGTCCTGCAGGTCCGTCGTGAAGATCAGAGAAGTGATCCCAGTACCCAGATTCCAGGAGTTGAAGTATTTTGAAACGGAGACCCTCGACGGACCGTCGTGCCTGTGACGGTCCGTCACACTTGCCGTCGAGGGGAATGAAGAAAGCAGCAGAAGAAAATGCACCAAGTATGGGACGACGGAGTCCACGACGGTCCGTCGTGACCACGACGGTCCGTCGCGTGGTCCGTCGACCCGGTCGCGTTTTGGCAGATTTCCAGCAAATAAAACCCTTACTCATTTAGGTTTTAAAGAATAACCATCGAGAGACAGACGAGAGGCGACGAAAAAGCCTCGTTTTAGAGAGATTTTGTTACTCTTCCATTATCAAATTCCATATAGTTAGATTTTGTGAGATTAAACTTTGGCAAATAGTGTTTGATTCTTGGAGATTCTTACAAGCGATTTTTGGTGATTAATCAAGCAATTTTCGGATTTTATTCTTCCTCACTGTTGTAAGTACATGAATTCTCATTTAACATATTTGAATGTTGTGTTTATGGCTATGAGTAACTAAACTCCATAACTAGGGTTGTGGGAACCATAGGCAAATAATGAGATAAACCCTAGCTTGAATAACAATTCTAGATTAGTGTCTTGCATGTATTAATAATTCTTTCGCTTAGAAGTTTTTCTAACGGATGATCAACGTTAGAACTCGCCTTAATGCTACTTGCCGGACCAAGGAGGTAGATAATAGGAAAAGAATTATTAACATAGATTTAGTGTATACTATCTAATAGGCTAGTATTGATTGGTACGAGGTAATACCTTAGTCAAATATCGAATACGATGCTTAATATGAGGTAAAGATAAGGGTTAGGAAAGCAACACACGTAGCCGGACCAAGGTGCGGAGTGAGATTTTCTAGATGCCGGACCAAGGATTTAGAAATACATAACTTATCACTTTGCATGCAAGATACTAGGAAAGAATTGTTATTGTTAGAATTATCAAGTTATGAACCCGTGGGGAACACGTAAACCCTAGTTACTTTAATTCATTGATTAAAACCCAATATTAAAAGCTGTCAAGTGTCTCTTTTAATTACGTTAGTTATTTTTACTCATTACTTAATACAACCCCCCCCCCTTTTATATTGTTACTTTCCAAGAGAGTTATCGACCAAACGATAGTAATACTAGGTTAAAGTTAAGTCTAGACTATTTTCCTCGTGGGAACGATCCCAACCTCACTAGTTGGGTTATTTACTTGACACGACCGCTTTACTTCTCATTTGAGAGGTGAGTTTGAGCGTATCAGAAGGCCTTCACGATAATTGTTCAAACAATTCATTGTAATGGTCTTTTAAGTTCACTGTTAAGTTGTGGTAAGTTCACTGTAAAGTTACTTTTGGTTTTAAAATTATGTGAGTCTTTATCTAAGTGTAAAATTATGCTTATTATGTTAATTTGTTTCTAAATTCATGAATGTTATAATTATTTTGCATGAAAGCTTATTTTACTAAAATGTCTCTTTTACATGATTTTTCATATGCCATACTTAGTAAATTATTTGTATAAACCCCATAAATTTATATACTATAAATATAGGTTGGAAGTGTTTTGATGGTTAAAGGCTACAAGGAAGAGCTTGGGAAAGTTCCTCTCAAGGAAAAGTATGTCCTCATATATTCGAGGTCATAGTCATTTTCTTAATTAGTTAAAGACTTATTATGTATTTTACTTTAATGTAAAGGGTTGTGTCCCTAAGATACTATGTCGTGTCTTAAGTTTTTCTTGGGACGATGAGATTTTCTAAATATTTATAAAGAATTCCTTCTTATATTAATTTTCATGAAAAGTTTGAACTCCGCACTACTTTTCATGTCCTATGTAATGAATGATACATAAAGGGCTTGTACAAGATCCCAAATGTTCATGTATGCCTGGCCACGAAATGAGGGTTCTCTCTAACCTCTAGGGGGTTCTTTAAGATCGTGACATTATGTATTGAATTAATTGTTATGGCCATGGTAAGGGCCTTATGATATTGAATTGGATGATTTAGCTATGAAATCAAATTGTGAGAATGGGTTGGTGGTACGATACCCTAATTCTCTTTATTATGTTAATTCGACTCGAATTTTGTTATGATTGGTATGTTTAACTTATGGCGATGTGCTTTACTTGCAATTTATGTGGCCTCCTCGGCTTTACTTTATGTATTATGATTATCATGGACTTGTCGGAACTACTTAATGTATTATGGTGATTTGTGAGGTTCATTTATGTGGACTATGAGCATATCTATCTAAATGTGATTAAGTTAAAGTATGAGTTCTTCTATTTTTGTTAGGTCATCATGTTGCTATGATCTATGTGATATGTGTGTTGTCATAGAGTTGATGCATGATTATTCCTACTTGACTATAAGTCTATGATGTTTATATTGATGAGGTTATAGTAATGTATAGGATTCCATAAAGATGATAAGGGTCATTCCTATGTGCTTCAATGAATGATATGCGATATGTAACAAAATAAAGTATGTTGTGTCTTATTTTGGTAGACTTGTGTCCCTTACATGATACATTTATGAATGATATGTGAATATGAGATGTCTTGACTAGGTAATTTTAGTGCCCCCTTGTCATGTATGAATAATTTATATGTGAGATCTTATATGATGTTAAAAAGGTCATGTACGTGGAACCTTAAACCTAGTGGTAAGGTTATGAATCTTGAAGTTGAGAGCGGTAAGTGTATCCTTCTTGTATGAGTGATGGACTTAAGGATGATTGGTTGGAACCACATCATATCATCCATAGAAAAGTCAACAAGCTATCCTCTTCGCTATTTAAAGGTATCCTAGTGCAACTCTATGGTAGGTGAATGTGTTTGGGTTGTGAACTAGATATGAAGCCTCTTCATGTGATCCTTTAATGTGAATAACTCTATGAGACAGAGGCTAGCGCCGAGTGAGTATGTTATGGGAAGTATCTCTACTTGAGATAGAGACAATAGCACAATGTATCTCTACTTGACAATGAGATAGTGTACATAAAATCCCCTCATATTCCTTAACCATGTTACTACATGGTATGTGTCCTAGTTCTACCATTGGCAAGTAGAACACTCGCATCGGAGTATGTTACAACTGCGGATTCCATGTTTAGTTACTATGGTATTTGTCAGTTATTTCCTGTTCTCATCATATGGGATACCGACTAGCATTGGAGAAGTTCTATGAGGTTTAAGTGGTGGTATGGGACGGTATCTAGATATTCCACAGTAGGCTTTGAAGATTTTAATGAGAGTCCCTAGGTCTTTTCCAAGACCATTACTTGAATATCTTTTATGTGATGAATGTCTTTTAAATGAAGTAATAAATGTAATGACTTAAGTTACAAAAGTCTATTAAATGAATGAGTACTTATCTAGAGTAATTAAGGGTTGTCTAGTTAAGGTGTTAAGGTGGCATATGAATGATCACTGTCTATCTTACCTAGATAAGTCTTAGGAATGACGCTAGTTAGGGAAGTTGGTTGATTATGTAGACATTATGTAAGCCTTAGGTAGTCTTAAGGATTATTTAGGTAATCTTGAAGAGGTCAATCGTGGACATTATATTCTTTATTTACTTAAGTAAATCTTTTGACAACCTTTGGGAGGAGAGTGTCATATTATGTTTGCTGTTGTATTAAGATGAGAATGGTTCTATCTTAGGTAGTCTAAAAGATTTCTTAAGTGAGTTTGAAACGGATTGTATGGGAGGTCGCTTCACAACTCACTCAAGTGAAAGTTAAAATCACCTTTGGTAGGAGGATCTCATGTTTATGTGCCTTGTATGCATCTCATTATAAGTGGTCTTAAGGATCAGTTAAGTGTTCCTAGAGAGGGTATATGGGCGGTCTGTCTTTCTCTTACTTAAGTGAGTACTATGATAAATTTTAGTGAGCATATTACATGCTAGACAGTGTTCTATGTGAAGTTGATAGACTTCACTGTAACATGAAAAATAATCATTGTAAGGCTAAGATAGTTCACTGTAAAATTTGCTAAGCTTACTATAACATTCCCTAATATGTGAATAATTGCTAAACTGATTTCTTATGTTTTTGTAAGGTGTTAAATCTTTTTCTTATGCATGTATTATGATATTTGTATCAAAAGATGCACGTTTCTAATATATGTCCATTTTCATGATTTTATGCATTAAGTCATACTTAGTACAAGCGGTCGTACTAATTCCATACATTAGTATATCTAAAGGTGTAGGTGAAAGGTAAGAAGGATCGTGAAGAAAAGCTTGAATTCAAGCTATTGTTCAAGAAAATTTGAAGTATGTCCTCGCCTGAATCGAGGGCAAATATGTCTTTTATTTAAAAGTATGGTAATAGATTAAGTATTTCTATATTTGTACTGTATGGGCCGTGTCCCAAGGACTCTTGAGTTTAAGAAAGACATATGTTGATACTTAGCATTTCTATGATTTTAATATGAAAAGATGTTTTATGATATTCGTGTAAAAAGTTTTAATTCCTAACTACTTTTCGTATGTTTATATTTGAGAACGATACGGAAGGGCTTCTGCAAGACCTTAGAGAGGTCAAGTACGCCGGTCCATGATTTGAGATTGGCACTATCTTCTAGGGTGTGGTCTCGGGTCATGACAACCACCCACAGAATAACACCTCTATTACTACATAAGTCATTTTTAGTCCTCCATAATTATAATTACAACTGTAATCATTCACAAGGATATTACAACATAGGATAGTACACAAGGCCAAACATCAACCCTATATACCAGCTACAATTCCGCTTCTTTTTTCTCTTTTCTTTTAGTCTGGTTGATTCAAAAAAGAAAATATAAAGTACTTTATAAGATTTTCTCTAGCGTCATCATCAACCTTGAAAGCATTGCTCTTGGTAGAAAACAAATATGTCCAAGTGTCTCTAGTAAAATCAACAGTAATTGCAAGAAAGTATTTGTAATCATTATATGTGTGTACCTTAAAAGGGCCCCAAATATCAACATTTATTAGATCAAAAGTGCTTTTGGTTTTAATGTGGCTTAGATTAAAAGGTTATCTAGACTGCCTTGCGGACAAACAATGAAAGAAATCATGACTGGATTAAAAAAATGTAATTTATATGTTCCATTACATTAAAAGGTAGATTCCCCAACCGTACATGCCAAAGCATTACATCAGAAATTGTTTTTACAAAAATAAGTAAAGAAATCGAATGTGAAATTGAACTAGAAAGACATTTCTTGGATATTAAAATTGCAATGTTGGTCGACATAATCCTAGGCTCTGCGTGAGAAGACTCCAAAGTGTAATGACCATCAGTTACTTCACCAAAAATTTATGGTCATTTCATATGAGGGACCTACAAAATGCATCCAGTAGAAGGAAATATGATGGTACATTAAAACGTGAGAAAACGCTTATGGACAGAAAGAAGATTAAATGTAAAACGGGGAAAGTATAATCTTATGTGAGGGACAAATCTATATTTTTTATTTTATGTCTATACTCTAGCCTTTTATCATGTTGTCCTTCAGTGAGATCAATAATTCCTTTAGTACTTCTCGCTTTTATGATTTGCTAATTCTAACTTAAAGTTATGCTTCATTGCGTTTAAGTTTGCCCTATGTTTTCTAAATTAGAACTTTTTTCACATTAATGTGAAATATAGAAATAATGAATGAATCTTTATGTGGTTAAGGACAATTCAAAGAATCATATCCAAACATAATATGGTATATTATAACTCGTCTCATTAAAAGAAATCCTTTGGCTGCTACTTTGAGCTATCTGAGTTTTTTAATGCTATGAATTGGTTTTCTTCTTCTTTTGAACAAATCAAGGTTTGGATCTAGTTTTATTTGGAGCTGAAGTGTAGAATTTGATTATTGCAATTTTTGATAAGATAATTGTTCAATTTAGTATTTTAACGTTGTTTTTGTGTATTTATGGAGTTTTTCTAGTTGTACAAGTTTATGTAGTACTATTTGATTTGCATTGAGTTAATTATTCTTATGATTCGATTTATTGTATGGTTTATTTTTTAATTTCAATAAAGCTAGATGTGGATCTAGTTGGATTTTGATGTACCAGTAGACTATATTTGGAGTTGCAGTTTTAGAATTTGATCATGTTGCTTTTGATAAGCTAATTGCACAATTCTACTCTGTTTGAGCTCTCTGGTTTTGTCTATATAGAATCTTAACTTGCATTTAGTTCATTACTGTAATGTTATGGTTTGATGTGTCTTACTGTGTGGTGTGACAGAAACTAGGGTTTCCTTCTTTTTTTCAAATCTATATTTGCAGAGTTTGTTGGATTGTATCTAAAGGTATTTGGATGAACTAGTTGACTAGATAACTATGCAAAGTTTTTGGGTCAAGAACTAGTGATCGGTGAATATTGTGGAGGAAAAACTGATGATTTTCTGGGAAGTGAAAATGGATAACTCAAAAGAAGTATCAAAGGAAGTTTTGAACTGTCATTGAACTTCTTCACATGTTGCTCTAACGTTTCTTGATAACAAGCACAAGCAAAGATCTCAGAAGTGGTGCAATATATATTTAAAATGACTTCACCTAGGAGAGAATTATTCGATCGTTGGATTCACTCTTATTCAGATTTCTCTTAATAATTCAAGACTAAACAGACTATAAACAATTTCATTGGACTATGATCTTTAAAAAATTTATATTGATGTTCTCTGTTTTATGTTTGAGCTGCTACCGCGTAACTAGGAAACTCATGTCTTTTTCCTATGGAGAAGTATCAAGCTGGATACCAAAATTGTGGTATTGTGTTGATTCGACTCTTAAAGATCCCCTACATTGTTACAAGTGCACTTTGCTGAAGTCTTTAAAGTTGTTTGTGGTTCTTCATACGATGATTTTTAAAATTAATCAAGTGAGCTTTTATTGTTTAACAAACTTATCGGTAGATGTAAGGAGATTTAGATTATAGGATGCTCATAGGAAGATATATAAGATGTTGAATGCATAGTAATGCTATCACATTGCTAGTTGCATTTCCTTCTCGAAAATTGACACACTCATGTATTTAATAAAATTTTAAGATTTGTATCTCATAAAGTATCAAAACAATCAAATTTGTAGTTTTTTTCTCAGGCTAACATGATCAAGAAGATACGAAATATTGTTGTTGGCACAAATAAGAAGAAATGTGTATGTTTGATAAAACTAGAAGATCTTTCTTTTCTTTCAAAATGAGGAAAACTTTCATGTATATAAATTTACTGTTTTAGCATCTACTCCTATAAAAAAATTTAATCTAATTTCAATAATTCATTTTTGATATTCCAATTTATTCTAGTTAATAGGTATCTAATATCTATTATTACACTGTTATAAATTTTCTTATGTGCGTTTCTTGTGCAAATTTCTCATGGAAATCGAGGCTAAGTGTCGACTTCAACATGCTTGGCTTTTAGATTGATGATTTCATAAAGATTTATTACAAATTTATGGGAGATTTTAATCTCATTTGAAATAGGAGTTAATTCGTTGATTTTATGTTGAGATTATTACATTTAGTTCACTACTAGAAATTTGGTCTACTGTCACGGTTCACCTATCGTAGCAATTGACGTTACTACCGTAGCCATAGGTCTAAGGCTACGGTTACCACAACCGCTACAACAAATCGCGTAGCAATAGGGATATTGCTACGGTTCTATGCGACAGTTCTAATAACCGTAGCCATACGTTGAGCTATTGCCACGGTTCTCATTTGAATTAATTGCCGACGGTTATGGACGTATTGGTACAATTTTTAACCGTCGTAATAGAGGTTTATGCATCAGTTCTGTTACGGCTATGGCTACAGTTTTTTTTTGATTCAACACACCGTTTTCACTCTATTGCGACGGTTGTTATAGGGTATTGCAACACTTTCAAACAATTGTAGAACTGTGGCTTAATGCCTATTGCAACGGTTATTACCTGCTATTTGCAACAATTCTAATGCAATATTAGTAAGCTAATATATACCTGCTATATATATACTAAATCATTCATGAGAATCAAATTTATATCATAAAAACACACATAAATCGTTAACGAGAATAAATGTTCATTACCTTAATTAGAATTCAAGATCCAAAATATACAAATCTTTTTATAGCATCCAAAAAAGGTGAAACACATGCCATAGAATTTTCAATCTTCAAAAATATATGATTTCTAGAACATCAATAAAGTTTACATCAATAAAGTTTACATCAATATATACTTCAGCTCCTATGTCAAGTCTTCACTACTGCTTTCATCCCTTTCTTCGATTTCATCACCTACATATAATCAGAAAAAAATATAAATAATTTAGCAAACCTCAAATCTTGGAAATTAACATGTTACAACCATGCATTAGCAGCAGCAGAATCAAGAGACATTAAACAGAATCAAGAGACATTGAACTGCTAGTTGCATTCAATAACATTCAACTGCTACAAGCAGCAGCAAAATAAAAGACACATAGACTACTATACTGCTAGCTGCATTCAAACTTCCACAAGCAGCAGAAACAAGAGACCAGACTACTATGCATGCCAATAATATTCAACTGCTAGCTGCATTCAAGCTTCTACAATCAGCAGCAGAATCAAGAGACCAAACTACTACACATGCCAATAACATTCAACTGCTAGCTGCATTTAAACTTCTACAAGCAGCAGCAGAATCAAGAGACAAGACTACTACACATGCCAATAACATTCAACTGCTAGCTGCATTTAAACTTCTACAAGCAGCAGAATCAAGAGACCAGACTACTATAGATGCAGCAATTAGCTACTACATTGGCTCGACTAAACATAATCGTGAAGCTAGGATTCAACACTATAATGCTACAAGAAACCAGCAGCAGAAACAAGAGTCCAAACTACAAGCAGTAGAAACAACACTATCATGCTACAAGAGACATGTTTAATTAACATAAAGAAGAAACCACAAGAAACCAGACTACAAGCAGCAAGTATCAAAAAAATCATGAATCTAACAACTGGTCCTCTACTAGGCTACAAGCAGCACCAGAAAACTCATGAACCAGACTACAAGCAGCAACTCAGACATTAAACTATCAGAGAACAAGCAGCAACTCAGACATTATACTCATGAATCAGGCATTTACTGATCCTCTGCCTAACTTTTCCCCAACTTCCTTAGATCAATAGCATACTATTCCATACTAATCCTATAGCAAGTAGCAACAACAAATACCAATCAAAACATAGAATTAGCGACACCAACCTTGTTTAGCCCCTTGAACAGAAGTAGATTCTCTTGGTGAAGGAGTCGACAATGCTGCCAATATGTTAGGATCAATTAATCCTGCATGCTTAAGTTGTGCAATAACTTCTTGTCGCACAATTTTCTTTTGTTCCTCCATCTGTTTCTCCATTTTCTGCATCCTCTCTTGCATTTGCTGCATTCCATCAGTTGTTGCACTTAAAGTTGATTCCGAATTGCCAACTTTTTTTTTCAAAGTAGTCTTTGTAACTCCTGCGCCATATAGTCTTAGACGTCCCGGATGTTCAGGACCCATGACGCTTGAAAATGCATCAACATACTCACCATTTATGCTTATTTGTTTTTCAATTTCCTCCATTTCAGCCTACCAAAGCATATCCAACAAACACAATATTATGAAATAAATAATTGATCTCAATAAAAAAAAAATAGACAGACACATACAATTTTACTAGTAGTATCTTCATTTGAGGCCTTGTACAAACGACCAGGTTTTCTTGTTCTTGTAACCACAAAGAGATCCTTAGATGACACTGTCTCCTTATCTTTCTCCTAGTCAAATTGAAATATATATAAAAAATAAACTCACACTAGAAGAGATCCAAAAGAAAATTTCAGCAAAAAAATAATATATAAGAGAACTCACCAGATTATTACGAACTAAAGCGAAACTCTTTTTGCCAGTAGTGTGTGGATTCATCATTTTCTTTCGATTCTTTGCATTTGTTTCAGACATTTTCTGCAAAGAAATGAATCAGTAATGTTTATGGAAGGTATATTAGTGTTATATAGTGTACTAGATGAGGTCAATATTAGTCTGTCTTTCCTTTATAAGTCTATTTTTCCTTTATAACAATCTGTCAATATCAGTCATTATATAGTGTTAAGGTGTCTTGTCAAATGCATGTGACTATCATAATAAATGAAGAAAGAAGCTGCAAAATATTACAATAAAGAAGAGAGTAGAAGAAAAAATAAAGCAGAATATATACTATTATCACACTACTTTAGACACTAAAGTACCAAATACAAATGCTACTTATTCAAAAAATTGAGATTCTGAACTACATTTTTACCTTGAATTTTTCAGAATTCCAATATTTGAGGAGCTCTCTAAATTGACATTCTGGAATATGACCAGGCTTTTTTGCCATTCGAACTGCATCATTGTCATATGGATCGTAATAATTAAGCTTCAAATCACTTCTATGTCTTCTCCAAGCATCTCGAATTGTTACCATAGCCCAATGGTACGCAGCTTCAGAAATAATATATTTCCCCTATAATTTTGTGTCATTCAATTAGCCAATAGAAATAAAATACTTTTACAAATAATTTATTATTGTAAACTACAAACCTTGGTATAATCCCATAAATCTTTTTTAGTGTCCATGCTCCTCCAATCCAATATATCAAATGGGCAAAGAGTCGCATTTCTAGCCAATGTTCCTAGGAAGCTACTTAGCTCTATGACAACATCATCCGTAGGACCAACGGGTTGATTTTGACTATTCAGTATGATCAACTTACGTTCTTTTCGGGCATGAACATCATGCATTTGCGTTCTACCTCTTTTATTTGGAGTGGAAACATCTCCAGCTATAAGAAAATACAAGAATAATAATTAAAAATTATGAATACATAAAATAAGTTTGTAATCTTATATGTTACCTTGTTCTTCAGGTTGATCATTTGTTCGAGGAGTGACAGAATTCATTTCCACTTGATCCTCGAAAGGAAAATCTTTTCCATGCTGGTCAAGAGGCAGCTCCTCGACAGGCTGCACAAGAGGCAGCTCCTCGACAGGCTGCACAACAGGAAGCTCCTCGACAGGCTGATTTTCAAAAGGCAACTCCTCGACAGATTGTCTTTTTGCTTCAGATTGTGGTGCTACTGATTGTTCTGCTCCAATTAATTTGAGCAGATGTCCTTTCTCGCACTCTATTTCTTTAATAATTTCATTTGTTGTCAATAACCGTCGTTTCTTATTTGCCAAGAATGATAACGATCCCGGTTTAGCAAATGTCTTCTTTTTGGCTTTTTTGGTTCTTTTTGAAGTTTCTTCTTGACTCATATCTATGACTATTCAAACCTGTGTGAAAATAGAAATTAAAAAGTTAAAATGTATGGCAGTGTACACTTGCACACTTACACAAATCAATCACCAAGATATAACAAAGAGCTGAAAATAAAATGTACCCTTAAGGGACATTCTAAAGGACTTACCAAAACTGCAAAAAGAAGAAGAATGAAAATGATCAATAAGAGAGAAAAAGGACTTACCAAAACTAATAATCCAAAAGTTGTAGTAATTTAACGATAACATGAAGAAAAAAAACATAGAAACAAAAACAAGAGATAGCAAATACAGTTTACTCAACATTCATAATCTATATGATGCACCTCAAATGATATTCATTACTTACTATAAGAAAAAAAACATAATGTATTTGAACAAGTCCACAAGATCCTTTGTCAATCATCAACTTCCATCCAATCCCAATCAGTATCATCAAAGTCATCCTCCTCTTCCGATGTTTCCATAGCTTCATCTTGTGAATGTTGTGCAATGGAAGGAGCATCGATGATATCAACAGGAAGATCTTCTCTAGACCATCTAACATCTACATCAACTAATCTTTCTGATGAACCATTTGGTGTATCCATGAACAAATCCATGGCAAATCAAATGATCCTCTACCATATTTCGGCGATGCCAATTACGATTAAAGCACTTCTTACAAGGACACAATATTTCATTTCCTTGGGAAGCTCGTTCAAATGCTTTATCAAGAAAAACATTAACTCCATCAATATATTCATTGGTGGATCTTCGGAGATTCATCCAACTTTTATCTCCAAAATCCATTCAATATTTATCCTACATGACATGTGCAAAACATTATTCGTTACAATATCATGAGTAGCAACTCCTTGTGTTTTCAATCATTATTCGTAGGTTAGTAATTCTGTTGGTGTCAATGTAGCAAAACAAGTTAACAGTTTTACCAGAAGGAAGTATCTTCTCATACCATACTATAGAAATCCACTCAATACCACATACAGTAATTTTACTAAAGGAGAAAAAACAAAATTCTATACTCTTATGCATTAAGACCATGCAATCATTCTATATATGGTGTAATAGGGGTCAGCAAAAGTATGCCGGCCTCACAAATGAAGACACCAATAAATTCATGCGTACAAATAATATCGGCAGAACTTAACAACTTGAACTTTTAGATTAATCGAATCTCAAACCTTCACATCAATTCAACAACAAACAATTACAACACTAATAGTAGAACCAAAAAATATTGAGAAGTTAAGTTATTAGCAGCTTCCACCATTTAATAAACTTTATACAAATGAATGACTAAAGGCACACGCAAACACATCACTCTATGTTTCGTATGCTTGGTTTCCAAGCTCATTATATTGACAGTTGTTCTTCTGTTCTATTCAGAATTTTCTTTTCGTTTCTAAGGATGAGAACTCTCCTTTAAAAGCCATTCACTTGGTCTCTCTGATTATGTAAGACCAGGTAAATGTTAATGCATACAACATTTATCAATTCTTATTTTGTGCTTGTAGCATGCCATAGTTTGACTAACAGAAATTTTTGCAGATGAAAGGTGTTGAATGCCTTGAATAGGACCCGTTACAGCAGAAAGGACGGGGGTCTCGTTTATGCTGGCAGTGACTCATAAGGGAATATAACATTAAATCGAACAAGCAAAAGACATATACAATTTCAGAATCCGAATGTATTTCAAAGTAAGACGACAGTGATATTCAAGTTTAAACATCTCTTAATAATCAAAAACAAAATTGAAGATAACTAAGCCTTAATCCGAAACAAGTTGAGATCAGCAATATGAATACCAAAAAACAGAGGAACACAGGGTCACACAACTACAATATTTACATCAAGGTTTGTAGTCAGTCAAAGGACAAGAGAGTTTTTCAAAAACGAACTAGCTTAAGCTATATCAGTCAACAAAAAGTGAAACAAATACCAGTAGGAAGTAATTTGGGAGTAATTTTTGTCCAGATTCACATCAAATAGGGAATATTAAGGAAGAATTCAGCTGGAACAAAAAAAATGTAGAGAGAAATACTTACAGATCCACAAACTTGGAGCACTAGATTTCGACTCTCTTATATATCACAGAATCAAACAGGGAAGTTTATACACTAACTATATTGGAGCAAATAACATATATTTAAGACTAAACCATATATTATTCTTTAAGATTTTTCACAATTAATTCAATGGGGACTTAGAAATCATGAACTAGCATAGAAAACTTAAACATTATTAACCTTTAAGATGAATTCGTAGTCGAACCTCAAAAACATCACCAAAAAGAACGAGCTGGTTGTTTTCAGCGACGAGCTTCAGCAACAGCTTCACCACCGAGCTTCACCAACGAGCTTCAGCAACAGCTTCACCTACGAGCTTAACCAACAACTTCACCAACAGCTCTTCCCCAAGGAGCTTCACCAACGAGCTTCATTCAACAGCTTCACCAACAAATTTCGTTTTTCTCACCAAAATCTTCAGAAATTGCTTTCACAGCTGCACCCAGAAAAGTCTCTCTCACATTGCTTTGATGAAAGTTTAGGAAAAATAAGGGTTTCTCAAACAATTTCATTCTTTTTCTTTTATATTTTTTAAAAAGGTAATATATCAGAATTATTTTTTTAGGAGGGACTAATGTATCTTTGCCAAATTATATTGGAGGGAAATATATTTTTTTAGGAGGGAAAATTATTTAGGGCTAAAAAATCAGAATTATTTTTTCTAAAAAAACCGTTGCCATAGAGTTATCTATAGCAACGGTTTTAAAACTTGTTGCTATACATTCTCTATAGGGACGATTATAGGGATTATGCAACATTTTATTTTAACAATTGTTCTATTAGATTCAAGGATATTTGGCCACGGTTATAACCGTTGTAATAGGTGAGCTATTGCTACGATGGTATAACCGTCGCTAAATAAGTGTTGCAGTAAGTCAAATTTCTAGTAGTGGTTATACATCAATTATACTTGAGATAGAAAAGATAATTTGTTTTGTATCATTACTTTTACAGAAAACTTATTATATTGCTATTTTGTTTGTTTTGTATCATTACTTTTACAGAAAACTTATTATATTGCTATTTTGTTCTTTGATTATAATATTATAAGATATTTGATTTATATAAAACTTTTTGCTTTTCATGAAGAAGATAGTTTTGAATGCACAGATTGTTTTTATGTATTTGTGTCATGATAAAAACAATATATAGATTTCTATGGGATGTTTCACAAACTTGGTAGCGACATTAGAATATCAATATGATATTTAGCAAAATATAAAATAATGTCACATTTATGACATTCAATAATTACATTTGTTAACATTATTTAAGTTGTGAGAAACTTCAAGGTGACATTTTATAAATGTCACGAGTGTCGTGAAATTTGTTTTACCAATATTTAATCTAAATGTCAGAAAGTGTAAATGACATTTCATAAACGTGGAAAAAATAAATTTCATATATATTATATCAACTTTTACTTAAATGCCAAAAATAAATGTCATATATTTAATAGCGACATTTACATAAATCTCAAAAATAAATATGATATCTCATACGAACATTTACCTAATTATCGAAAATAAATGTCATATATATCTCATACCAACATTTACCTTAATATCAAAAAAAAATATAACATATCTCATACTGACATTTACCTAAATGTCGAAAATAAATTTCATGTATCACATATTGACATTCACCTAAATGTCAAAAATAAATGCAATATTTCGTAACGACATTAACATAAATATCAAAAAATAAATGTCTTTATAATCTTACCAACATTTACATATATGTTGTAAAGTAAATGACACAAATTCATTTCAACATTTACCTAAATTTCACAAAAAAATATCACAAGTTCTTCCCGACAATTACCTAAATATCGAAATTCTCAACACTAATATTTACGACATTCGGTCCAAATGTAAAATAATTGTCGGTAAAAAATTTGTATATTTAAATATCATAACACGACATTTAGAAAATGTCGTTATATCTTCACTTTCTGATAGTGTATCCGGGGGACTTAGTGTTGCTGCTCAATTCAAGATATAAATGGTCTTGACCTTTAAAAGTCATACAAGTATTTCAATATGGAGATATTGAGATGGAAAATGAAAGAGGTGAGAGATTTAAAGCCAATGGACAAAAAATCAAAAAATGTCTTGGTGTCCCAAAAGAGGCTAAGATAGTGGAAGATTGCAAGCTTGATGAGCAGCTGCCAAAGATGTGAATCAACATCAGATGATTTTTGTGGGTATCTGTGAATCCCAAGAGATTCATGGAGTTTATTAGATTGCGATAAGGTTGAGTCTATTTCATTTATCTCTTACTGGGAAGCAACTAAAAAGATAAATGAGATGCCCGATGACTCCATTCGAACTTGGGGTGAGTTAAAAGAAGCTTTTGTAGAATGATTCTTCCAAGAGTTGAAAGAACTACAAATGAGTAATGAGATTACCACTCTTAAGAAGTTACCAGGAGAAGCAATGCATGATACTCAGTAGATATTAACCCAAAAGCTTAATAAATGCCTCAACCGTGATCTTACTGAAAGGTATCTCAAACAAGCTTTTATAGGACTATTAATTATATGAATAGACATGTTGTTGATGAAGTTTGTGGAGGTCCATTTATGAGGAAAACATTTTTCAGAGAGCATGCACCTTTTGGATGAAGTTTCCAAGAACAAGAGGATATGGTACACTAAAGATGCGGAAGTAGGGGAGTTGGGGTGTACCTATGAGATGTCAGTTGACCATAGAAAGAGAGAATAAGAAAGCGATCAAAACATGGCACAAATGAGGACTCATATTGATCTGCTGATTAAGCATATTCTGACCAAGTCTAAAAAAGTCAATGTTGTGGGAAACAGAACAGGTATGAAGAGCAAGACATTAACATTGATAAGGAAGCTAACTACTTGGGAAACCAAGGAGGTTTAAGAAATTATAACTCTGAAAATCATGGGTATAATTCAGGAAATGCAGGTCATAAGTGTGCAAGGGATCATTAGTATATAGAACACCAAACAAAGATCAGGAAAACTGAAAAAACAGATATGGGTACAAAAATGATCGTAGTGATATGTATGTACCCCTAAGTAGCAGAGAATCAACAAGTCGTGGTTCCATCATATCTAAGCTGGAATACATGATGTCCAAAGTGCTTCAAAAAGTTGAATCATTATATACAAAGTAAGAAATGAGGGGTGATTTATCGATCAAAAGTCAGTTGGTAGACTGTCACACCACCTCTATTATAAAAATGAAGCAATAGTTGGGGTAACTCTCATCATCCCTGAATGAAAGAAAACATGGTTCACTTCTAAGTGACACCATTCAAACTCCCAAAAAAGATGGGTACTGCATGTCCATCACTACCAGTAGTGGAAAAGTGTTATCTAAACATATGTAAGCAGGTACAATGGATGAACAGGATAAAGAGCAAGCTAGAACATAGGAAGATGAGAGTACACCTGTAGATGACTTAGAGGAGATTCAACACAAAGTAACACCTGCAAGAGAAAAAGAGAAAGATTTCCACGATATTTTGTTATCACAACAGATTTCTAGACCTTCTCCTATTTTCCCTCAAAGGCCTAAAAAGAATACTGAAGAGGGGAAGTTCACAAAATTCATCAACTTTCAGTAACCATCCCACTGGTGGAAGCTCTTGAACAAATGCCAGGTTATGCCCATTTTTTGAAAGACTTGGTTACCAAGAAAATAGCTGCAAATCTTGATTATATAACGATGTGCATCATTACAATGCCATATAACAAGATCTATGTATCAGATAAAGGAGAATCCAGGTGCTTTTACAATCTCATGCACCATTGGGTCAATCATGTTTGCAAAAGCTTTGTGTGATCTGGGATGTAGCATTAAGCAAAGGCCATTATCCATTTATGAAAAGTTAGGTTTGGGAATGCCAAAACCTATAAGAATGAGATTGATGATGGCTGACAAGTTAGTTAAGAGACCAGTGGGAATCTTGTGTGATGTATTGGTAAACGTAGATACATTCACCTTTCTAGCAGATATTGCTATCCTTGATTGTGAAGTAGACTTCAATGTTCCGATCATTTTAGGAAGAATATTTTTGGCTACGGGGAGAGCTTTGGTTGATGTTGAGAGAGGTGAGTTGAAGTTTATACTCAACTAACAAGAGGTAAAGTTTTATATATGCAAATCAATGAAACAACCACGCCAGATGAATATGGTGTTTGTACTTGATTACTCAATAATGATGACGTGAGGGTACCAATAGAAAAGAGAATGGCTGTTAAAATGTAAGGTTCTGTACTGATGAACTTTGATGCTGATTTTTGGACTAACTTTGTAGAAATGGTAAATGCTTTACATGGTATGTGATCACATTACTATCCTCCCAATAAATTAGACTTGTGTCACATCCGGGGAGCGACCCATTGACATACCGGCGGCAGTGTCCTAGGAGAGGACTAAGACTAGCCTCTTAGCATCCTTCATTACATAGCATAGGTTAAAAAGTGTAGAAAATTAAAAACATTTAATCTACATCTACTTCATGAATTTTAGATAGACCTCTCACTTACAAACAATATATACGTTACATAGACTCTTCACATAAGAAAATTACATTGGCTTCTACTTTTATGTCACATATACAATATACACAATATAGAATCTAATAGAGATGTATCATATAAAACCAACTAAGATGTAAAAGAACAATTTGGGCACAGACCTTACACAAATGTATAATTGCCACTTAGGGCTTACAATAATGTCTTGAACAATAAGAGTGAAATGAATATCATTAGACTATAGCAAGTTCACATAGGTAAAATGAGAAAAAAGGTAAAATCCTCAAATCTATAAGACATACCCACACTTTGAGAAATAATCTAATCTTTCCTGCAAATTGGTCACAAACACTTCAAGACTGAAAACGAAAATGTTTGGGGAAAGGGAGAAATAGGGGTTAGTACATTACTTGTACAAAGTCTGGAAACATATGCATAGATAACATAAAAATCATGCAAAAAGGGACATTAGTTCAAAAACATGCCAAGTTACTTTGAAAATCCATATGCACAACCAATAACATATATAAGACAATTATCATATATTTCTTCAGATGATGACATATTCAACACAAGACCAACATCATCAAATTAAGTCAACTAAATATGTATATAGCATATTAGTACCATAAATAAAACAATTACAACATCATGTTATATCAACAAAGCAAGCAAAAGAGTTCATACTTACAATATATGCAAGACGATTACTCGTAACCCGTTACCAAGGTTACAAGTGCAATGACCAAGTGAAGTAATCTAACCAAAGGATCATGAATAATGTCTAACTTCACTTAAAATAACATCATGAGAATTCATAATCATACATTACATTATCGACCAATAATATAAAGGATAAACATAAGCATGTAATTCATTTCATAAGAGCATAACAACATAAAAACCATCTCCAAGGATTTCCCTCAAGGACAACTAGTGCTGTGTGTAGGTAAAGTCCCATACCCCTACCTAAACTAAGTAAAACCCCTTAAGTCCTCCTATTTAGATTTCACTTTACTACTTCATTTTACTTTCGGAAACATCTTGCCTGAACCAAAATAGACCATATGAGATAATGTGAAATCCGGTGTCATGGAAGCCTATACCTAAAGAAGGTGTACTACTTGCCAAGGTAGTACCAAATCATGAAAATAACATCTAGTTGGATCCACTAGCTATTATTCCTATGGGGGAAACATAGTTCAAGAACTAGGAGATGTTTGTGGGACCCTCTTTATAAACCATGCATTATAGTTTCCAATATCATGAATACAATAGTGAACTTACCTTCTCTACTTGGGATGGGAGATTCATCACTACTAGTTCACTCGGTGCTAAACTGGAGTCCCTTTTGCAATGTCTTTCTTTGACAATCATAACTTAGTTTAAGTCATAGAAGTCTACTCGTTGTGTAGTCATAGTCATATGAAGGCACACATGTAATTCATAAACAACCTTACATCTTTACATTTTAAGTGTAATCTCGCAATTACATAATCAAGACTTTAAATTGCATCATCATACGACACCTAGTTAATATAATCACAAGATATACTTCAATTAAACTTCATCACCAAGTAAAAGCCATCATAATTGAAGTGTAATGTGTTCTAATAAAAAGGGGAATGATTGTGGTTGCAAATGTCAAGAATGAATTTGTTCCGCAGAGACCAGTAACTAGGTGGAGAGTATGCATGAACTACATGATGCTAAACAAATGGACCTTGAGTGACCATTTTTCGTATGCCATTCATGGAAAAAATACTGGATTTCTTAGAAGGTAAAAGTTTATATTGCTTTTTAGATGGATTCTCTAGTTACAATCAAATACCCATTCCTCTTGAAGATCAGGAAAAAACTACATTTACATGTCCTTACGACACTTTTTCATGTAAACGTATGCCGTTTAGATTGTTTAATACACCAGCTAAATTTCAAATTTGTATGATGTCCATTTTTTAAGACATGATTAAGGACACTCTAGAAGTATTAATGGATTATTTTAATAATTGTGGGAATACTTTTGATGATTTTTTTGGTATCTTAGGAAGGAATTGGAGAGATGTGAAAAGGCTAACCTGGTGCTAAACTGGGAGAAATGAAATTTCATGGTTGAAGAGGGCATAGTTATTTGGCATAAAGTGTCATAGAAAGAATTTAGGTTGACAAGGGGAAAATTGAGGTGATTGAAAAATTGCCCCCACCTATATTTGTGAAAGCCGTTCGGAGCTTGTATGGATAAAGCGGATTCTATCGGTGTTTCATCAAGGACTTTTCCAAAGTTTCACACTCTTGATTGGTTTGCTGATTTTTCTAATTTCTTAGTTAGTGACTTGATACATGAGGGGCTGACATATTAGCAAAGGAAAAATTTCTTACATGATGTTGTTAAGTAATTTTAGGATGAGCCATATCTGTAGAATATGAGTTGATAACATAATTAGGCGGTGTATTCAATAGCTATGCTAGTAGCCTGTCATTCATCTCAAATAGGTGGGCGTCATGGTGATGCTCAAACAGCCCATATGATATTTTAGTGTGGGTATTACTAGCAAATCATTCACCAGGATGTAGTTGAATTTGTAAGGATTTGTGATGTATGTCAAAGGCAAGGAGCCATATCGAGGCGCAATGAGTTACCTATATGACACATTTTTGAGTAGAGATTTTTTATGTGTCGGGGTTTGATATCATAGGACCTTTATGAGTTCATATAAACAGAAGCATATTCTAGTAGCAAAACATCTTCACAAGATTTGGAACACCAAGAGCTATTATTAGTGATGGTATTTAACATTTTCCCAAAAAAGTGTTCAACGTGCTCCTTACCAAGTATAGGGTGAATCAGCACAAGGTCGCAACACCATATTATCCACAGACCAGTGAACAAGTGGTGGTGTCTAAGGGGGAATTCAAAGCAATTTTGGCCAAAAAGTAAATGCTAACCGGACAGATTGGTCAAGAAAGCTAGATGATGCATTATGGGCATACTAGACAGCTTTCAATACACCTATTTGTATGTCTCCATATAAACTGGTTTTTGGAAAGGCATGTCACTTGCCTATTGAGCTTGAGCATAGAGCACTCTGGGTATTGAAAAAGTTGAATCTTAACTGGAATGAAACAAAGAATTTAAGAGTAGATTAGATAAATGAAATGGATGAATTTTATTTGAGAGCCTACGACTGATCCGCATTGTAGGAGAGGATGAAGTTATATCATAACAGACACATCAAGAAAAGAAGTTTCTCTCCAGGGGTCTTAGTATTGCTCTTTAATTCCAGACTTTTTATATATATCTGGGAACTGAGATCTAAATGTTCCAGACCTTTTAAGGTCACACAATTATTTCATTATTGAGCTATGGAATTGGAAAATGAAAAATGTGAGCGATTTAATGCCAATGGGCAAAAAATCAAAGCACATCTAGGTGTCCATACGGGCTAAGATAGTTGAAGAATGCAAGCTTGATGAAGTCTGAGTAATTAAGTAACTTGAGTCGCGCCATGACGTTAAATTTTGAGCTGCTTTGTAGGCAACCCAAAGTGTTTTAAATTAAGTATTTTTGCTTTCCATGTTAAATTGTTCTAGTTTACAGAGTTACTGGGTGCTAAAATTTTCAGGATGGTTCAGATGAAAAAGTGCAGAATAGCTGGTGCAACTCACATAAGACGGAGAACCTCACAGACAGTGGTGAAGTTTCATGATCCGTATAGTTGAGGATCATACAAAAAAAGCTACTGGAAAGTTACGAAGAAGGTTCATAGAAAGGTTCACAATCCGCCATAATTTTTAAGGACCCTCTAGCATCTCGTGAATTTTAAGTGAGACTCAATGGTTCGAAGTATTGTTTACGGGTAGTTTCACAAAATGTGAAACTTTTCACGGGACACTTCTTGGTTCATCATCTGTCCTAGGTAAGTATTATCAACAAGTTAATTCCACGGGCGGTTTTTCAAATTGTAAGCCATTTCACGGGTGATTTCAATGTCCATCGATTAAGAATAGACTATACTTAAACACGACCTGACCCATATGAAAATCAGAATGCATTTAGGTACTCAAATAGTTTATTTTTCCTTTTTTCACTTTTATTTTCTATAAATTTTCCCCAAGCACTTAAAATCAAACGCAACTAACTAAAATAAAATTAAGTCGTGTGATTGTGTCAAGGATACCTAACTTCTCATTGACAAGTGTGAAGTTTTGAGATTTCTCCAAGTAAGTAGGATTTCTATTGTATAATTTTTTTCTTTTGGTCAAATTTCATTTACATGATTTGTTGGTAAAAAATGGTATTATATTGAAGTTATATTCAATAAACATAGTTTTTTTGGGGGTTGAGGCAACTTAGGTATTGTTATGGGGTAGTGAAACAGAGTTTCAGTTAAGTGTACGGATAATAAGAATGCACGGT
Organism: Solanum chilense; assembly: GCA_032847665.1. Taxonomy (NCBI): domain Eukaryota; kingdom Viridiplantae; phylum Streptophyta; class Magnoliopsida; order Solanales; family Solanaceae; genus Solanum; species Solanum chilense. The sequence continues at coordinate 53,246,192 of CM064967.1, forward strand.
AAAAGTTATACCTGTTTAGTGTTGGACTCGATTTTAAAAATTGTGGAAGCTGATTTTCACCAGAATACGGATGTTTGTGGGTTTCAATTGATAAAGGGTAAGTCCACGATATACTTAACAGATTATAAAAGTATCTACATATCGTGAACCTTGTCGTGAACTATGCATATAAAGCATTTTTCTAAAAGTAAGTTCACGGACAAGATCACATACTGTCGTGACCTCTACAGACCGTGAACATGCGTTGGAAAATAACTGGAGTAGACTTATTATGCATTGATTCTGCCCCCACCTTCACTAAGGACATTAGTGTTCGTGGTTCAATACACGCTCGTGAAGGAATCCGTGGAAATTGCTTGAAATATATTCTGTTTGTAGTACTCTATGTCCAATTTCAATCTTATGTGATGTTGATCTGTGAGCCTACACGATAATAGATTGGGAGACGCCATTCTTAAGGCAAGGATTCATGATGATATTAAGCATAGGGAATGTCTGAGTACCTGATAGTGTGTCACTTATTGCACACGACCTAAACATTGTTCATGTCTAAAGGTAGAACGGCACAAGACTAAGGATGAAGAATTCAAACAAGCCTGCCCTCCTATGACTTCCCAATTAGAGGAACATTTTGCATCTGAAGCTAGTGTTTCTGAGGTACAACTAGATGATACACCAGAGTAGAATTCACCTCGGGCTACTAAATACAAGTCCAGCGAAGAATTGTCCAAATCAGTCCTTTTCAATCTGAAAAAGGCAATGATTCTGAGAATAATGCGAATGCTAGATGTCTTTCTAAGTCGGCGGCGAGTATCCGTAATGAAGATAACTCGAGAAAAAGTATAAACGACAGCTCAAGAGGTAGTGCTTCAGTTTAAAGCAGTTCTGAGGAGAACTCTCACACCTTGCCTCCGTCAACACATAGAGAACTTGAAACAGAAGCTCAAGTGGCTGCCTATCCGAGAGAGATCTTGATGATATACTCAAATGAAAAGACCATTGTGAGATACGTGCATTCTTTGGAACCTCATCCTGATAAGCGAGAAAAACTCATTGAATGCTAGCGTACAATGTGAAATGCAGATTGAACAAAAGAATTCTTCCATAAAGGAATTGTGAACAAGACGGACAACTTTAAGGATCATGCTATGTTGCCTGAATTTAAAGTACTTGTCACAGACATCAAGGCATTTCTGGATATCTACTGGACTTTTTAATTTCATAAATTTGAGTTGATAGATAAGGAATCGAGTATTTTTTCTAGTCACCTGACCAAGGAATTTTACACATCATATGCAACCACTCTAATGAACCTTGTTGCAGTCACTGAAACCACAAAATGAGGTCAAAAGGTTTATGCTACTACATTGGGTCCCCTTCAGTTTATCATAGTAAGAGGCAAGTGCATTGACATTTCGGAGACCTTTATAAGCCAAATGTTGCATGGGCCCAGAACATTGTCTCAAACCATAATGAGACAATTTGAAGGAAAAACACCATGAGGTTACCAATGCAACGAACATGGAAGATCAGTCTTCTCGAGAAAGGGTGTTATGTAAAATCTCTAAGAAGATTGGAATGGAATAGAAAATGTCATTTGGGTCATTACTATGTCATTAACCATTGCTAAGGCTACACTGACAAATCTGACAAAGGTGTGGTGGGCTGTTGTCAGGGCACAGTTCCAGACAACAACAAATTACAACACTCTTTCCTTTTCACTAGCTTCATTAGTATCTTGCTTTCTAAGGGGTTACCCAGTTAACACAGAGAGGATTACAGTGACAAAAATGAGAGGCATGGCACTAAATGAGAGGGCAACATTTTCTTTCATCCCAACAGATTGATTGATAGATGGGCATGAGTCTCCAAGACTATTCATGTGTCTAGGATTAAATATTTATAAAACCATCTTTTTGGTAGGCTAGCTGTAGTTCCGCAGGTTACATTGGAAATGTTGCAGGCCAACAAAGCGCCCGATCAAGGAGAGTTTGTCAGACTTCAAAACAACCACCACATTCAACCTCCACTACTCTATGTTTAGGTGATTTTGTAACTATCCTTATAATTTTTCTTGAGAAATTGATTGTATATCACCGCAAGACTAGGGCATTAGCAAACGAGATATTTCAACATATGCCTCAAATGATTGAAAAAAACGTGTATGCTGCCAAAAAGAAAATCACCCATAAGGTACGAAAAGAGTTGGTTGTGATCAAACGGAGACTTAATGGTATATAAAATCTAGCGCAAGAATGATTTTAGGCTTCCAGTCAGACAACAAATGATGATTTCAAAGAAAAGTTGCCCTAAATGAAATCTTAATTGATAATTTAACTAAGAAGCCGATATTGCTATCAACTCCTGGGTTACCCATGTCTTCCATGCAAATGCTGAATCAGGTACCCTGAGTACAATCAATTGATGATGTTTGGGAGAATTACCACCAACTATGTCCAAAAAGAGGAAGCATAAGGTTAGTTCACTTTAAGGGGACACCCCTCTTGACCCAATATTAGAGGTAAAAAGATCATAAAAGAAAGCTCGCAAGGAATCCAAGAAGTTGGAGAATCAACAAGAAGCACGTAAAAAATAATGACGAGAAGCTATATTAGATGGCACGTCTGGGAGTGGACAAACTGCCAAAGGAAATGGTGGAGCACCCATTGTTGCGGTGTCTGATATACCCACTACACTACCCAATTCTGAAAGGGCATCTTCTGATAAGGGTGTCATTGCTTAGCCAAAGACCAGCTCCTATTATGTGTTATCACTCTATATTGACTTTGAGGGTGAAGTTATTTATTGTGGGGAGGGGGTGGTCGGGAAACCATCAATAGTTGTTAGAAAATTTTGGTTTTCTCCGTATGTTAATATTTTTTTGTTCTGTTAAGAAGGTTGAATTATCCAACTGTCCATCAGTAAAGAAATCTAACAACTGATTTTGAACATGGGTTTGCGGTTAGGATCTTTATATGACATTCTATAAGCTAACTTGTTAAGATTGCTGAGTTTGAATGAGAAATTGGTGAACTAAGAAATTGGATTATGCAATCATGTGTAGGTTTGTGTGAGTGTAGATTGATTTCAAGCACTATGAGCAGAAACTATAACTTGCCTGAGTAGTCTTCCTTAAAACTGAGGATAATCAGATAGGAAAGAATCAGTAGGTTATTTTTATCATAATCCAGTAAAAGCCGAAACAGAAAGAACCAAATAAAAAGCTTACCACTCTAACCCATTTTGAGACTTGAATAGATCTTTATTTCACCCAAAAGAGTTCACAACCTTGGTTTAACCAAAGTACGATGTCACAACTCAGGCTAAAATCTTGACTTGAGTTTCACCGAAAAGAGTTGACAACCTTGGTTTAACCAAAGTATGATGTCACAACTCAGGCTTAAATCCTAAGTTGAGGGTGAGTGACGAAGATGAAAACGATGGTTCAACCAGCAAGCTGAAATGCATAGTGGTGTATAAGAAAAATAATAAATAAAAAATGGTGTGGATGCTGGGATGAAAGAAAGAAAGAAAGTATAGGATTCAGTTAGAGGAGGAATTGTGAAAACAAAACTTTGGGAAACCAATATATTAGTCACTCAAGAAACAAATATCCTTTCCCTAGCCTCGAGCCTATGTTACAAGCCAATAAAAGCCCTATAATGATCCTATTCCAATTTTCTGAAAGATACAACATAGAAAAAGAGGGCAAGCCTATGGTAGTTTGCTGTCAGTGCTAGAAATCCTTTGAGAGAGTGAGCATAGTATAAGTCCCAACAATTCTGAGCAAGGGACTTCTTTTGTGTAAGTACACTGTGGTCGCATTTGAGAGTAGATTAGGTAAGATGATGATTTATTGACATAGGCATCATTGACTGTAAGTAATGAGATGTCATATAGAGATCCTTCCATGTTAGATTCACAGAATCGGGATACAATATGTACTTAAAATAGATGCTGCATAGTGTCAACAGTCTGAAAAGATTTTGAGAAGTGGGTGTGTTGTTGGTCTCATCAATTAAGGACCAGTAATTTTTCTAAGTAGAGGGTGTTGATGTACTATGATATCTGGGTTCATTTAATATAAACAAGGAACTAATTCTAGAATCAATATTATTTTGTATGATTTGATGTGTTGGTGATTATGCAGGAAAACTCAGGCAGATACTAAAAAAACTAAATAAGAAGAAAAAATCACGGCCATCTTGACGGTCCCTAGTCCACTTCACGGACCATTAGGTTGACCGTGAAATGTGATTCCAATGGATAAATTTTGAACACCCATGTTTTATAAAGTTGAAATGAAGACTACTAATAACATCACGGACCGTGATCAATTTGACGGTCCATTGTCCAGCTTGTGAACAAGATTTTTGTGAGTAGGTTGAAATTTCAAATTTTGATATAGTTGAAGTGAAGACCACGAACAAATGCACGAACGTGATAACTTTGACGCTCCATGGTCCATCTCGTGAACAATATTCCAAAGAGAAGTTTTACATTTGAGGTTTTGGGAGAGTTAAAATGAAAAGCACGAACTGCTTTATGAACCATGATCCCTTCAAAATGACTGTGGTCCATGTTGTGAACAAGATTCCAAAGAGTAGGTTAAAATCCAGGTTTTTGGAAAGTTCAAGTAAAGACCACGAACCACATCACCGATCGAGGTCTCTTTTACGGTTTGTGAGGTAGTCCATCATGCTAAATCAAGTATCTAATGTAAAGACCAAATCTTGAACGCTCTAAGGAATGACCTCAGAAGGCTTCACGGACCTTGAATCCTTTTAAAGGCCACGACGATGGTCGTGAAAAAGTTTGATAATATAGTCCTAGTGTAATTATGTTTCATATTTAACTTTTTATTGGGATTTGTTTTAGTCGTTTTTAGGGTACGAAGTCATTATTCTAATTTTATGAAAGAGATAACATAGAACTCGAGTATTTTTTAGTTTTTGGCCTTGAATTATTTTTTAACAAAGGGAGTTTGGTTCTCTGTTTATCAACATGATTTTTGAGTTTCAAGTTGACTTCATAAGTATTTAGAACTATGTTCTCATTTTTTGTTAATCGCTATATTCGTGAAATTATGAGAGACTAAATGTTTGACCAGGTGTGTGGGATCTATGATGACACTGTTGAGCCGATTCTATAAAATGTGTGCAAAGTAATCTTTGTTTACATACTATAAGTTTAAGCCTTCGATCATAATCTAATCTATCGAGTGCACGCTTTAAATGACCATGTATCAAGTGTTTGTTCGATAGGAAAACATTTGTTAGGAATAGGCTAAAATGTACTTACAAAATCGAGGTTAAAGCTAGATTTCGAGGTAAGATAACTTTAACTTCATGTCAATATAAGCAAGTGTTTTAAGTAAGAACTATTTGTAATTTGATAGAATACAATTGATCATTGTCGAACAGGGCTGAGAAGCATTAGATAAAGATTAGTCGCTAAGATCTGTTAACTTCTAATTTCATGACACTCAAATTGTATAATAGAATCATAGTTATCATCATAGTGAACACTAACCTGGTTTCTCTTAATTAACTGAACAACTCATACATCGTTGTAGTTAATGCATCAAACTTGTTAAATTTGATCTTGAGTGTTAGTAATTGTTACTTGTCATTCATACCTAATTTCACAATTTGTATTTATTCGTTAGGACATAATGACAACAATCTGATAAATGCAACAATAAAACATAATCTAGAAAGTAATTCTTTGTGGGATAAATCTCAACTCCAGTCGGGTTTTGTAAATTGACAATGCGCCTGTCACAGGCTCCCAAAGCGTCACCTCAGTAGATCCTCTAATGTTAGAATTGGTAAACTTCGAATCACTCTAGGCATGGATTAATTATTTTCATGTTATGCCTCAGTACATTGTAGAACAAGGATCGTTCGTTCTCACTTTCAAGATAAGTTCATATTAAATAGAAGGGTAGTAGTTTAGTTCCTATGGTTCAATTCATTTCTTACCTGAAGGAAAAAAATGATCTCCAATGGTTATATATATAATTAAGTTTGGGTTGAGGATTTAATCTCTAAAACCCCAACTCTTGAGCCAACCCCAATAGTAAACGAGTTCCCAAAATTTTTTCGAAATGATTTTCTCAGAATTACTCCCAAAGGGAAATTGATTTTGGAATTGATCTCGTTCTAGATAAGTAGCCTAATCCTACTCCTCCTTACAGAATGTATCCAACTAAGCTTTAAGGAATTAAAAAAGATACTAGAAGATATTTCATGAGTCCTGAAATTGGACTCGTGTTGTAACAACCTGTTTAGTCGTTTCAAGTAGTCAAATTATTTTTGATAAAAACTGACTGGGTCGATGGACCACGCGACGGACCGTCGAGCGTCTTCGTTCCAAAACACTTCAACTCTTAAATCTGGGTACTGAGATAGACTCTCTGAACTTCACGACGGAACTGCAGCACGGACCGTCGTAGACACGATGGACCGTCACAAACCTCCTTACTGAATTTGACTCTCTGAACATTGTGACGGACCTGCAGGATGGACCATCGCAGATACGATAGGCTGTCACAAGTTGCGTAACCCCAACTGGGTCGGATTTCTGCTAAAAGTTTTAAAGGGGTGTCTTGGACTATTCATAACAAACTTTATGAAATTAGTGGGGTAAGTTTAATAATTTATTTACTTGGGGGTTAAACGAGATAACTTTAAAATAAATAATGGGTTACTTTTATCATAATGAATTATATGGTAATTAGGGTAAAATAAAAATAATTTGGCGAAGAAAAAGAAAAAGACAGAGAGGGGAGAACGCGCGAGAGAGAGAGAACAAAGAGGAAAGCAAAGGCATTGAGGAAGTAGCTTCCTTGATCACAATTCTTCGGTGGAGGAAGGTTATGGTCTATTTCTATGTGATAGATAAACTCTAAATAGCGATGGATATGTATATGAATGATATTGTAAAGTCTTCTATATGCTTGATTGTGTGTTTGTATGTTGTGATGGTGTAATTGTGGTGGTCAGAATGATGAGACTGTTGAATCTTCAATCTTAAATCCTCTCTATTAAGATTACGCCTTGACTTAAAGAAGGCTTGATGAGCTAAAATAATGAGATAAACGGATCGGAGTGTCACGTTCCGACACGGTAGTAATAATGGATCGGAGTGTCATGTTCCGACATGTAGTATTAGGGGATCGGAGTGTCACGATCCAACACGTAGTATTAGGGGATCGGAGTGTCACGTTCCGACACGTAGTATTAGGGGATCGGAGTGTCACGTTCCGAAACGGTAGTATTAGGGGATCAGAGTGTCACATTCCGACACGATAATAATGAAGAGAAGTAATCTTGAATTATGTTAATATACTCAAATTCGAAGAACCTATTTCCCAAATGAGTATGGTGTGGAGGCTTGAGTCCTCATAGGTGTGCTTGGTGTTGTTTCCAATGGTTCTTGTACTTGTTGATTGTCACCTGTTAAGTATTGTGGTTGATTTTATATTATTATTCAGTATATATTGCTTTCTACTTTGAGTTGGCCGATGATACCTACTCAGTACGTGTTCCTTGTACTGACCCCTACTTCTAATTTTCTTCTTTGTTATTTGTGGAGTGCAGCAAGCGTGCCATCGACTTCGACTCGCCCTCAACTCTAGCCAGTCTTCAGCATATAAGATTTCAGGGTGAGCTATTGTTCCTAGCTCGGACTGGATTCTCTCATTCAAGTCTTGATGTCCTTGAAGTTCGGACATGGACCATCTGTTTACTTATTTTAGCTTCTTAAATACTCTTAGATTTAGAAATTTGAGGATAGATGTTCTTGGTGTGATGACTTCAAGATTTTGGGGATAATAATTGATAAACTTTAGAAGCTTATTTATTGGTGATATTAATAAGTTTTGGGTCTTCCGCATTATATTTTGTTCATTATGGTTGAAATATTGGTAAATGTTGGGGTTTAGATTTGTGTGTTCTCTCACATAGAAGGATAAGTGTGGGTGCCACTCGTGGCTCGTTTTGGGTCGTGACAAACTTGGTATCAGAGCGTTAGCTTCATTGGTCTCAGCACACAAGAACGAGTCTAGTAGAGTCTTGAGGAATGGTAGGGGGACACCGTTACTTTTCTTTGAGAGGCTATAGGACTTTAGGAAAATTCCATTCTTTCTTTATTTCGTGCTATTACTTGGATCCAATTGGTATCTAGGTGGTGATACAAATTGGTATCTGACATCCTCAATCTATTTCGCAGATGGTTAGAACTAGAGCAAAAACTGCGCTGACACCAACACCGGCAAGACAGGGTGTGTCTGAGCCAACCATTGGGACTGCAACTCGAGGAGGAGCAGTGGAAAGAGGTCGTGGTAGAGGTCGCAGAAGGACGCCCTCTAGAGGTACAGGATGAACACCTGGTCCAGCTAGTAATTGGGCGGTGAATCCTCCGCCGACTGAGGAGGTAGTGAGAGAGGGTGAAGAAGGGGAAAATCAGCAGGTGCAAGATGAGGAATTACCACCTCAGCCTACCCCAGAGATGATTAACAAGGTTCTTACTTATCTTAGCGGGTTATCTGATCAGGGCCAGACACCTCCAGTGTTTTCTGCACCAGCACCTCAGATTCCGGGAGTACAATATGCAGCTGTTTTGGCTCCCCGCATGGATGCCTTATTGGAACTAGGCAAGTTTCCTCGATTGACTACATGGTCTTTAATGACGAGTGATCAGCATGAACTTTTCACTAAATTCTTGAAGTTGAAACCACCAGTTTTCAAGGATGCTGAATCTGAGGATGCCTATGATTTTCTGGTTGATTGTCATGAGCTTCTACAAAAGATTGACATAGTATAACCATTCGCTGTTGAGTTTGTGACCTATCAGTTTTAGGGGAATGCCAAAATGTGGTGGCGGTCGTATGTTGAGTGTCATCCAGCACAGGCACCACCTATAACTTGGGCATCGTTCTCTAGCTTATCTATGGAAAAGTATATACCCCGGACTTTGAGAGATAGGAGGAAAGATGAGTTCTTTAGCCTAGAGCAAGGAAGGATGTCTGTTACTACTTAAGAGGCCAAATTTCGTGCACTATCCAGGTATGCCACCCAGCTTTGCTTCAGTCTACAAGAGCGGATTCGCCGTTTTGTTAAAGGATTGAGGTCAGATTTGCGGATCCCAGCCTTACAGGTAGCTGCTGCAGCAAAATCCTTTCTGGAAGTGTATGATTTTGTGATAAAGGTGGAAGGGGTGAAGCCAGACGACTTCACCATGGCGTCGACATCTAAAAAGTTCCGTAAGGGAGGAGAGTTTAGTGGTTCTTACTCCAGAGGGCAGAGTTTAGGAGGTTACCCAGCCCGGCCTATTCAGTCTTCACTGCAGGCTGTAGCTAGGGGTCCATCGCAGACCAGTCAACATTTCTCTGAGTTTGGAGGTTATCCCCAGACTTCATCATTCTCAAAGAGACCTATGCTTGACTCCAGAGATTGTTATGGATGTGGAGCGACTGGACATATTAGGAGGTATTGTCCAAAACAGAGTTACAGACCCCCAATAGTTAGAGGTAGAGCTGGTCAGGGGAGAGGCCGCCATTCTGGAGGACGTGGTGGCCAAGTTAATGGTGGTCACCAAATCAGCCGGGGTGGCGGGTAAGCTGGAGCTACTGCAGCGCAACAAGGTAGGGGCGACGGGCAGACAGGTGATAGGGACCATTGTTATGCTTTCCCCGGGAGGTCTGAAGCAGACACATTTGATGTCGTTATCACAAGTAATCTTTTGGTTTGTGATTGCATGGCTTGTGTATTATTTGATCCTGGATCCACATTTTCATATGTATCTTCCTCCTTTGCTAGTGGTCTTGATTTACATTGTGATTTGCTTGACATGCCTATTCGTGTCTCTACTCCTATGGGTGAGTCTGTGATAGTTGAGAAGGTGTATAGTTCTTGTCTTGTGACTTTTGTGGGGAACAATACTCATGTAGATTTGATTATTCTAGAGATGGCTGATTTCGATGTAATTCTGGGTATGACTTGGCTTTCTCCAAATTTTGCAATCTTAGATTGTAATGTTAAATTTGTGACATTGACCAAGCCTGGGACAGATCCGCTAGTGTGGGAGGGTGACTATATTTCAACTCCAGTTCATATCATCTCCTTTCTTCGTTCTAAGAGAATGGTTAGTAAGGGTTGTTTAGCTTTCTTGGCACATCTCAGGGATGATACTTCCCAAGTACCTTATATTGAGTCTGTCTCGATAGTCCGTGAGTGTAACGACCTGTTTAGTCGTTTTGAGCAGCAGATTTTATTTCTGGAAAAACTGGCTGAGACGACGGATACCACGACGGACCGTCATGGGCACGACGGACCGTCGAGGGTGTCTCGTCCCAGAACACTTAGAATTCTGAAATTTGAGTACTAAAATCGACTCTCTGTAATCTGTGATGGACCTGCAGGACGGACCGTCACCGCTACGACGAACCGTCGTGAGGCCCCGTTTCAAAACACTTCAACTCTTGAGAAATTGGTACAAGGAACGATTCTCTGAACGTCGTGACGGTAGTGCAGGACGAACCGTCACAGGCGTGACGGACCGTCACAGTCTCTTTAGTGAAAAATGGAGTTTCCGATCCTTGCGACGACCTGCATGACGGACCATCGCAGGCACGACGGGCCGTCACAGGTTGCATAATCCCAATCGGAGTCGGATTTCTGGTTAAGTTTTAAAAGGGCGTTTTGGACCATTCCTGCTATAATTATATATTTCGTGGGTTTATATTAATAACTCGATTTCTTGGGGGATAAAAGAGGTAACTTTGAGTCAATTAGTGGGGTATTATTGTCATCTTTTATACTTAATTATATGTTAATTAGGGTAAAAGAAAGAGGGTTTGAATAAGAAAAAGAGAAAGAAAAGAGAGATAAAGAGGATCGAACGAAGGGGATATCAAAGCTTGGGAATTTGCTTGTTTGAATTCAATTCTTTGGTGGAGGTAGGTTATGGTTTTGTTTCTATGATATTTGTAGTAAACTCTTAATAGCGAATGATATGTATTGGTAGTATTGTAAACCCTTCTATATGCTTAATTGTATGCTTACATGAATATGATTATGTGATGGTGATAAAACAAACATGATGAAGCTATTTAATCCCAAATCTTGAAAGAAACTCTAATCTACGTTATTAATGATGATGCCTTGGTATAAAAGAAGGCTTGATGAATTAAAGTAATTGGATTGATGATGCCTGGGTGTAGAGAAGGCTTGATGAATTGACAGAATGAGATTAGTGGATCAGAGTGTCACGTTCCGACACATAGTATTAGTGGATCGGAGCGTCACATTCCGACACATAGTATTAGTGGGACGGGTGTCACGAACCGACATGGAGAATTAGGGGATCGGAGTGTCACGTACCGACACATATTATTAGGGGATCGGGTGTCACGAACCGACACGTAGAATTAGGGGATCGGAGTGTCACATACCGACACATAGTATTAGGGGATCGGGTGTCACGAACCGACACGTAGAATTAGGGGATCGGAGTGTCACGTACCGACACATAGTAGTAGGGGATCGGAGTGTCACGTACCGACACA